>BSBK01000666.1:2500-434153 GCA_027943335.1 Chamaecyparis obtusa
TACTTTCCTTAGGTTATTATCACTTTATTTAAAATTACTTTCGAAGCTATGCATGTTCCTTAGTCTATTGTTAATAATTTTGATAATCGAGACTTCTATTTTGTTGGTAACATTTCTAACATTAGATTTTTTATTATTGAAAATCCTACTATTGCGCTCTTTCCAGATTTCCCAAACCACTATAGATGGGGCTATGGTCCAAATGTCCTTGTATAAACTGCCCTTATTAGGTGAAGGCCATGCCTTAAGAAAATCCAAGAGATCATTAGGTTTGGTTGAGGACCAATTCAAACATTTACTTAACCAGTTCCAACATTCTTGGGCCAAAGCACATTCAATAAATAAGTGGTTGACATTTTCTTCCTGACATTCACATAGGGGGCATCTTGATGGTCCTTCGAAGCCTATTCTTTTAATTCTATCACATGTAAGAATTCTATTTTGAAGCACTACCCAAAGAAAGTGCCCTGCTTTAGGAAGACACATATTATTCTAGCAGAGGTTTAGCGGAATATCTATCGCATCCATTTTCTATTTTTCTAGGATTGATTTGTATCCATATTTTACTTTATAGCTGCCATCATTTGACCCAACCTAGATAAGGCGGTCTTCCCTATTTTTAATAGTTATAGCTCTAATACTAAGAATATCATGAAATTTTCTAAGCTCCTCTTGATCTATTGATGAGGAATTAGGGAATTTCCAGCAAGATTTTCAAACCTGATTGAATGTAATCCTTAAGGAGGGGACCTAAGCTATCTTTAAAAACATTAATAAATCCTTGTGAGAAGCCTTCTTTAATTAAAGGGGGAAACCCTCCCCATGAGTCTTCCCAGAAAAAAACCTTGTTACCTAACCCCACATCCCATGTTAGGAGACTATTAATAATATCCCTCAAATTATTAATAAAATTCCATATCAGGATCCATTCGTATGAGATCTTTCTCTAAAGATATTAATAGGATCAACATTAGGAACATATTTATTAAGAAGGACCTTGGCCCATTTGCTATCTTGATTACTATACATATTCCAGACTAGTTTCGCACCTATTGTCAAGTTCTGCCAGAGAAGATTTTTTATACCTAGGCCTTGTGAAACGGGTTTTCATAGATTGTCCCATTTGATTAAAGCTGCTTTCTTATCTTCAACAGTACCTTGCCAATAAAAATCTTGAAGTAATTTATCTAATTTGGACTTGACATTAAGGGGTAGAGAAACAAGGGACATTTGATAGATAGGGATGGCTGAAAGAATTGATTTAATCATGGTAGCACGCCCTACTTTGGTGAGCCATTTTCCTTTCCAACTACCCTTTTTATTATGTATTTTTGAGATCACCGAATCCCAAGCCGGGAGTAATTTTTTCCTAAATCTAAGGGAATCCCTAAATATTTACAGGGAAATGTTCCTATTTTATATCCTAAGGAATCACAATTCTTCTTGGTCATATGATCTAGTGTGTTGATGAAAAAAACCTCAGATTTATTTGGATTGACCTTTTTGCCTAATGGCTTAGAATATATTTTTAGAGCATCCTTGAAAGCATTAGCTTTTTTTAAAGTACTGGCTCCAGGGAGAATGGTGTCATCAGAAAATTGTTGATGAGTAATATTGGGAATGTCTTTAGTAATTCTTACTCCCGTTATTTTATTTTCTATTCTAGCCTGAGAAAGAGATCTTCCTAGGGCTTCAACCATAATTACATACAGAAAGGGGGATAGAGGGTCTCCTTGCCTAATACCCCTAGAAATTTCAAAAAAACCTTCTCAGGTTTCATTAATTAAAAGAGAGATCTTCGGAGTTGAAATGCAGCTGAAAATAAGATTTGTCCATTGATTAGAGAACCCAAAAGCTTCTAGGCATTTGCATAAGAATCTCCAATCTACTTGATCATAAGCCTTCTGTATATTAACTTTAATAAGCATACATTATTCTTTACTATATTGCGTTGTATGAATAATTTCTTGAGTGATAATGATACCATCAAGGATTGAATGATTAGGAACAAAAATTGTTTCTTCCTCCGAAATGATTTTAGGGAGAAAAACTTTAAGCCTATTGGCTAGACATTTGGATAGGATTTTATATATTGTATTACATAAGGGATATTGGTTGGTAATCTCCTAATTCTAGGCTGTCATATTTCTTTGGGATTAGTAAAAAGAAAGTATTGTTAATTTCTGTTAAGAGGGACCCTGAGTTCCTAGTTGGTTCTACAACTTTCCATATATCCTCACCCAAAAAATGCCAGCATCTTTGGAAAAATCCTGCTTGAAAGCCATCTAGCCCAAGGGCTTTTTTTAGATGTAGTTGAAATAATGATGCCTTTGTTAGGAATGAATGCAAAGTGTTTTGGCAGTCATTTTGTAGTAGTTGTTGTTACATTCATGACTTGGATTGTCATTGATGTCAACACAGTGATATTCTGGATATTAGCAGGAAAGTAGGTACAGTTTTGTTTTGCGCACATGTTGTATTATAGATTGTATTTTGCATAGTTGATGGTATGTTCTTTGGTGTGTTATTAAACTATGGTTAATAATGCAAAAAGAAATTCATTCATTTGTAAGAGTTATGAGCATTTTGGTGAAAGCAGTGTTTAGACAATGTTTCTGTGTAGCGATGTTCAGAAATTGGAGGATATCTCTTAGTTGGGATGGAATCTGATTTTGCACAGTTAAAGGGAAGTTGGAGACTCATTAATGAAGGTGTGGTTCATAGTGCAAACTTTGAGGATATGTTTGGAGAAAGTTACAGTAACTGGAAGCCGACAGTTTTATGTGAATTCTATGTGTAGCGTGTAGAATTTATTATTTTGTAATTGAGGACTGACTCATTTGTAATTATTTGAGTTTGGTATATAAGAAGGAATTTTTTCCTTATTGTAATGTGTACTATGAAGATTGAGATGTGAATATATGCATGAAGAGCTAATTCAGTGATGAAGGAAGACTTGTGAGTACAGAGATCTGGAATTGTGATCTTGTGTAGCAGAGAGTGTAGTTTTGGCATAGTGTGAAGGAGGTAATATATTTCATATTATTCTGTTGAATAATTCTAAGATCTTTTGGAAAGTGGGTTCAGAGATCTTGCCTTGAAGCTATTTGGGCAGTGTGTCCTTCTGTCTTCCATAAACTCTTAACCGGGTTAGAATCTTTTAACAGGGATTCAAAATCTCCTAACATGGATTTATATGTACTGAATGTATTTCATAAGACTCCTAACAGGGTCCATCCTCTAACAAGGAACTGTCATATTAGTACATCATTTTGAGGGCATCATTCCCACCGGGGTTTACTCTTTTCAAGAGGTTCCCTAGTTAACATATCTTGTGTTATTGTGCAATTGTGTATGGTTATCTTTCTATGGTTGATCAGTACATTGATTATATTATTTAAAGCTATTGAATGGATAAATTATCTGATAACTAATTCACCCCCCCCCTCTTATTTATCTTGAGGATCTTTACTTTCTAACAATTGGTATCAGAGCAGCAGGTCCTTGAAAGAAAAGTTTAACAACTTAAGGAGATCCATGGCGAATTTCAGAAAAGAAAGCCCTAAGTTTGATGGAGTAAATTTTGACAGCTGGAAAGAAAAGATGAAGACACATCTATTGTGTTTAGGACCAAGTTATTGGTTGATTACAAAGAATGAGAAGACTATCATTGAGGAAGACAATCTAGAGGTAGGAACTAAAGATGAACTAGATCTATTCATGTGTAACATACTTGCAAGAGAAGCACTTTTGTCAGCACTACCAGAGAATGAATATAGTCAGGTAAGATGTTTGAAAACATTCCATGCAATTTGGAAAGCTTTACATTCTACTTTTGAAGGTGATGAACATGCAAAGAAGGCTAGATTACATAATTGGATTTGTTCATTTGAAGATATTAGAATGATGGAAGATGAATCTATTAGAAGCTATATTGGTAGGATGTCTAAGATTGTGACAGGAATGAAGTGATATGGAAAATTCTGAGAACTTTGACACCAGTATTCAAGCAGACAATGCAGATGATTGAACAAGTGATACCTTGTACATCAAACTTTTCAAGAGAGACTCTTCTTGGAAGATTAGAAACAACAAAGATGAACTTGAGATTATCAGGAGAGCTACCTAGAATGGAAACAACATTCAATGCTCTTAGCATTAGACCTACAAGAAGTACTAGTGTGAATGGAGATTATGCCAGCAGTAGCAGATCTGAGGAAGATAAGAAGATTGAAGAAGGTATTGCACTACTTGTAAAAAGAGAACCAGATGGTAAGAAAATCTTTAAACATTGGACTTGTCAAGAATATGGTCATTTTGCATCTAAATGTCCTAAAAGAGTTAAGTATAGAAGAAACTTTAAACCTAGGAGATCTAAAGAATGTTATTATGCAAATGATGAAGATTTTGAAGCAGGAATTGAAAAACATTTAAGTGACAGTGATAATGATAACTTTGAGGAAATAGGATTTGTAGCAATTAAAGATGAAAGTTCTGAATCTGATAAAAGTGAAGAAAAAGCATTAGTTTCACAAGTTGAAAAGAAATATGATTGGATTATAGATAGTGGTTGTTCACATCATATGACTGGAGATAAAGGAAAGTTTGTTAAGTTAGATAATTATGATGGAGGAATTGTTAGGGTTGGTAACAATGCACCTTGTTTGATTAAGGGTATAGGATCTATTACTCTTGATGGAAAGACTAACACTGATGATGTTTACTTTGTTGATGGACTAAGACATAATCTACTAAGTGTTGGACAATTGGCTGATAAGGGTTATCAAGTTTGGTTTTTTGAGAAAACTTGTGTGATAAAAGATAAAGATGGAAATCTGATTGGAAAAGGATCTAGAACTAGAGGTAATGTATTTCAGTTGAATCCTACTAAGATGACATGTTTGATAACTAGGATTGATGACAGTTGGTTATGGCATAAAAGTTTTTGTCATATAAAATTTGATAATATTGTCAAGGTGAGCACTACACTTGCGGTAAGAGATTTACCTAGAATTATGAAACCTACTAACATGATTTGCTAAGAATGTATGATGGCAAAGCAGAAAAGGAGTTCATTTCCCAATAAGAAGTTCACTTCGGCAGAGAAGTTGGAGATTGTTCATACAGACTTGAGTGGTCCTACTAGGACTAGAGGATTCTATGGTGAAAGGTATTTTATGATTCTTGTTGATGATTTTACAAGAATGATGTGGATTGCATTTTTGAAAGAAAAATATGAAGCATTTGATAAGTTTAAGATCATGAAAAGAAAAATTGAGAATGAATCTGGAATGAAGATTAAGTGTCTAAGATTTGATAAAGGTGGTGAATTTACATCTAGAGAGTTTAACACCTTTTGTGAAATGAATGGCATTAAGAGATAACTTTCAGCCCCTAGAACACCAGAACAGAATGGTATTGTAGAAAGAAGAAATAGGTCAATAACTGAAGCAGCAAGAGCTATGTTGTTTGAAAATGATTTGGCTAAAAATTTTTGGAGAGAAGCAATGAACACAACAATATACACTATGAACAGAGTACAAATCAATGCAGATACAAACAAGACACCTTATGAATTATGGTTTGCACATACACCCTCAGTTAAGTATTTTAGAATTTTTGGAAGTAAATGTTATATTAAGAGAGATGATGATATAGGAAAGTTTGATCCTAGAAGTGATGAAGGAATATTTCTTGGATATTCTTTAAAAAGAAAAGCATATAGATGTTATAACAAAAGAACTAAGACTATTGTTGAAACTACAAATGTAAAAGTTGATGAAAAGTTTAAAATTTAGGAAAGAATGCTTGATTATGAATCTGATGGAGAAGCACAACCTCAGCCTAACATTGAAAATGCAAAATTATTTTTTGAAACTAACAATGATTTGCTGAATGAAAGTCATACTGAAGAAGACAGGGAAGAAAATAGAGAAGAAAACAAAGAAGAAAACAAAGAAGAAAGTAGAGAAGAATCTACAATCGGAACAAGATCAGTAACTATGACACCTAACAGGTATACTTCAAGACGTCACCCTGTTGAGCAAGTTATTGGAAGTTTAGATAGAGGATTTTTGACTCGGAATAAGGTACATTTATGTTTGATTTCTCAAATTGAACCTAAAACTACTAATGAAGCTTGTGAAGATGAACATTGGATCAATGCTATGAAAGAAGAACTAGAGCAGATTGAAAAAAACAAGACATGGGAATTGGTCCCTAGACCTGAAGACAAGAATGTGATTGGAACAAAGTGGGTATTCAGAAACAAGATGAATGAACAAGGAGAAGTGATAAGAAACAAAGCGAGATTGGTATGTAAAGGATATTCACAACAAGAAGGAATTGACTATGAAGAAACTTTTGCACCTATGGCCACACTTGAAGCAGTGAGAATGTTTCTAGCATATGCAACTTACAAGAAATTCAGAGTGTATTAGATGGATGTGAAGTCAGCATTTTTGAATGGTGAATTGGAAGAAGAAGTCTACATTGAGTAGCCTGAAGGTTTTCCTTTGACACAAGAAGGAGATATGGTATGTAAGTTAAAGAAAGCTTTATATGGATTAAAACAAGCACCTAGAACCTGGTATGCAAGATTGGATAAGTATTTATTGAAATTGAGATTTATAAAAGGAACAGTAGATAGTAACTTATACACAAAAGAAATTGAGAATGGTTTATTGGTTATAGTTATATTTGTTGATGATATTATCTTTGGAGGAGAAGATGAAGCTAGTGACAAATTTGCATATGAAATGAAGACTGAATTTGAGATGAGCATGATTGGAGAAATGAAATATTTTTTGGGATTATAGATAACACAAAGCAAGGAAGGTATATTTGTAAGTTAGACTAAGTATTTAAATGAATTATTGAAAAGATTTGGAATGGAAGATTCTAAACCTATTGGAACACCTATGGTAACCAGACATAAGTTATCTAGCAAAGATGAGAAACCAGCAATTGAGCAAAAAAAGTACAGATCTATGATTGGAGGATTGTAGTACTTGACACATACAAGACCTGATATAGCACATTCAGTGGGGATTGTAGCAAGATTTCAAGCAAAACCTAGAGAATCACATTATGTAGCAGTAAAGAGGATACTGAGATATCTGAAAGGAACAATGGATTATGGATTATGGTATGAGAATTCTGATGATTTTACCTTATGTGCCTATACTGATGCAAATTGGGGAGGCAGCGTTGATGACAAGAAAAGCACCAGTGGTGGAGCCTTTTCTCTTGGAGGAAAATTGGTCTCTTGGATAAGTAAGAAGTAGAATTGTACTTCACAAAGCACACTAGAAGCAGAATATGTTGCAGCAGCAAATAATTGTAATCAGATTAATTGGATGAAGCAGATGTTGAAAGATATTGGAATAAAGTGTGATGAGCCTATTGTTATACATTGTGACAACACCTATACAATGAGTATGTCAAAAAATCCTATTTTACATTCTAAGACTAAACATATTGAGATCAAGTATCATGTTGTAAGAGAGAAAGTTGCAAAAAAAGAAGTAAGATTGGAGTACATAAGTACAAAGGAGCAGATAGCAAATATATTTACAAAGCCTTTACCTAAGGATACATTTGTGTATCTGAGAGGTATGCTTGGGGTTATGCCCCAACCTATTTTTGAGAATTGATGCAGATGATTGCATCCATCCAATGGTATATGAGCCCTATCTTTCTTCTGGATTGGATGTTGGAACTTCCTCTATGGGGGAGTTTATGAGCTGAGTCATGAGGACTCTTGTTATTGTATTTTTCTGAAAAGTGTCTTTTGACATTAAGTTTTTGTTGACTTAGTGATAGAATTTCTTTCATTGATGTCAATGGGGGAGAGATATACATGAAAAACATTGTAGATTGTATGAGAGAGCTGAATAGGAAAATGAAGCAAGATTTGATTTGATATTTTGCAGTATTGGATTTTTGGAACATTGGATGTTTTTCATCCATGTTTCCATCAATGCCAATGGGGGAGATTGTTAGGAATGAATGCAAAGTGTTTTGGCAGTCATTCTGTAGCAGTTGTTGTATTATTCATTACTTGGATTGTCATTGATGTCAACACAGTGATATTCTGGATATTAGCAGGAAAGTAGGTACAGTTTTGTTTTGCACACATGTTGTATTGTAGATTGGCTTTTGCACAGTTGATGGTATGTTCTTTGGTGTGTTATTAACCTATGGTTAACAATGCAAAAAGAAATTCATTCATTTGTAAGAGTTATGAGCATTTTGGTGAAAGCAGTGTTTAGACAGTGTTTCTATCTAGCGATGTTCGGAAATCGGAGGATATCTCTTAGCTGGGATGGAATCTGATTTTGTGCAATTAAAGGGATGTTGGAGACTCATTAATTATGATGTGGTTCATAGCACAAACTTTGAGGATATGTTTAGACAAAGTTACAGTAACTGGAAGCTGACAGTTTTATGTCAATTTTGTGTGTAGCGTGTAGAATTTATTATTTTGTAATTGAGGACCGACTCATTTGTAATTATTTGAGTTTGGTATATAAGAAGGAATTTTTTCTTTATTTTAATGTGTACTATGAAGATTGAGATGCGAATATATGCATGAAGAGATAATTCAGTGATGAAGGAAGACTTGTGAGTACAGAGATCTGGAATTGTGATCTTGTGTAGCAGAGAGTGCAGTTTTGGCACAGTGTGAAGGAGGTAATATATTTCATATTATTCTGTTGAATAATTCTAAGATCTTTTGGACAGTGGGTTTAGAGATCTTGCTTTGAAGCTATTTGGGGAGTGGGTCCTTCTGTCTTCCATAAACTCTTAACCGGGTTAGAATCTTTTAACAGGGATTCAAAATCTCCTAACAGGGATTTATATGTACTGAATGTATTTCATAAGACTCCTAACAGGGTCCATCCTCTAACAAGGAACTTTCATATTAGTACATCATTTTGTGGGCATCATTCCTACTGGGGTTTACTCTTTTCAAGAGTTTCCCTAGTTAACATATCTTGTGTTATTGTGCAATTGTGTATGGTTATCTTTCTATGGTTGATCAGTACATTGATTATATTGTTTAAAGTTGTTGAATGGATAAATTATCTGATAACTAATTCACCCCCCCCCTCTTAGTTATCTTGGGGATCTTTACTTTCTAACAGCCTTGACTTCTTCTAAGGAGAATTTACTATTTAACCATTTATTATTTTCTTCCAATATAAGTTTAGGAATTGAGGATAAGATCTGGTTCTGTGCTTTTAAATCTGAATAGTCATAATTATTCAGGAGTGTTTTAAAATACTTGACTAAAAGCTTTGCTATATGTTTTGGGTCCTCCATTATTTCCCTGCTAGTGTTTTTAAGTTTTGAAATTCTATTGATGTTTTGGTTATTATTAGTACAATTATGAAAGAATTTTGTATTATTGTCCCCTTCTTTGAGCCACATTTCTTTGGATTTTTGTTTCCAGAAAATTTCTTCCTTATGTAAAATTTCAGCATATTTACCCATTAATTCTTTTTCTTTATTGTATGAAACTTCATTCATCCCATGTTGTAGGACTGTCTCATTTAATTCACCAATATCTACCTCAACCTTAAGTTTTTCTTCAAATATATTGTTAAATTTTTCTTTATTCCAGTCCAATATCTTATGTTTTAGGATTTTTAATTTAGTTGTTAGACAGTACATTTTAGAGCCGTCTACCTTAATTTGACTCCACCACTTTTCCAGAAGCTGCATGAAATCCTTATCTTGAAACCACATGAATTCAAATTTAAATGGATTTCTGGGTGGTTTAATGTTTTCAAAGATATTTAATCTTACTGGGAAATGGTCAGAGCCTGAGATGGTTAGAATTTATGAATTAAAATTATAATTAAATTTACTCAAGTCTCCTTTAATTAGGAATCTATCTAGCCTTTCTGAGATATGACTAAAACTTGATCTACGATTATTCCAAGTAAAATTCCTGTCGTCTGTAGGAATATCTTTTAGGTTGTTCTCATGCACCCATAGAATGAAGTCCTTTTGGGATTGTGATATATATTTTGATCCTCCAGCCTTTTCAGTGATGTCTAAAATTGCATTAAAGTCTCCTCCTAATATATAAGTGTTATGGTCATTGTTGTTGATATGATTTTTGAGGTCCTGCCAAAGAGCTTTTTTATCTGGATAAGAGATTGGACCATAAACGTTAATGAGTTTAAATTTTAAGTTAGTTCTCAAGCTAATTATTGATGCTTCTATCCAGTTATTGAATTTAATTATATTTTCTAAGCTGATTTTCCTAGGATCCCAAAGAATTGCTAGCCCACCAGAGGCTCCTTCAGAAAATGAAAACTTTGCCTTCCAAATACCTATTCTCTGGCTAAACTTAAGAGTGTCCTCTTGGTTTAGTTTGGTTTCTTGTATTAATATTATATCAAATTCAAATACTTTTAAATATCTTTTGATTAAAGTTTGTTTGTTAGGGGCACTAAGGCCCCTAACATTCCAAGTTGTCACCTTCATTGTTCCTTGGGAAGGAACTTCCCCTTCCCTGCATTAATGATATCAAAAAGGTTTGGTTGATTTTCTGCTAACCCATCCATATTTCTTAATTCATTCATAGACTTTCTACCTCTTTTGTTCTTGGTTTTCAGAGTTACAGGAGCTGTGAGTCCATTAATGGTTGCTGCTATGCCTAATTGTCTATCATCATTCTTGATTCCTTCTAGGCAAATTCTGACATCTTCCTCATTTTGGTTCCCTGTATTCTTTATATTTTCTTTCCTAGCATACAGGGGATCTTCAATATCGTTATGATTCATTTCCATACATCCTATATCATCTAGTTGTGGTAAACATTCTGTTTCCATGATTTCTTCTTCATTTATCTGATTATGATTTGATGCTTTCATCTCATTAATGCTTTGGATTAACAACCTTTTTTGGTGATCAAGCTCCTCCTTATCACATATTTCATCTAAAAAGGTATCCATTAATTCATCCATAATCTCATCTATTTCTTCCTCTATTTTTTGCTTATCATTTAACAGTAATATTTCCTGATCTTCTTGACTATTGATGACTCTAATTGGACTGCTAGTAATCATTTCTGGGTTGATTCCTTGTTTGATACTCTGACTGCTAAAAATGTTCTTAAGATCTGGGGATAAAGATAGGGGAGATTTGACATCAGCATCAATGGTCTCATTTATTGTAAGAGGACTAACATTTTTTAGAACCAAAGGGGATTGACACATAGAGACTGAAGGGTGAGGGGACATGCTGACAGGGTTACTTTTAATAGGAGTAGTCAAAGTAAACCCTCCTTTGTCTGTATTAAAGATCACCTCCAAATCCGGTAACTTTTGAATTTGTGGGTCAATATGGTCTAGATTTTTGGGTTTTGGAGCCTTCATTTGTCTTACTACAAAGTCTTTCAGAATAATGGGGTTAATGATAATAGAGTTTGAATTAAAACATAATCTAATGGGGTGTATCCATTTTTTATGATAATTCATCTTTACTATGATGGTTTTTTCAGATTGGTTGTAATTGTTATCAACAATACTTAAAAAACCACCAATTTGTTTTCCTATCAATTTGATAGTTTCTTCATCAGACATTTCTATTGGCAGATTTCTAAGAACAATAGCTTTTTCTACAAGAAAATCTTTAAAATTTATTGGATTGAACAGGGGAACCCAGTCAAAAATATAAAAATCAGAGTTTTTATACTTAGGACACCCTTCTTTTCTAATTTTACTTTTAATAGTTACATTTTTACAATCAATAAAAACAAAGTTCTCTATCAAGATTGATATACTTACCTCATTTGGAAGTCGAGATTTTAGCCATGTTAGCAAATTTGTGATTGAAGATCCTACTCCAGTCCATCAACAAGTCAGCCTTGTATCTGCATAAGAAGTTTGTTTCTGTTCTATGCATTTTCCATCTAGATCTATTCTAATAATATTAGGATTTTGAAAAAAGTTTCCTATTATTTTACCATTATCACTCTTGAAATTGCTATTATGCCTATGAGGGGGCATGTATACCTGCTTGTATTGATCCTGAAACAACCATGGCCCATTGTTACCTATTTTACCTTCCTTTATATTTATTCTGTGTGTTTATACATTGTCAGTCCTTCTTCGATGAGGGGGAGTATACACCTTAGGGTTATTGTGTGCTGAGATATCTCCCTTACCTTGTATATTCATTTTCCATGTATGCCCAGATTTAATAGAGTATCCTTTCCCCTTATTCAGATTAGGTAATTTGACCAAAGAAGGTGGAAACCGGTTCCCATCAGAATGATGAATACTATCATCATCCTGATGCGAAGGTTTCATGGAGCCTATCTTCCTCAAACCCAAATTACACTTATGTGGGGGAGAGTAACTGCTTAAATTGTTTTGAAACTTACTCAAAGATTCAAATGAATTTTTCAATACTAAATTATTCTCATTATACTTTGTTGTAAAAGATCTTACATTATTCCTTCACTGCTTGACCCTTTTCCAACCATCCGATGGATTCTCAGAAATCCCTAGGGACACAAGACCTTCCTTCAATCCACCTCTCCCCAAAGAAGAATGGGGATTGTAGGGGCTTGGGACCAGATACAACCAAGATTGGGAAGCCCTAGCCGTCCCGAGGTGAGCATTCCTTCTATTTGCATATCTAGTTTTAGGAAACACATTTATTTGTTGATCCAAGGAGTCTATAGTAAAAATGTGTAGACCCGACTTGGTAATGGCTCCTTTTAGTTTGGGAAAGGGCATCACTGCTGGATTGGGAAGAACATTAATCCTTCTATCACTTCACCCAAGCACTCTGGTAATTTCTTGTTGTTTTTGCTTTCATTTAGGCTCTTTTCTTTTTGTTTCTTGATAAATTCCTTTAGGTGATCATATGTAGGCCTACCAGTCCTGAGATCTGGTAATTTAAATTCTTTCACCATATGGCCATACAGAAAATAGTTGAAGCAATAGCTTGAGAAAATGGGCTTGGGTGGTCTACCTTCATCATTTTTGGCATGGCTATCTCTTCCCAAACCAGAGCCGCCACATAGCCTAGTTCCTCGACCTTCCTTCCCAGCAATAACCACCATACTGGTGGTCTGAAAACCCTAACCCCGTCCATTCACCTTAAGACTACATTTTTCTCTTTTTTGTAGTTTTCGCTTTATGAAATCCAGTATTTTAGGTATGCTTCTCTGCAAGATTTATTTTGAAATTTTTATACTATTAAAAAAACTAGCAAAGTAAAAAAAATTTAATTGGAAAGATTTTATAAAAAAAAACTGTTGAAAAAAAAATTGATTTGAGTGGGAAGTGGGGGCCACCGCATCCCCCACTGTCCTCGAGTATGACAGTCCCCTACCGAACGGTACTCAAGGTACCATCGACAGGGCATACCCTACCAGTGGTACTTTGAGTACCGTCTATTAGTGGTCCCCTCTTCTTATGCCGTGTAGTGCCTTTATTAAAAAGGTGAGCGCTTTTTCCAATTTGCAAAATAGTTTTTAATTTAAAATTTTAATTTTGACAGTCAGTTTTTCCTATGACATGTTTTGATATTAATAATTTTTATTGTTATGTTTTATTTGCTTATTAATAAATTTTATTTTAATATCGGTATATTAATTAATATGTTTTGTTCAATTAATAATAAGATTTATTCTAATATTAGTAAATTTATTAATATGTAATTATTAATAAATTTTATTTTTAATATTAGTTAATTTTATTAATTGTTTTATTTAAAATGTTAATAAATTTTATTAATATGATTTATCAATATATTAGTAAAATTTTATTAATATGTTTTGGAATTTCTTTAAATATCGATAAATTTTGTTAAGGAATTTCCTATTTATCACAAGCACGATTTTGTTAGAAAATATATATAAATCAATGGACATTAGTAATTAGTTCTCATAATCTTGTTTTATCAATTGATCATAAGAATGTCAATTATAGGGTATTTAGACTTTAACCTTACAAACTTAATTATTGCCTTTCATAGAAAAATATATTTGTTATTTTCTATCGAAATTGGGTATTTTTCGTTATGATGGATTCTATGGTACTTCTTAGGTAAGTTGATTTACTTATGACATTATTGGATATGATTATTGTGAGAATTTCCTAGTGGACCTTTTTCTTGAATTCATTTATGATGATTATGGAACATATTAGATTATGGTTTTATTTCAGTTCAAATTGATGTGATTGTGTATTCTTGATGTCTTCTTTTACATTATGGGTTGTCGGGTTCTAGATGACCTAGGAGAATACAAAGGCTGGGGTATGTGTCAGGTATTTGTTCTTTTCAGTTATGTCTAGTGTGTGTACACTCTATTTGATTATCATTCCTGTTGGACCATTGGGCCCATGATATACTATATTCCATTTGTTGTATCTCTGTGACTATATCTAGTTCTTTTGTGTGAATTTGGATATGAGGTTACGTAGTTGTATAACTAATTTGATCTAGGAGAGATCTTTGAGCCTAGGGTAGTTTACCTAGATATGTGATAGGAGGTGGCTTACAATAAGCGTCGGGGCCCACAAGTGGCTACCAGGATCACTTATTGTAAGTTATTCTAAACAAGTGAAAACCTAATATAACATTGAGAGATATTAAAATGAATTTAATAAGATAGTTTCCTCTCCCATGCTTGAGTGCTAGTACAGACTGAGATGAGGATGAGATGATGCTTGCCGCCTATTGAGGTGTGTGTTCTAGCATAGTCATTGGCTTCATCTATATGAGAAGACATTGATCTGTGTATGGTCACTTGAGTGCCGAGATCCAGGGAGATTACCAGGATGAGACTCAAGGGTTAGACGTACATGATGACACCTTCCTACACATAGTCTAGTTATCCTACATGTGTCAGTTGCCTCTGGATTAGTGAGTCATACCTTTTACTATACTTGTTGACCTTGTGTTAGTAAGCTATCAACATTCCTTTCCTAGTGGTTTTACCTGATTTGACTTGATTATCCATTTGGGGTCCGATGTTATCTCCTCAGCATGGTGGGGTAGACCTTTGTGGTTCTACACGGATGGGTGGTAGTGATTCTTTACCATTCAAGATTCGATGTCTTGGTGCCGATGCTTGTTGGTGTCTTACAGTTGGATTCCTTATGTTACTTCATCATTGATGTTCTTTGTATATATTCTTTTATGTAAATCTTGTATTAGAGTATCACATGTGATACCTAATCTGGATCTTGTAATTTAGTTATTAGAGTGATTATTGCATACCCTGCGACATGTGCAGTGGATGTATGTTTATTAGGATTCATGATTATTCATTAGATGTATTCATTATGATGTAATTGTTCTATTTAATTTATGGAATCTTTTGTTGATGTTATTTATTGAGTTATGCTAGGAAGTAATACTACATCATGGGACCCATTAGTTTTGTAACCTATGTATGCGATGTGTGTTATGTGAGATAATGGTTAATGCATTCATGTGATTGTATATCTTAATTGTAAACTTTAGAAAAAAAATTATTCACCTAAACTTAGTATCATGTTCTAGGTTAGTTTCTTTTGGGTTCCTTGGCGGGGTGTTACATTTTCCCCTTTTTTTAAAATTTCCTGTCAATTGATGTCTAAATTTGAGGCACTTAGAGATTGAATCTCAATAAAATTTAGTAATAGAAAATGTATTTATTGGAGTCTACTTTTCAAATATGTAATTTATTTAAATACCCAAATGGTATAAATTTATTTTTAGTAGGAATGTTTAAAAACCATGTTTTCAAAATGCTTGTTTCGGGACCATACCATAGTCGTGTACGACCACCATATTTTGACCTAAATAAATGAATTTTTGCAAATCCATCTGGGGAAATATACCTAAGACACCAAATATTGATGAGCATATTTTTTCTTATTTTTTTATTGAATATATATATTTTTATTAATTTTTAATTGACTATAAAACACATTTTCAAAACCTCTAGTGTACGACCACCATAATTTGATGAGAATTTCATATTTTTTCAAAATTCTTTTTTATCTTCAAGAGAATTGTATCTAGATTGATGTCATATAATTTATTTTCCAAAAAACCTAAAAACTAAAAAGTTATTAAAGTTTTAGTGAACCTCGCTATTTTACATTTAGGTACCACTTTTAACTAATAAATAATCCAAAACTAGTAAAAATAATCACATCACTATGAAATTTACATTTTTTAAATCAGGATAGTGAGAACTCTAATGGGTTTTTGTTTCGCAAAAACATAGGATCAGGAAGGCCCTCAAAAAATTATGGCAAGGCAAAAATCTGACATTCTAGTGCCTTAACCAAATTTTTGGAGGTCAACACATAGGTTTGCTTCTACCAAGCCTAAACCAAACCTATTTTGGAACAAAATACAAGGTGGATGTGTTCTTCCTGCTTGTGTCTTAAGAAACGAGCACCCGTTATTTAAATTCAAAAAATGGGCACCCATTTAAAATAAAATAAAATCGAAGTGTTAAAATGCATTTTTAGTTCTAAAAAAGAATTAAAAAAAATAGAAATGGGAAAACATTTTTTGAATTTAGGATCGGGCGCCTAAACCTAAAATGGGTGCCCGTTTCAAGTGACATCTTTCATTTCTACAAGAAATCTACCGAATTGGCACCCAACTTCTTGCACTTACCCATTAATAATATGAAAATTGATAATTAAATATCAATTCATTAATTTAATTAGGATTAGTTAATTAGAATTATAACTAATCCCTCACTTAAGTCTCTTCATTCAACCTCCTAATTTAGAACTGATAAATCAATTCCTTCTAACCGGTGTGCATATAATCGCATGATTATATTTTAACTATAATTAATATCTTTAGCGCCACTTAATACACAACTTGATAAATAATATCAATTTATATTATTTGAACATTTAATTTAGATTTTGTTTTAATATTTAATTAAACCTTTATTTTCATAATTAGACTTTTACTTGTCTTCTAAATCATCACTGATATTTAATTAATTTTCATTAATTAAATATCTATATATTTCATATTTTCATATTTATAAGATATAATTATTTTAATATCATAATTAATCATAATTAAATCTTTAATGCATTAATAACAGAAAATTCACATCAAGACACCTAACAAATGAACACAAAGGAAAAATTGACCAAACCCATTAAGTAATAATCAAGCTCAAAGAAAGGGTTCACGAATGACTTCACCTTGATGAATTCAGAGGGTATCAGATAAGATACTTGTCCACTATTTGAGTAAAATAAATGACTTAGCTTGGGATTTAGACCTAGATGCTATCTCCCCTCTCTTACCATTGAGATAATGCAATAGGGCATGCTCATCTTGGCAATTCAGGGAAGTCAATGCTTGGTACCTAACATCCTTCATAAAAGACGAGCATGCATATACATACATACATACATACATACATATTGTTGAAATTATGGAAAGGTGTGTACTAAGAGGGGAGGGGTGAATCAGTACCCTTAAAACTTTTCAAACTAATCCTTGTAAACTTGAACTTCAATAACCAACTATGTAGATTACATTCACCATACATTAAATACCATAATTGAAATGTAAATGCATGTAAACATATTAATAAAACATTCATGAAATATCAATACACATGACACATATATTTTGGTATCGCATAAACCCTTGTTAGAAGGTAAAAACTATAGTGGGGATGGAACCCACAAAGCTTCACTTTTGCAAAAATAAAGTAGTTGGTTAAGGCTTACAAAGATTGATCACTTTAGGTGATCTTACCCTGTTAGAGTAGCAATAAGATCAACTAGATCTACTTGGTTAGAGGATTTTTGCAACACAACATATTTGTGCACTCGGTTAAGATATTTTATCAAGGACGGTTAAGTCCACTTTGCTAGGAGATTTTGAATCTACTACAATTGTTAGAGAGTAACAATGATATATGACCTAAATGAAATACAACTAAAATTGCTGATATCAGATCCTTTAAGTACAATAAATATATCACCTTGTTGTGATGAGTATGTCCTTATTTACTTCTTGGTAGCCTTATAACTGTTCTGATAAACTAAATGCTTTTGTCAAAATCCTTATGTCAAAACCCTATCTAATCTTCAAATGTTTTGAGTGAGGCTACTTCTCAATGATACCATATCAAAATGACATCTTAATTTTTTTTATATCAAACTAATTTGACCTAATTAGGGTTTTACATTATCTTAGAAAACCTAAGATCAATGGTACATATGATAAACCTAGATCATCATTACATAGGAATCATCATTCATTAAATCATTACATCTACAATAAATATCCACCTCGATCTTGGTAAACCATTTTCTTTGTCAGCAAAAAATTGTTCACCTTGGACTATGTGCCATTCCAAAATTTTATGCAAACTTTGGATTACTCAATAAATGTTGTCTCTTGATCTCGGTGTTTACTAGCGCTCAGTAACCTTGTGTACTCAGTAACCATTATACTTGGTGACTACTACTTAGTTATAACCAACTGACTGTCTTGCATTATTTACCAACTATATAAATGAATACTAATGACAAAACTCAATCCATTTAGGAGTAACACTCCCCCTTTGGCATTAGTATAAAAAAATTATATGTATGTTGAGTATAAAAGTTTGAATTCTCAAAAATTTCACAAAAAATGTGTAAACTCAGTGAGTCCCCCTATGAACATGCTTTCAGTAGATATACATATGTTTCCCCCTTTTTTGAAAATAATGACAAAGAATATACTTGCAATGTGTCAAAACCTTAGGATGGGTTTTCTTAAGATTATCCATAAGCTTCTCCCATTCTTCCTTTATATTTTCTAGAGCCAACTGCTCTAAGCTAACTTGAGCATGCATATAAAAAATGTTTTCGATGACATAAATCTCCAAGGTGGAAATCAATATCTTTTCCTTTGTCACATGCTTTTGCATCACTGCCAAATGTGGTAGTAACTCAGCCTGTAGCTTGGTTACCTCTTCTCTGATTCACCCCTCTTCCTTTTTCAACTCAAGTCTTAACCGTTGTAAGTGTTTAACTTTGGAATAATGCTCTTGGAATGCATGTTTCTTGATTGTAAGATGCGTAGCACTATCTTTTAGACCTACATCTAATTTTATTATCTTTTCACTAACCTTGATAGTGAAGTGATCTAAAATGCATAACTATTTAAGAATTGTAAGAACTTTTTCAATAATGCTTTCCAATTTAGTTACAACTTCTGAAAGCTTTACCTTGTTCACTACCATTTCTTGGATGGTCTTTTTAGTTAAATTATCCTAAATCTTTTGTTTGGTTCACTCTTCAATCATCTTCTTAGTATCGATAGTGAGGCCATTTATTATTTTTGTGAGCAGTGCAAGTTGATCAATGATAGGGGTAGATTCATCAACAGTTACATCTAGAGAAACTTGTATTAGGATCTCCTTGACATCCTCTAGCACCTTTTTGTTCTTATTTTCATGTCTCATCTTTTCCTGTGTTTCCTTTTGGGTGCATAGCTCTCTATATTTCCTAAGAGCTTCAGGGTCAAGTTTCCTCAAGTCACATGTTGTGATTTCTATGATTTCATCGAGTGTGACTGAACCCTTACTTCCTCTCTTCCTATTCTTCTTCTTATCTTGCACACTAGATGATGGATATTGTGCAATAGAAGGTTGAGCCTTGTGCTTAGGATCTAACTTCAGTGGCTCAGTGGATTTTATTTCTTCCTTATGCTACCTGGTAATTGATTCAACAATCTGTAGTGTAGGGGCTTATGACCTTATGTCAGTGGTAGATGTGTCTACCATTGTCTCTATTTGTACTTGAATGTTTTACACTTCTTCAGTGGACTCTTTAGGCATGTCATCTTGTATAGTCCCTCTACTATTCTTGGTCTCTTTACCTATTTCCTCACCCTTGTCTTCATTTGTGTTTGTTACCTGCTCGAGTGGAGTGATTTCACTTTGTGTTTCAATAGATATCTCAATAGATTATACCAGTATAGGCAGATTACATGGTACCATTGCTCGGGCTACCTCAGTTTCTTCTTCTTCACCAAGGTTCTTGATAGAATTGGTGATCATTTCATCTTCTTTAGCCTCATCATTGGGGTCTCCTATTATATCTTCTATCATTATTTGTTCATCCTCTAGATTAGTCAACATCTCTAGAATTCCTTCCATCACATTGTCAACATTAGTTATGAATTCTTATTCATTAGTCTCATCATCAACATTGATAGGCTCATCTATTTGTATGCTCAATTGATGATCCTTGGTATTGAATTTCTCAGTTGGACTGAGGAGTTCAGTCCATATGTTCCTACTCACATTATATATCACTTGAAATTCTTGTAGGATATTGAATTCTCTAGCCTTCATAAATAATTTATTTGCATATTTTTTTAAGACTTCATTAATATTAGCAACAAAATAGTTAGGTCTTACCAAAATGAGTGACCTTTCTCTAATCCTTTTCTTTGTTGTAAGTGCATAAGTCCATCTAGCAAAAATTTTATCATACAGTTCTTTGGGTATGTTGCTAGTGAACTCAGCTAGAACTATTTTGAAGGTAATCATCATGCTTATTATTGCTTCCTCAAGCTTATCTTTCTCCTCGGTACTTAGATATAGATATATTTTGAGTTTAGGAGTACCAAGATTTTCAGTAGTTTGTATTCTTTCTAGTACCTCATCAATAGTCTGAGGTTCTTTATTCACCACAACCTAGAATTATTCTGTATCTTCCTCTTCTGAATCTTTATCATCCTTTTCTCTAATAAGTTTTCTTCTCCATTTAGCTTCTAGGATCTTGGTGGTGGTATTTGATTTTATCTTTTGATATGTATGTGTCAGTGTGGGTCTTGTTATTTTTTCAACACCTTTCTTCAAAGGTGGTGAACTTGTTGTCTCCGACCTTGTCCTAGTTCTGGTTGAAGTATTGACCTGTTTACCTTTTTCATCCTTAGGTGGCTTTTCTTGTTCATGTTCCTTGGACTTGGTGGCCTCTTCATCTATGTTCTCACCAACTAGTGTCTTTTCCTCAATTTCTTCAACTAATCTCTCAATGTCTTCATCTGTGACACTAGATTGTGATGCAATCAAGGATGGAGAATCCAATTAAGGATTATCCAAATTTGCAGCCAACACCAACACAATGGAATAAAACAACACCAAAAAAGATCTGAAAGAAAACATATATCTTTATTCATCAACTAACTGATTACATGCAATGTGTCAGGCTGTAAGGCCTTCCTGATTACGACCAATTATAATGCAAGATATAGTTCTACAAGATCATGTAGGATCCAAAACCTCTCTCAGCTAGACCAGGTCTACAACACAACAAGGCACTGGTAGACACTCCAAGAAAGATCTAAACTTGTTCTCGCAAGCCACCAAGAAATCTCCTCGTTCATAAGCTCACAAGCTACTAACTCTTCTACCTTCTATCTAGATCTAATTTGATTCTAGATCTCTGCCTTTACCTCTTCAAACAACTACCCAACATCTACTTAAATACTAATCATCAGCCACAAGTTGGCTAGATGAAACCATTAACTCTTACAAACAAATATTAAATGCAGTACAAGTCAGCTCTCAAACAACCTTACAATAATTAAATTCAACATGTCGGCCTCTAGATCAGCTACCAATAATAAATGCACCAAGTCGGCCTCCCAAATCTCCAAGAACACCCTTCGGTAAGCCAAACTACCAAGTGCCAAGAAACATACTGAGAAAATGTACCAAGCGAGCTCTGTAAGCATTACCGAGCACCAAAAATGTCAAGTCTCCTTCAATGACTAAGCTTCCTTTAGCGATCGAGTCCTACAATGACTGAACTACTTCAGTGACCAAGGAAAAAACATAAACACCAAGACCCTATCGGTAATTGAACACCGAGCAACAAAACACCAAGTCATTGAGTGACCATCATCCACCGAGTTCCACCAAAACTTCCAACTGAGAATCACCACCAAGATCACCGAGCTCCATCGGTGAAGAAAAAAAAACTTCAACTAAGAACTATCACCCAAATAATTGAGTAAAAGTAGGTCTTTACTAAGCTCATCCACCTCCTCGACCGAGTGCTAGAAAATCACAAGGAATCGAAGAAGAAGCCAGGATGCCACTGCATCAAACTCCCAGGGTACAAAGAAAAGTGTGTCCCACACTTTCTCACCAAAGGGAACATTTGAACAAAACCAAATCCACTTCATCTTCACCAAAGGTTTCCACTCCATCACAGGAAAGAGAACCAATCTACAACTCAACCAATTAGCATGTCCAATATCCTGAACAAACTAAGCCTTTAATACATCACTAAGGATCCAATTAGAATCCCATCTCAGAATCTCCTCACAAGACTTATCACTATCAACCAAAAACTCAAGTCCACAACCAGAAAACAACATCTGCATCTCAACACCAAACAAAAGAAATTTTGTAACACCATCATCACAAAGTTGTTCAACAGTAGGTAACTTCTCAACAATAGCAACCTAATCATGCACAACCAGATGCTCTACAATCTCCATGTCAGGAACAACCAACTAAACATGAAAACCAATCTCCTCACCAAATTTAACAAGGTCAACAACATCATCAATAATCACAGGTATCTCAGCAATAACCACAAGTTGCTCCACAGGTTTCATGGCAGAATCCACCAACTGACCATCAAAAATAATCTTGCATACCTCCACATATCTTCTCTCTTGGACTAGTCTTCTAACAGGCTAGACAACTTTCCTCTAGATTGGCATGCTCCAACTTTGGTAAGCTCTACAAAGCTCAACAACACTTTCCTTCGCAAGGTTCTTAACTCAGTTCTCCACATGGTTCAGAAAATCCACTTCCAACCAAGAAAACCTCTCATAAATCTTCATCACCACTATATAATAGAGATCTATAATCACATTGGGGTTCAATCCTCTTAGAGACATCTCTAGAGATCTTTGAAAAGCCTCTGCAACAAACCCAACATCAACCACCTTGTGACAACCTCCAAGTTGTTTACAAGTCAGATCACAACCTGCCACCTTGCATGAACAACTAGGCCAAGATTTCACAAGTTCAGTGCCACAAATCTGCAACTCAAATCATACGATCTCTTCGCCAATAAGGTCAAATTTGCAAGATCAACCTTGCTAGGTTAGCCTTCACCCAACAATAAGATCAACTTAGCTCTGATACCACCTGATGCAGTCAAGGATGGAGAATCCAACTAAGGACTATCCAAACTTGCAGCCAACACCAACATAGTGGAATAACACAACACCAAACAAGATCTGAAAGAAAATAGATATCTTTATTCATCAACTAACTGATTACATGCAATGTGCTAGGTTGTAAGGCCTTCCCAATTATGACCAATTACAATGCAAGAAACAATTCTACAAGTTCACATAGGATACAACACCTCTCTCAGCTAGCCCAAGTCTGCAACACAATAGGGCACTGGTAGGCACTCCAAGAAAGATCTAAACTTTTGCTCACAAGCCACCAAGTAATCTCCTTGTTCCTAAGCTTGCAAGCTACCAACTCTTCTACCTTCTATCTAGATCTAATCTAATTCTAGATCTCTGCATCTACCTCTTCTTCTACCTCTTCAAAAAACTACCCAACATCTACTTAAATACTAATCATCAGGCACAAGTCGGCTGGATGAAACCATTAAATCTTACAAAAAAATATTAAATGCAGTACAAGTCAGCTCTCAAACAACCTTACAATAATTAAATTCAACATGTCAGCCTCTAGATTAGCTACCAATAATAAATGCACCAAGTCGGTCTCCCAAATCTCCAATAACACCCGTCAGTAAGCCAAACTACCGAGTGCCAGGAAACATAAAGAGAAAACATACCAACTAAGCTCCACAAGCATTACCGAGCACCAAAAATGTCAAGTCTCCTTCAATGACTGAGCTTCCTTCAGCGACCAAGTCCTACATCGACCGAGCCACTTCAGCAATCAAGCAATAGACATAAACACTGAGACCCTGTCGGTAAACGAACACTAAGCAAAAAAACACCAAGTCACTGAGTGACCATCATCCATCGAGATCCACCAGAACTTCCAACTGAGAATCACCACCAAGATCACTAAGCTCCATCGGTGAAGAAAATCAAACTTCGACCGAGAACTATCACCCAAATAACCGAGTAAAAGTAGGTCTTTACCGAGCTCATCCACCTCCTCGATCGAGTGCCAGAAAATTACAAGGAACTGAACAAGAAGCCAGGATGCCACTGCATTAGATTTTTTCTTAAGAGTTTTAACCATTTTCTCCTTTTTCTTGCCCATCTTTTCAACTACAAGTCCCATCTTGATTCTGGACTTAGATTCATCAAAGTTTCCAAACCTTGTACCATTCTTGTCCTTAGGCTTGACTAGTAAAGCCTTTATTGCTTTTGTAGCTACATCAATATCTATCTCATAATCCATGGGTGGTAGCTAAGTTGTTCTTGGCTCTACAAATTTGATTGGGGTTGTTTCGGTATCCACCAGAAAATAAATATCATCTTTAAATTTCTCTACCAATTGTGTTGGTATCCTTGTTCTTTTCTCCATTCTTCCTTTGAACTTCCCAAAATAATCTTCCATGATAGGTTCAAAGTTCTTTCCTAAGTTTTGAATAAGTTCACTAATTTGAACAATGATTGGTCAGTTGATATCCCATTCTATACTATCAACTAATGGGAAAAAGTTCTGCAAATAGAAGAATGTACATATTGTAATCACCTAAAATTGGTCTAATAGAATCTAAGGCCCTATTTTCCCTAATTTGGGATAAATTCTTAATTATGTTAATTAAATTCTTGATTATTGACACAATTCAATAAATTTGATAAAATCAATAAAACTTCATGAATCAAGCATTAATCATCAATAATTGAAAAAAAATCATATTGATTAACTCTAGGCCTAATTAATTAAGTCAATCCCATTAAATAGATGGCTAGAGTAATTAATTAAAACAAATGAATAAAAGGCTTAAAAATGGCATGTCACCTCTCAAGGGGACAACAAAGATACTTTTAACCAAGAGGGCTCATCACATCGATCAAGTTTGGAGACATCTCAACCATTCCTCATGGATGCATCTTAACCATCCAAATTTCTAAAGTTCTATAAAAGATGAATTTTCAAAACTCAAAAGATATAGTTAATTAAATTTACACTTATATGCTACACATTTCCTTTCATAGCTAATTAGAGAACACTTGAATTTACATACTTAATAGTGAATGAGCTAATGGTTTTCATGAATGAATCTAGTTTGTTAGTGCATTTGATTTGAATCTCTCATTCTAACATGCATTGTCACTATTTAGAGTCTAAATCTAAGAGTAAATTTAGATTCCTACATACTTGTGTTAGTTAGTGAGCAATAGGAAAAAAATTATTAGTTTAATGGCTTTCAATTGCTTTTCATTTAATTTAAACTAACAAGCTAATGTTCTATTGAAGTGTTGTGTTGCAGAATTGCATTGACCACAAAATACACACACATTTCTAGTGCCCACCATGGGGCCAAGCCCCGTGTTGGTTCCTTTTCTTTCCACTTGTAGATTTACACTATGATTGACAAACTAATGTCATTGACTCTATCACCACTCCAAACTCTACAAGAAAAAGGGCCAATTAATAAGGATCAACAAGGATCCTCCTACACTTTGAGCCTAATGCTCAGGCAGGTGTACCCCTGACTCACTTCTTGAAAGGAGTCTCCAAAATATTACATGTTCATGCCCTTTACAAATTGATTTAAATATTTTATCATTTATATTTGTTTGATTGATGATGGGAAAAATGCCTCCTGAGAATGGACCAGTGTCTCATCCTACGACACAGAGTCACAATAGAACATACATCACTGTAAATCTAACTCCAACACACCCAAATCTAGAATAAGTGCTTTGCCTATTGTTCCTCTCCAACGTCACACTTAGACATCAGATTCTCATTCAACCATGGATTCTCTTAAACTACCTTTAAGGATTTAATCCTGACTTTGGCAAGAACTCAAAGGTATTTTGACAATATACTTTGTATACCACACATTAACTCACTTTTTGACATTAATATATAAGAATGCAAGATCATAATAAGAAGACATACACAAGTCTGAGACTGAGATTCAAGTGCATTTTCATTAAAACTTGCAGAGTCAATATATTGCAAAATAACAAAATGCTAAGGAAAAACAACCCTAAGCCCAATCTCTCATTACTTAATTTTTAGAATTGACCATCAACCACCTTCTACATACATCAGACATCAATATATAGTCACTAGCTATCTTGGAATCCTTCGAAAATGATGCAACAAGCTTCAGATAGCTAGGATATAATTAGGGTTTCAACAACCCACCAACTGGATTAAATCAAAATTTACTATAGGGGAGGAAACCAAGCAATCTCAGAGCAAAACAAATCCAAGAGTGATCTTCATTGATGGCACTAACCCTGACTAGTATGCAAAAGACTAGAAATGCATCAAGTATACCCACTGCAACTCTAATTGCGATGCAACTTGAATAACCATTTCACCTACAACCAAGGTGCTAACACCTTTTGTAGTCAATCATACCTTAGGCCATACTATACCAGTGAGCGCAAAGTCATACCATGCTAATCGACCATCAAAACATTAAATTTTTAGTCCTCCCGTCGCTGAGAAATCCTTAAAATATTCAAATTTTGGGTAGCAATGGTTAATTAGCTAGTTTAAAACATGGCCAATGATTAATCTTCTTCCTGATAGATCATGTGGTTCTCAAAAAATTAACAAAATAGTCAATCGAACGTAGGGCCACATCACCCTCCTCACAACCAATCAAAAATTGAGCACGTCAGCATGTCATGGAAAATTAGACCCACCACTTAAATTCCTTTATAGCCTGATACCAAATCGATGGTTGTCGCAAAACTATAAAGGATAACCTTCATTCATCTTTACCATGTGGATTCATGATAGCTATAGATTTTTTCCACACTTTAACTCACCATATAACGCCATAAAACTTGGCCCCACTGACAACCACTGAGTCACCCATCTAGCGACCAATCATGAACATGCACGTCAGTAGTATGCGGCATGAAACCACTGCACGTCAGCCCTATAAATCAGACGGTGGTCACATGATTACAAAGGGGAAGAAAATTCCTTATGATCAAGCAACAACTGTAGATCCTCTGACAACTATCAGACCTTTAACCTATGTAGAGAATACGATCCCACTAACAACCACCACATCATTAATACCTTGGCCAATCAGAGATGAACACCTATGCAACATCTGACATGTGGACCCACCTGGACCCACTGCATGCCTTACAAGAAAATCTAATGGCTATGACAAAGCCATGAAAGATAACTGTCGTGCATCTTTACCATGCAACATAATGACAACTGTAGATTCTAATCACACTTTAACTACCTCGGAGCCTTAAGAAACTGGGCCCACCATGGCATATGACAATTGGTCATAGGTGCATGGATAGGAAAAGCTAACGTCAGACAATAAGTGCGCAGATGTGAAAAGGTAGAAAACATCCAAGGTTTTTGACTTAGACAATTTTGACACCACCTGACATGAAAGAGCTATTTCCTACAGACCTTGAAACTTGAATATCTCCCTGGTTTCAATGCTTTAGGATGTGCACCCTTAACCTGACCTTGGAAACATAATGAACTATCATATGTTAAGGGTGCAAGCCATGAAACATCAAAAATTTAGCACGCAGGTCAAGACTGTATCACAACTAGGGCAGGACAGTTCACTTGGGTTTTCTACATATTAGATCATGTGCCCTAGACTGAAGCATGGTGACAAGGAAAAAAATATGTGGCTAAGGGCACAAGTGGTGAAACATTGTAAAACTTTGATGCACACCAAAACTGATTTGCAGGTGGGGTGGGACAATTTCAGGAAAACCACAAGGATAAGACCAATTTCATAAGATTTTAACATTGATGGGAAATTGGTCTAAAAGTGGCTCTATCTGGGGATGATGGGTAATTTGTGCCCATGCAAGAATTCAAAATATTTGGGAGAGCATACCACCCACTGGAGAATCAATAGAGAGCACTAGGACAAAACCCTACAAACTAAAGCAAGAAGGATAGGAAAGAAACACACAAGTATATACAAGCCTAAATATTGTTCATGGAAAGAAAGGTAATTCAATTGAAGTATTTCTTTAAGAATATTCCATGAACTAGCAACTCTTGAATATCACCATTGAGCTCATTGACAATGTAGGAATTTGGTCCCCACCTCTCATGAATCAAGTATGGTCCTAACCAAATTGGATCAAACTTTCCATGCTTTCCTTTATCTTCCAATCTAGCATTCCAAATTAATACCAAGTCATCAGGTTCAAACCTCCTTTCTACAGATTTCTTGTCATACAAACTATTGACCTACAAATACAACTTAGCATTCTTTGAACTAATTCTCTTCTAGTTTCATCCAGCCTGATTAAATCCTCAATTCTCAATTGCATTTCATTCTCTAGATCTTTATCATATATTTGAACAAACTTATACATCTCTAGTAAGTTGTTCTAAGGCATCCTTGCATGTATTCCATACACCAAATCAAATGGTGCACATCCAATTGCCTTTTTTACAGTTACTTTGTCAGCCCATACAGCTAATGACAACTTTGAATTCCATGCCTTCTTATTCTTTTCAAGAATCCTCTTGAGAATCTTTATCAAGCTTTTGTTAGTTGATTCTACTTGTCCATTTCCTTGTGGATGATAAGGTGAGGAAAATGATATCTAGATTCCTAAACCTTTACAGAATTCTTTATGTTCAGAAGACTTGAAGCACATTGCATTGTCACTGACAATCCTTTCAGGACAACCAAATCTTGTAACAATATTATTCAATAGGAAATCAATCACCACCCTGCTTGTTTCATTCCTTGTAGGAATAGCCTCTACCCATTTTGTAAAATAATCATTGGCAACTAAGATCCAAGAGTGTCCTCCACTGGACATGTTTGGGAATTCACCTATAAAATCCATTCCCCATTGTTGGAAAGGGGCCTGCACTTCGACTGGCTTCAATGGTACATTTCTTGAAAACTTGAGCTTACCAAAAAATCTCTGATAAGCATCGCAATTTCTTACCAATTGTTCAGCATCCTTGAATATTGTGGGCCACCAGAATCTTGATCTCAAAACTTTTTGAGCAGTAGTTTTTCCCATATAATGCCCACCACATATCCTCTCATGCATTTCTTTTAACAATTTTTCAGCTTGAGCCTTATCAACACATTTCAAAAGTATGCAATCCAAATTCCTTTTATATAACTTGCATTTTATAATTACATACTTGATTTCCTATAGTTTCAATGTCCTTCTCTTATTGTCATCCATTCCTACTAGACACCTCATGTTTCTTAAGTAAAAGATAATATCTTGATACTAGATACAATCATCCATATCACATGTGTAATCAACTTCAGCTTGATTTATCTGATTTGCATCAAGATTGGACTGAGCCATCAATTTTGCCAATCCTTGACCTCTAACCAACTTGGTAATTTGGATATCAATGTGAAACTCTTGAATTCTATTAATCCATCTACATCTTCTCCCAGACACTTCTTGATGTGAAAAGATATCCTTTACTGCAACATTTGGTACAAAAGCAATAACAATTGCTCCCATCAAATAACATCTAAAAGCCTTTACTGCCTTCACAAGTGCATATTCTTGTTTCTCATTGATATCATACTTTAATTCAGTAGCCTGCAAAGATTTACTAAAGAATGCAATAGGCTACTCAAAACCTTCCTTATTTTTATGCAATAAAACTACAGCAACAGTATGAAATGATGCAAAAGAGAAAATGTGCATTGGAAAATCATAATCAAGTTCCTTAAGCACAAGAGCATCTTTGATTTCCTGCTTGATATTCTTGAAAGCTTCATCAGGCTCACCTTCCTATATGATCTCAGACCCCAAATTTTGTAACAAATCTCCTTAAGAAATTCACCTAGCCAAAGAAGGACTATATTCCCTTAACATTCTTTGGTTTTTGAATTTTATCAATTGCCATCACTCTTTCAGGATCAATTCTCACTCTCTACTTTCCAACTAGGTGCCCAAGCAACTTACCTTCAGTCACACCAAATAAACATTTCCTTGGGTTCAATGAAATGCCATATTCCAAAGCCCTTGTAAATATCTTCTCTAAATGAGAACAATGATCCTCTTCCCTTTTGGAATATGCAGTTAAGTCATCTTGATAAACAAGGAAAACATCTATAAAATCTGCAAAGGCAACATCCATTGCTCTCTGAAAAGTTGCACCAGCGTTTATGAGACCAAAAGACATTCTCACATAAACATAAGTTCCCCAAGGTGTTGTGAAGGCTATCTTAAACTTCTCTAATTCTTTTACAATTACCTGATTATAACTAGAAAAACCATCCATCATAGACATCAAATCATAACCAGTTACCCTTTGTAGCATAGCCTCCATATTAGGCAAGCAATAGTTATCCTTCAAAGAGGAAACATTTAGATTCCTAAAGTCCACACATAATCTAATATCTCCATTCTTCTTCCTGATAGGAACCAAATTTGGCACCCAAGAAGAGTGCCTCACAGGCCTTATGATTTTGGCATCCCTCAACTTCATTAATTCTTCTTGCATTTTGGATGCTAAGGTAGGATTAATTGGCCTTTGTTTTTTCCTAAAAGGCTTAGCATCCTCCTTCAAAGGGATAATATGCTGAAACAAGTCTTCCCTATAAGCCTTTAAGTCATCATATGACCAAGCAAAAACATGCCTGAATTTTCTTAACAATTCAATCAAAGACTTTCTTACCTTGTGAGATATCTCTCTTCCAATATAGACCTTCTTAGGTGCCTCTTGTGTACCAAGGTTAATTTCATCCAAATCCATTTGATCTCTTTCCTTAGTATCCATTTGAACTCTATCCTGACTATCAAATATAGTTTCTAAAACAACAAGTCCCTTAGGAACCTTATTAGTATTAAGTTGCAGGACTTCATTACCAAGGATAACCTCTTTTCCTTCTACAATCTCAACCAAGGCTGAACAATCTGGTTCCTAACCATGATATTGATCTTCACAATTCATAAATCTCAAAATATTCTGGTCATCTTCAAAGACCTACCAATTTTCAACATTATCTACTATACTAGGCCTAGTCTGGATTTCAACCTTGGAGACACCAACAAATGTAATGTCACTAGGATTGATTACTATATTGGCTAACAAATCAGCCATTTTATTGTTGCTCCTATCCTTCCATATAATATTGAAAGCATCAAAATATTCAATCATGTCCTAAATAGTATTTCTATATTGTTTCAATCTCTTGTTCTTGGAAGCATATACTGATCTTACTTGGGACACAACTAACTCTGAATCACCCACAACTTTTATGCATTTAATTCCATGCTTGTGTGCCAACCTCAATCTTATTATTAATGCCTCATATTATGCTATGTTATTTTTACATGAGAAGCTTAGTGTGAAAGAGAACTTATAAGTACTCCCATTAGGAGAAATAAGCAAAATACCCACCCCTGAACCATCTTTGCAATTTGCACCATCAAAATACATCACCCACAAATCACCCTTCTCAGATTTGACTTTTATCTCCAGAGTAATAGGTGATAGTATAGGCTCTTTTTCAAGCATAGTGACCTCTACTCTAAAAGCATTAATATCAGTATCCACAAAACATGTAGTCTCTTTGTCAATACTCCTTTCAATCATGTGGCATGCTTGTGGCTCCCGCTCAATCTTAATAAATTGATCATCAATCTTGAAAGTTGCATAGGACAAATCACATTGTAAACTTCCACCCATGGAAGCACTCCACTTCCTAGATAATAACATCCGATAATGAGGAGGGATATCCACCACCAAGACACTCATTGTCAAATTTTTCTCTGGATAGACTGCCAATCTGTAAGGCATTGCATTTATGGTCCCAATAACTGGTACTTCTCTCTGATCCATTGTACAACATCTGCCTTGGAATTTATCAACTTTAAGGCCCAATTTTTCCATGATTTTGAAAGGCATGACAGTATTAGAGGCCCTTGAATCAATCATACAATTCCATAATTTCATTCCATTCACTATGATACTCAGGAAGAATGGATCAATGTTTTCAAGACTAGCATTGATAGAGTTGTCCAAGTATATAGGTGGTATCTGAGATACCAATCCTTGAACCCCCAATTCTTTCAAGACTTTAGCCTAGGGTTCATTATATGCAACATCATTATCATGGACATTATCCACCCATGCAAGAGCTTTATCTTTATGCTCAGGGATCCTCAATAATTCTAACAAAGGAGCCTTGATAGTAATCTGAGACAATACAACCAACATATCAACAGGGGCAGAGGAAGGAATCTCAATCTGCACTGCTCTAGTGTCTTTAAGTTTCTCTGATACATTAGTTGTAGTTGTCACCTTCATTTTTTTAGTTTTAGCCATTGTACTATCTGGCCTCTCTACTTCCTTCTAATTATCTTTGTCATGGACATCAGAGATCTTTTCAACTCCAACTCCCCTTGGTTCCCACTTTATATCTCTTTCATTTTTTAACTTAACCAAGTTGCCGTCTTTTGATTTATTTCCATTGGGTCCCCTAGGATTGGTATCCTTTATAAACATTCCTGTAGCTTTTCCATTGGTATCATTTGCTGTCATATTTCTAGTTTGCACTTGAGCTACCATTTCTATAGTGATCCTAGCAATTTCTTCTTTTGAAGGTCTTCTTAAATTCATTGGATCTGAGGAAGAATTCATGTTACATGTCTTTTCATCAATGTCATCATTATCAGAAAAAACCTCTTGATGAAATAGAGCCTTATTTTGTCTCTTCAAGCACACATCAGTTTCTTCACCAATGTCAGAATCACCTTCATATCCCAAATATAAAGATGTCATGTTACACCCAATATTATCATGAGTTCCTTTTTGATCAGGTTCCGCAGAACCACCATCTTGGTATGCAGCCATGGACTGTGCAATCACACAATGTTCTGCAGAATGAGGAGACTGACAAGCTACACACCATGGTGTATCCTCCATGACATTTATAGAAGCTCTTTGTAAAGGATCAGGGACAGATCTGACATTGTTTCCTTTTGCATCAGGGACAATAGGTTTTCCATCCTTCCATTGGGTGTTATAAGGATAATTTTGTAGCGTATTCTGCCTATTGAAATTATTGTTGAAATAAGGCTTGTCACTAGTAGAAACCTTTTCATTTCTGACACTAGGTGTTTTTAAGTCCTTTAGTGCATTCAACACCTTATTGTAATACCCCAAAAATGGGCTATAGGTTCATTAACCTCCTACATCTACAAATTGAATGAAATCAACATCAAAGTCCTAACCTAAGGCACATCTGCACATTATTGAATCATAATTGATTATCCTAAATTTTGCATCGGAGAATATTCCTATCAATATTCCTATTTATCTTAATTATCTTTAATTTAATGATTATTTGGCAATAAAACTAATTTATCCTAAAGTTTGATTAATTGAATATTATGAATATTTAATTAATCAGATTTAATTCTGCCACTTAATTATTTAATTAAATTTAATTCTATTTATTCCTAATTGTATTATTTAATTTTGACAATAAATAAAAAATCTTATGACTAATTGATTAAATTCCTATTTAATTAATTAATGTCAATTGTCAAATTTAATGATATAGTTTTCGAATAAAAGTTTGATTTAATAATTGACTAACCCATAAATCAATTATTTTAATTCAAAAATCAGTTAAATTGAAGATAAATCACTTTATTTATTTAATTAATTCATGATTATTTGTGCACATTCAAAGAGCAATTAAACTTTAAATCAAAAAATCAATTCAAGTTATTATCTTTTCGAAACTCAACATCTATTTTGAGTTCAAAGTTGATCTAAACTTTTGATTTGAGTTAAAAAGTTGTTCTTGCATGATTTTGCATGATTTTATGAGTTATCTATTTCTAATTTCTTGTTAACTCAAAACTCAATTTGAGTTCATCAAGAGTGATTTATGACTTTTTCCATGCAAAATCAAGGCTCAGCTCTTTACAAATCATCCACAAAATTTGCATACTTACTCTAGCAAATTGACATTAGAGGAATCATCAAGCTTCTTGTGAATCAGTGTTTTGTGAGATCAATCTTGTTTTCAATTCATTCTAGTTTCATATTTCATATCATTGTTAGCTTAATTTACATATCATTTCAATCCATTTAGATTAATTTATTATTAGTTTTTTCATCTTATTGCATCAAAAAAAGAAGAAGAAGATTAATTTGCATTCATATTTTATTGCTTTCATCATTTAAATCCTTTGTTTAGGTGTTGCATTGTCACTGATCTTGGTCTAACATGAGAATACCATACTCGCACCTACTAGAAGACAATAAATTGCCTGGTTAGCTATATTGTTCTTATTTGCATATTTTGATTTTTTCTAACCTCTAATGTTTTACTAAAGTGTTGTGTCTACAAATAGGTACAAAATTCACACACACATTTCTGGTGCCCATCGTGGGGTAACCCACCTTTACATGTTGGTTTTGATATTTTTTTTTGGAGCTAAAACCTTAAAGTTTCAAAGATTTAATTTTATCTCCCAAACGGCTTGGATTTTTGGTCTAAGTTTTTTTTTTCAAGTTGGAGACATATCAGGGAAGCTTCAATAAAAAAATTAGAATTTTTTGAGATGTTTTGAATATTTAATAATTTTTTCTTGATTTTCTAGAAAAAATTAATTTTTGACGCAAATCAGCATATTTTTCAAAAATTTTGACATTTTTGGAAATCTCTTTAAATTCTACAGGGGTCCATTCTTTTTTTTTTAAATTTGGATGCAATAGAATAGCTCAAATAGTCAATTTACAAAAACTGGTATGTTTTGGTAAAATGGGTCTCTAGAACACAAATGAAGAGATTTTTCTAAAAATTTTACATTTTTGGAAAGCTCTCTATTTTTTAGTAGGGGCTTCAATTTTTCATTTCTTTTTTTGTGGCCGATATCATATCAAAAAAATCAGATCTTGTTGACTAGGTCAAATGCAACAAAAAATAAAATTTTGTGATGGGTATGCACTTATTTTTCACATGGTTCAATGAATGATATGAGTTGTCATTTGGATTAGTTGTTGGTTATTATTGCTCCTAATAATTGATTTTTAGATCTAACCCTAGGGTTTTCATAAGTTGAATATATGTTGCATATCTTGTTTGCTTGTTTTCTTGTCGAAGAGTTTGTGGCTTGCTTACGCGCGATTGCTTAACAAAGCTAAAAATTAGGTAAAGTCTACTAAGTGTGTTGTGAGGTAATTTAGGTATTCTAATACATCTGAAAACATTTCAATTTGGACATAAAATGAACATCTCACGTGTCTAGCTTGAGTGCCTTTCCTGCTTTCATAAATCAGACTTCAATTTTTGGGCTATAAAACGAACATAGATTTGCATTTTGCATATTTGTTACACATAGTAAATAGGCCCTATGAACACTATTTGTGGATGATCTTGAGAGATTGAGCTTCTTTCACTTGTTTATTCATGCAAATCTCCTCTTGATGAAGGATCCCCTTGTAGGTAGGGACGATACTGAGAAAGTCTCACATTCTACTAGATTCATGTGTCTTCAACTTTTGATTGATACATTCTCTCTCCGGAGAGGTTGATAGATCATAAGCCGTTGACATCATATATCTTTGTGAGATAATCTTGGTCTTAGCATGTTGGATTAATCTATCTAGTTTGTCTTGGTAAAGTGAAGAGGCTAGGGGATTATGCTCTACTTCCTTTTTGGATAGTACCAGAAACCCAAATCCTTGAATCTGATCTAGTCCCCCTGTGGTATCTTTTGTGAGTCACCTTTAGAGAGGGTTAACCATAGTGGACATTCCCTTAATTGGGTCAACTAAGTGGATGGAACCTTAAGCGGTAATAGCCATTTTTGCCATGGTAGCAGTAGTCACTATATAAATGTCCTTGTGGAGGAAATCTTCATAGATGTGGTCTCTTGTTGGGCTATCAGATCTCCCTAGCAGCTCCTAATTGATTAATTTATCAGACCATGTCAAAACCCCGGTGCACCTGGATTGGAGTTTTCCCTCTTGAGATCACAAAAGTTGCAGAGTCGGACCATTACTACAAACCGTAGTGAGGCCAAATTTTTTTTATTTTTCTAGGAATATGTGCCTTATTGAATTTTTTTTTGGAAGATACACAATTAGCACTTCTAGGGATTAGTACAATAAGTCACTATTTCTTGTTCATGCACAAGGTTGCTTTTACCCTTGTTCATTATTTTCAGATGATTGCTTGCTTCCCTTGCTTGCTATTTTGCATGCTTGATATCTTCTTGGTTACTTGAGACAAACTTTTACACAGATCTTCAAAAATTGGACTGAAAAATTTGCAAACAAACTGGTACTGAAAACTAAAAAATTGCAAATCTGAAGCAAAAATCCTTTCTGGTGTCAAAAGTCATCCTAAAATTTCAAAACTCGTATCAAAGCCAAAGTCAAAGTTGTCAGAGATTGGTCAAATTTGTCAGAAATCCAATTTTATATCCTATTTCCAGAATTTGTCAAATAAATCATTATGTCAGGAATAGAGTAGAACCTATAACGAATACATTCATTTTCCTAAAGTAGTCACTTGAGTCTGATTTAGCCTTCTGATTTATTGATTTGAGTCTTTTTCATCTTGTCTCAAAACCTTGTCAAAATTATCTTCAAAATTCAATCTTTTTACTAAACGGCTAAGTGTTGTGAGCTTGTGCCCGCCATCTATTGGGAATCTACCCACACTACTGTGGCATAGTATCCTTCATTTATGTCAGATCTATCTTTTAATCACTTCAATCTTGACAAGGTTGCGTCATTTGATCTTCTAGAATCAATTCATTCTTTAGTTGTCTTCATATTATTCTTTGGCTTCACCCAAGGTTAATGGTGGAAACAAGAGCTTCATCACACAAGAAATTTGGAGAGGTATCCCATACAATACCTCTGAATACTCTCCAGGCCCCAACTCTTGAACAATTATACAATTCTGGTCTTTACGAAGACGATGGTCTTGGCAATTTTTTATTGAAAACTAGTTATGTACCCCCTCCATCAACTCACGGATGTAATCAACAAACCCCACCTCAATCTAATCCAGGGAGACATAAAACTCCTAACATGTCTCACGGAGGGACACATCATGGGTCTCAAGGACACCAATCTCAACACAGTTGATGGAATATGGATGAAGTGACTGAGAGGGGGGGGGGGTGAATCAGTCAACCATATATTACTTCACAATTATTTCTTTCCAGATCCCTTAGGATATCTTAATGAATATTATTTGTTTAACACTCGGTAAATAGATTGCAGTAACTTGGTAGATGCAGAAAGTATTAGTAAAATTATCTTTTAGATATTCATCACCACTTGTATATGATTAAGATAACTATTAAGAACATAAGAGACACAGAATTTAATGTGGAAACCCAATATGGGAAAAACCACCAATGTATCTAGATACTGATTTTCACTTTTCTGAAGTGATGCCCGGTTAGAAGCCAACCCAGTAAAAGGTTACAAAACACACTGTTAGGTGTGACCTTGTTAGAGGATTTAATCACCCTACTAGGAGTGGCCTGGTAAGAGGTCTTGAGAACAATTCAATGGAATTGTCACCTTGTTAGAGGATTTACAATATGGTTGTTAAACCAACTCGGTTAAGAGATTTAGAATTCACTGTTACAATGATAAAAAGGTAACAATGAAAATGACCTATATAATAATGCAACTGCCTTGCTGATTACAGATCTCTATTCTGTATAAGTGAGATCCTTCATGATCAAATATATCTCTGCTGCTCCTCAAGGATATCTGGTTATCCTTCACAATTTTGCACACACCTTTTCTATCTCTCTTATATATATCTTCTTCTATATCTATTGTGTATTTTTCACATTTGACCTTTTATTTATATGATTTCAGATTTGTCAAATCGGCATTACTTAGTATAACAGTCGGCTGAATTAAGAAAACTTTATTTGCAAAGATCCTTCAAGGGCCGACAGTGCTCGGTGACCATAATGAAATTTTCTACAATCTTTTTGAGACCGAGGGAACTCGGTAAACACTGATAATCCTTTTTCTTTGATAACCGACTGAAATCGGTAAATGCTGACTTTTCTTTGACAACCGAGTGAACTCAGTACATGCTGATTTTTCTTTGATAACTGAGTGAACTCGGTAAGCACTAAGTTTAATGCCAGGCAGACCGACTGAGCTCGGTAGGTACTGATTGTTGTAGACTATGACATTGTGTGACATCAAAGACAATACATAATTTGAGTAGCAATTTTCTTCAGACAATTGTTTCCAACAATCTCCCTCTTTGGCATTGATGGCAACACAATATGTCATAGCATAAGAAATTTTGAAAGGATTAGCTCGGTTCAGGTTCAAATCTACCTCTGTCATCAAACTTCCTTTTTCCTAAAAACTCTTCCTCTAACTATTGAAAATTTTTTGAAGTAATAGCAAAGACATAGCAAACACTCCCTCTTTGACAACACATGCCAAAGACAATTCACATATTACCGGTGTAAACTAATGTACCTCAAGTACTGATTCATATGCAATGATTCCTTGAATATGTTGCATCAACATGTTGATTTTTAATCATGTTCTGGTTGATGCATCACTAAAACTATATTTAGTGAGCCTCGGATAGGGGAATGACCCCTAACTTACCTCTTAGATACACAAATACATCCTTGGGTAATGGTTTGGTGAAAATGTCTGCAATCTGCTCTTTTGTATGAATATATTCTAATCTGATTTCCTTGTCCTGCACCAATTCTCTGACAAAGTGATATTTAATAGCAATGTGCTTGGTTTTGGAATGCATTACTGGATTCTTCGAAATGTTTATTACACTGGTATTGTCACAAAATATAACAACTGGTTCTTTGATCTCAACCTTCATACCTTGTAATAACTGTTTAAACCAAACAATATTTGAACAATTTACTGCAGCAGCAACATATTCTGCTTCAGCTGTGGATTGAGATGTGCAATTTTTCTTTTTACTGGTCCAGGATACCAGTCTTTTTCCAAGAAAAAATGCTCCACCACTTGTACTTTTTTTGTCATCAATGTTCCCTGCCCAATCAGCATCAGTAAACACTTTTAAGTCTAGATTGCCTCCAAATTTATACCACAAACCATATTCTTCAGTTCCTCTTAAGTACCTTAAGATTCTTTTGATTGCCATCATATGATTTTCCTTAGATTTTGCTGAGAATCTTGCTACTATACCGACTGCTAAGGCAATATCAGGTCTTGTATGTACTACATACTGCAATTTTCCAATCATAGATCGGTATAAGGTCTGATCTACTTCTTTTGAATCATCATTTTTGGTAAGTTTCAGTCCAGTACACATGGGTGTACCAACTGGTTTTGAATCTTCCATACTAAACTTCTTAAGTATTTCTTTAATGTATTTAGATTGAGTAATGTATATACCATTCTTGCTTTGCTGAATTTGGAGACCAACAAAGAATTTTATTAAACCAAACATAGACATTTCAAATTCTTTGTTCATTTGCTCTAAAAATTCTTTGCACTGATCATCATTCCCTGTAAATATAGTATCATCTACAAATATTTTTGCCAATACAATTTTGTCATCCGGTCCTTCTTTAATATACAGATTGTTGTTATCATTGGCTCTTTTGAAATTAATCAGATAGTTATGCAGATAGTTATGCAGATTTTATATCCATCTGATATACCTTAAATCCCTTATGTGTTGCATAAGCAAGTAGAGTTCTTACACCTTCTAATCTTGCAACAGGAGGAAAAGTTTCACCATAATCTATACCTTCTTCTTGAGAATAACCTTTACATACCAATCTAACTTTGTTTCTAGATACTTGACCATCTTCATTTAGCTTATTCCTGAATACCCATTTTGTTCCAATTACATTCTTATCTTTAGGTCTAGGTACAAGAGTCCATGTTTTGTTCTTTTGTATTTGTTCTAATTCTTCATTCATTGCTTCAATCCAACTTTCATTTTTCAATGCATCTTTGATATTTCTAGGTTCAAAATTAGTAAGCAGACATGTACCTTTTAGCTTACTTCTTGTCATAGTACCATCTGATTTATTTCCAATAATTTGATTTGGTGTATGATGCCTTCTGACATATTTGGCTAGTATAGGTTCCTTGCTTTTTGAATGATTCATGTTGTTGTCTTCTAGGATCTCTTCTTCAGGTTGCTCAGGCTCGGTAGATATTTGCTCGGTAACTTCAGGCTGAGACTCGGTTTGAACTTCTTCCTATGACTCAGTTTGAACTTCTTCCTGTGACTCAGTTTGAACTTCTTCCTGTGACTCGGTTACTATGCTAGGCTCGGTAGATATAGTTTCCTCATTGATAGTTGTGTCTGGCAATGTTTCAGGTTCAATGTAAATGAATCTCATGTAGTTTTCAGGTTCCCTTTTGCTTTCTTCTTCAGTCTTTTCTGCAAACTCATCAAATTTTACATGTATACTTTCTATGACTTTATGAGTAGACAAGTTCAGACATTTGTATGCCTTGCTTTTGCTAGAATATCCTAGGAATATTCCTTCATCACTTTTCACATCAAATTTATTTCTTCTGGATTCTTTTAAGATATAACACTTGCTACCAAATACTTTCATGTAACTTACATTGGGTTTATAGCCATACCATAGCTCATAAGGAGTTTTGAATGTGTCTTTCTTCAATTGTACTCGGTTCAAGGTATGAACTGCAGTGCTGATAGCTTCCTTCCAGTACTTTATGGCGATGTTATTTTCTATCATTAGAGTCCTTGCATAATCCATAATAGATCTGTTTCTTCTTTCTGCTATTCCATTCTGCTCAGGAGTTCTAGGAGCTGATACCTGTCTTTTGATTCTTCTTTCAATGCAAAAGTTGTTAAATTCATGGGAGATGAATTCACCACCTCTGTCTAATCTTAAGCATTTCAATCTTTTCCCTGTTTCCTTTTCCACTCTTGCCAAGTACCATTTGAATTTTTCAAATGCTTCTAACTTTTCTCTTAAATACATAACAGTCATCATTCTAGAATAATCATCAACGAAAAGAGTAAAGAATTTATCTCCAGTATAGCTTTCTATTCCAATAGGTCCACATAAATTAGTATGCACAATTTCCAAAATCTCTTTAGACTGATAGTTCTTACTCTTAAAACTAGTCTTACTCATTTTTCCAATCTGACAATTCTTACATAGACCAGTATCAGGTTTCTTCAAAGTAGGAATTCCTCTTACCTTCTTGAATTTTCTTATTTTCATCATGTTATTGAAATTCACATGACATAACCTTTTGTGCCATAGCCAACTTTCTTCAATTTCAGCAATAAAACATGAATATTCACTGAGATCAAGATAAAATAAGTTACCTTTTGTTTGTTTGCCTGATCCAATGAGTTTTCCTTTTCCATCCAGTAGTCTTGCTTGATTATTCATGAATTCAACCTTGAAACCAGTGTTGATTAGCTGTGCTACGCTTAGAAGATTATGTTTTAGTCCTTCAACCCAATAAGCATTATCACATATGAGTTCTTTGGTTAATGAGATTCTTCCTTTTCCTTTTATACAACAAGGTTCATTGTTTCCAAATCTTACATTGCCACTATCACAGTCTTCTAGGTATTCAAATTTTGTCTTGTCACCAGTCATGTGATGTGAACATCCACTGTCTATTATCCATTTATCATCTTTGCTTATATGAGAAATAAGTGTCATCTTATCTTCATCATCATCAAATTAATGTTTTATAGCAATAAAGACAATTTCTTCTTCACTATCATCAGAATCTTTAGCCATAAAACATGTTTTCTTACCTTTATCCTTGAATGATTTGAAATTATTTTTTCCATAGTACTTGTGACCTCTCTTCTCTTCCTTGGCTTGCTTGTTTGGGCACCTAGCTGCAATATGTCCAATTTCTTCACATGAAAAATAGATTAAAGGAGTTTTACCTTTATATTTACCTTTCCCTTTAGAGTACTTCTTTGCAAGTAATGCTTCTATAATTTCAAGATCACTATCAGAACTTTCTTCTGATACATCTTCACTTTCTGACCGAACTTCTTTTATTTTCTTGTTCTTCCTTAGTGAAACCATGGCCTCAAATGCTGATTCAATATTTTTGGAAACTGGGACATAGTTGTCATAGTTGTCTAATTCAAAGGCTGTCAATCTTCCAACTAAAGCATCCAAAGTTATATTGTGGTTTGTTTCACATCTTCTTTCTTGAATAGCTGATACTCTTATTGCATAGATAGGGAGTAATGTTCTGAGTACCTTGCTTATAACAGTTTCATCAGAGATTGTTCCTCCAGAAGCTCTAATTGCACTGACACTTGCTTTGATCCTTTCAACATATTTTGCAATGTTTTCATCTTCTTTCATATTCATCTTGTCAAATTGTCCTCTTAGGCTTTCTGCTTTGGCTCTTTTCACATTTGCATCACCACCATATATTTTCTTCAGTGTGATCCACATTTCATATGTAGTAGTGCATTCTTTAATATCATCAAATTCTTCATAGCTGAGAGCTGATGCAATGTCTATCATCATGGTGTTATGATTCTTTTTCTCTGCAATGTCTTCAACAGTTAATGCGCCAGTAGGAACTGTGTATTCTTCATCAATGTATTTGCATCCTGAATCACCAGTGGAAGCCAGATGAAGTCTCATGAGACCTTGCCATGCTGAAAAGTTATCTCTGTTGAGCTTTGGAATTTCTCTCTTGTAAGACATCCTGATCTTTAGCTTAGGTCCTTGAAACCCTTCCTGCAAGCACCAAAAGCTCTGATACCAATTGATGGAATATGGATGAAGTGACTAAGAGGGGGGGGGGGTGAATCAGTCAACCATATATTACTTCACAATTATTTCTTTCCAGATCCCTTAGGATATCTTAATGAATATTATCTATTTAACACTCGGTAAATAGATTGCAGTAACTTGGTAGATGCAGAAAGTATTAGTAAAATTATCTTTTAGATATTCATCACCACTTGTATATGATTAAGATAACTATTAAGAACACAAGAGACACAGAATTTAACAGGGAAACCTAATATGGGAAAAACCACCAATGTATCTAGATACTAATTTTCACTTTTCTGAAGTGATGCCCAGTTAGAAGCCAACCTGGTAAAAGGTTACAAAACACACTGTTAGGTGTGACCTTGTTAGAGGATTTAATCACCCTACTAGGAGTGGCCTGGTAAGAGGTCTTGAGAACAATTCAATGGAATTGTCACCTTGTTAGAGGATTTAAAATATGGTTGTTAAACCAACTCGGTTAAGAGATTTAGAATTCACTGTTACAATGATAAAAAGGTAACAATGAAAATGACCTGTATAATAATGCAACTACCTTGCTGATTACAGATCTCTATTCTGTATAAGTGAGATCCTTCCTGATCGAATATATCTCTGCTACTCCTCAAGGATATCTGGTTATCCTTCACAATTTCGCACACACCTTTTCTGTCTCTCTTCTATATATCTTCTTCTATATCTGTTGTGTATTTTTCACATTTGACCTTTTATTTATATGATTTCAGATTTGTCAAATCAGCATTACTTAGTATAACAGTCGGCTGAATTAAGCAAACTTTATTTGCAAAGATCCTTCAAGGGCCGACAGTACTCGGTGACCATAATGAAATTTTCTACAATCTTTTGGAGACCGAGGGAACTCGGTAAACACTGATAATCCTTTTTCTTTGATAACCGACTGAACTCGATAAATGCTGACTTTTCTTTGACAACTGAGTGAACTCGGTACATGCTGATTTTTCTTTGATAACCAAGTGAACTCGGTAAGCACTAATTTTAATGCCAGGCAGACGGACTGAGCTCGGTAGGTACTGATTGTTGCGGATTATGACATTGTGTGACATCAAAGACAATACATAATTTGAGTAGCAATTTTCTTCAGACAATTGTTTCCAACACACAGTATGGATCTAGAACCTACACCTTCTGAAATTGTTTGATATCAAAATGATGATGACTTCAAAAGAATGATGAAACATTTCTTGAAGGAAGATAGAGAAGGATACTTTCTAGAGTTATCTCATCAAGGAGCTAAACTTCCTCCAAAATTTAATGTGGAAGATATCATTACACATGAGGGAAAAACTCCTATCATGGCTATGATGAAATAGATGCATGCTATGCAAGTCAAACTTAACAAACTTGAGAAAGAAAAGGAACCTAAAGAGTTCTCCATGGAGGCTCTATGTCCTTGTCCATTTGATAAAGACTTGTACATGCCACCATTCTCTAAAAGAGTGGAGATGCCTAAATATGATAAGTATGATGGAAACTCTAACCCTCAAGATCATGTTAGAGAATTCTATACTCAATATATGGAGTTTATGCATGAACCAACCTACTTAATGCATCTTTTCCCTCAATCTCTTGGAGGAGCAACCATTCATTAGTTCTTTAGAATGCCCCCTACTATCAAAACTTTTGAGGAGTTAATCAAACTATTCTATCAACAATACTCCTATAATATTCAACATCTGGTCACCATGATCGACATCTGCAATCTGAAATAATATCTAGGAGAACCATTCCTAACATTTCTCAAGAGGTGGAGGAAGAAATTTTCTCTATATGCTAGACCTATTCCAAAAACTGAGAAGCTGGAAATTTTCATCAACAATCTTGTTCCAGAAATCAACTACCCTTTACAAATGAAAAATCATACATCTTTTGAAAAGATGGTAGATAATGTGATCAAAATTGAGAAAGTTCTTGTGCAAAAAGGAGACACATCACTTCAAAAAGACAAGTATGAATCTAGATCGAGTTCTAAGGACAAGAACAAAAACAAGAACAAGAACAAGAATAAAGGCATTGTCATGGATGGCATTGTTGATAATATCCATGCCCCATCTAAGGCACCTAATTTCAATCTTACTTTTGGTACCCAAGCCATCAAAGCTTCTAAAGCCAAAGCCATAGAGTCCAATTAAAAGTCATATGATTACAAAACTTGGGCTATAGATCCTAATCACAAATTAACTCTTCTCAGAGAATCCTTGGAATCTTCCATGAAAACTCTATTGGAAAACAAAATCATGTACTTGCCTGAGATGAAAGTCTTTGATCCAAAACCTAAACTGAAATGGTGGAGAGAGAATGATTTTTGTGAATTCCATTGCAATAAAGGTCATAAGACTAATAACTGTATTTGCTTGAAGCACATTATACAAGACAAAATTGATAATGGTGACATCACGATTGACAATCATAAGAGCAATAATGATCATACAACATTCACGGAACCATTTTCTAAACATGGTAAAGAAGATTCTTCTTCTCAACCTAATATGGGTGCTAAAGTCAATTATGCCTACTCAAGAAACAATGTTGTTATCAATATGGTTGAACCATACCTATCTGAGCATTGCAATGTCATCATAATTGTAAGAAGAGATAGAGATAATCAATTAGCTACTGCAGTTACTCGACCACAAGTTCAAGCACACCTACAAGGACAAATACCAGATTCATCAAATGTCCCTAAGGTGCCTTTCAATCTTTCATTTTCTTCTAAACATAAGGCTACATCTAAATCTTCAAATCCTAAAGACAGGAGGCCTACTTCATATAGTATTGTCCAACAACTCTAGCATACAAATGCTAAAATCTCCATGTTTGAGTTTCTTCGGATATCTCCAGCTCATAGAGCCGTTCTAGACAAAGCTCTGCTCGGATCCAATGTTCCTGATGACCTTAATTTAGACAAATTCTAGACTATGGTTGGTCATCTTACATCTCCATAGTACATTTCCTTTTCAGAGGAAGATGATAACTCCTTGAGTCATCCACATAACCAGCCTTTGCATATTGAAGTCTTGATCCAAAACCATCGTGTCAAACATGTGTTGATAGATGGAGGCACTGACCTAAGCATTTGTTCTTTCATCTTGATTACACAATTGGGATTTTCAGAAATGGCCATTGATCCCAGGAAGAAGATAACTATCAAAGCATATGATGAGCAAGAAAGATCTTCTAAGGGAACTATTGTCCTAACTAGCAGAGTAGGTCTTGTCATCAGAGATACTATATGTCAAGTTCTTGATATACCTTTGGCTTAGAATATCCTCCTAAGAAGACCGTGGATACATGACATGAAATCCATTCACTCTACATTCCATCAGTGTTTGAAATTTCCTTATGAATGAGTTGAGGTGACGATTCCAACTGATCTGTATACAACTTGCAATATCTTGAAAGAGAGTGCAGATAAACTTGTTCCCAATAATAGAGAATCTTCCACTAAGCAACTAGACGTTGCTTCAACCTCCAAGATGGAAGACATTGCTAAAGAGGTTAAAATCAAAGAAAATGGTATGGGAGAATATACTATAGAGCTAGTCTTATCTTTGACATCTCTCCCTATCTCTCCTAAGTCTTATGGACAAACTCTAAAACAGTCCAAGCTCAAATTTAAAGAACCTCTTGAAGCATATAAAGGAAATTTTGTTGTAGAACAAGTATCTGAATAGGAGTTTAAAGAGGATTAAGTTGTGCTCACATGGCTATACAAAGATGAACCTAAATCTCAAGTTGTCCAAAAATCTAATGCTAAAATATCGAATATCCCGTCTAAGTCATATGGCCCAGGGGATATAAAGGAAAAGGACCTCTAGGACTATAGGGTAAAGGTTTTCTATCACCTCTTGATCATCATGGCCAAGAAAAAAAGAATACAATAGGTCTAGGATACATGAAGAAGCCTTTCTATCTTAGCAAGAACTCCCTGCATGTTCTAGAAAAAATTGAGCCTTCCATAGCAAATCAACTAAAGGGGGAAATAACTGAACAATCTGATAGTGATGATTTAGACACCACTGATGAGCTCATTCCTTATGAGCATTTGCCTAAAAAAATAAAAGACCTCCTTGAAGCTGAAGATGATCCAATAAAAAGAATTAATGTAGTAGAAACACAAGAACCTACTATAGAGCAAGAGATAGTTGCAACACAAGAACCAGCTAATCTTGAAGGCAATCAAAAAGAGGAAGGTGGTAGTTATTCTAAGATAGATTCCTACAAGTGTGAATTCAAATCAAAATCTAAGGGTAACCCTTTTTGGGGTATTCATCCTGACTTTACTCATGTTCTTAGATTTCCTAGAGGTCTAGATGAAGAAAAAAAAGATGAATCAAATGACTATGAATGGGGAGTCATTCCAGAACTAGATGAACTTGTTACAAAAAAACATGTTGATGTTATTCACCAATATGCACCTCAACCTAACATAAGTCTAGAGAGAAATGATGAACTTATCGAGTCTGATCCACTGATGGCTGAAGTAGATTTCCATAATGACATTGAGCCTATTCATGAATTGAATGTCTTAAGTTGTAATATCACCTTTGAACTCGAGCATTGAGTTAGGAAAAATGATGACAGATCCATATCTGTAAACACTCTTTCCCAATCTTTCACCACTTTGACTATCCAATGCCCTGACCTTCTTGACATAACATCCACCAACTTGAACCAAGGTATTTATACCTTTCCCAATGACTATTCCCTTGATTGCTACCTAAATGCAATTGAGCCTATGAGGACTTCCATCAATGAACCGAGCATTAGCATGACTGAGTCAGACATCAAGTATCTTAGTCAGAAAAATAAGAATAAGAATAAAAAGAAAAGGAGTTCTAAGGGTGAAAACCACTTTGAGGTAGTCTCAGAACCTACAAAAGTAAAAATAAAAGACATATCCGAAGGTGAAAACCTCTCTGAGGTGCCTAAGGATGAGATATTTGATGTCCTTCTGAGTCATTTACAAGACAAATCTCCAATTCTAATTGAGCCCACTCAATCTATCAATTTGGGAATAGAAGAAGAACCACAGTTGATCCATGTAGCACAATCTTTATGAGAGGAAGAAAAGAAAAAATTTACAACATTCCTAATAGAGAAGAAGATCAATTTTGCATGGAAATATTCAAATATGCTAGGGTTGGATCCTGATCTTATAATGCACCATTTATCTATAGCTCCAAACTTTAAAAATTGTTAAGCAAAAATTGAGAAAGATGCATCCACATGTTGCACTCTTGGTAAAAGCTAAATTAGAGAAGCTCCTAAAAGCCGAATTTATCTGAGGTATTGATTATGCAGAATGGATCTCTAATATTGTACCTATTTCTAAACTAGACAAATCAATAAGAGTGTGCACCGATTTGAGAGATGTAAACAAAGCATGCCCTAAGGATGATTTTTCATTGCCTAACATTGATATGATAGTAGAAATGACTACAGGCTTTGAGATGTATTCTTTAATGGATGGTTTTTCTGGATATAATCAAATAAAAATTGCTCCAAAGGATCAAGAGAATACTGCTTTTACATGTACATGGGGTACCTTCTTTTGGAATGTCATGCCATTTGGGCTTAAGAATGTCAGTGCTACATATCAGAGAGCTATGACTTCTATTTTTCATAACATGATGCATATGACTATGGAGGATTATGTTGATGATACTTTAGCAAAATCTATGATTAGAGCTGAACATCTAAATGACTTGAGCAAGATACTAGACAAAATGGAAAAATTTAGTCTCAGAATAAATCCTAAGAAGTGTGCTTTTGGTGTCACTTTTGGAAAGCTCTTAGGCTACATTGTTTCAAAGAAAGGAATTAAGGTAGATCCAGTTAAAGTAAAGGCTATAATGGAGATGCAACCTCCCAAGAATATCAGTCAAATGAGAACATTACAAGGGAGAGTTCAATCTATCAGATGCTTCATATCTCAGCTAGCGGACATATCACAACCTTTTACAAAGACATTACATAAAGGTGTGACATTTGCATGGAGTGAGGAATGTGAAAAGAATTTTGATCATATCAAGAAGTATCTATCAAATCCTCCCATCTTGATGCCTCCTATTCAAGGAAAACCATTGATCTTATATGTCTCCACAACAAATACATCACTAGGGGCATTGCTTGCACAACATGATGAGAATAAAAAGAAAAGATCTATATACTATATTAGTAGAACATTGGTGGCATATGAAAAGAACTATTCTATGATTGAAAAGGCTTGTCTAGCTGTGATCTTTGCATCACAAAAACTAAGACATTATATGTTGGCTCATACCACACATTTAGTAGCTAAAATTTAACCACTAAAGTACCTACTTAGCAAAGCTGCCCTCATGGGTAGATTAGCCAAATGGTTCATGCTCTTAAGTGAATTTGACATTGACTGTGTTGAAAGAAAAGATATTAAAGGCCAAGTTATTGCTGATCAATTAGCAGATGCACCTTTGTTTGATGACACAACAATGCAAATGGAATTTCCAGATTCCTCTATCATGAATCTTTCTTCTAGAGAATGGAAATTGTTCTTTGATGGCTCCTATACACAGAATAGATCTGGAGCAGGCATCTTGTTTATCACTCCTCAAGGATACTCCATTCCTAAGGCATTTAGAATCAAATTTCCTTGTACAGACAATATTGTTGAATATGAAGCCCTTTTGAATGGTATGAAAATAGCAATTGAGTGGAGAGTAACATAACTACACATTCACAGAGACTCACAACTTGTAATCCATCAAGTCAATGATGTGTACCAAACTAAGGATGAAAATCTTGTTCCATACAAGAGAATGGTAGATGATCTAAATAAGTATTTCATATCTATCACATTTTAGCAAATACCTAGAATAGAGAATAAGGTTGCCGATGTAATGGAAAAATTATCTACTTTATTACAGCAGCCTGAACATGAGCTACGCTACGAGTTCTTGGTGGAAGCACTATCTTATCCTGCATATGACTCCCTTGAAACCCACATGATTTTCATTATTTTAGGTCATGATTCATCCAGATATAAAAACATATTGTCCTATCTCAAAGACCAAATCATTCCTAATACCTTCAACCACCATGAAAAAAGATACCTTATCTGTAATGCCTCCCGATATGTCATCATTGGTCATGATCTTTACAAACAAGGTCTAGATGGTATGCTACTTAGATGTTTAAAATGGGAAGAGTCTCAACATGTGTTAGAGGAAGTCCATGATGGTATTTGTGGGTCACACTCAAACGGTTTAACACTAATTCAAAAAATTATTAGGGCTAGGTACTATTGGCCGACAATGGAGAAAGAGTCTATCAAGTTTGCTAAGAACTGTCAAAAGTGCCCAGTACATGGCAAATTAATTCATGCTCCAGGGAGAGATCTAATTCCCTTCACTACACAATGGCCTTTTCATCAATGGGTATTTGATCTTATAGGATCCATACATCCTCATTCTTCTAATGGACATACCCATATAATCATAGGAATAGATTATTTTACAAAATGGGTAGAAGTAGTCCCTTTGACACAAGTAACTGGAAAACAAATATCTATGTTCATCTTGAACTACATCATATGCCAGTATGGTATTCCACATTCCATAGTCATAGATAATGGTGGACAATTTAAGAACAAAGACTTGGATGATTTATGTGCCAAATTCAAGATTACACAACATTGGTCATCTATCTACTATCCTCAAGGGAATGGACAAGCACAAGCTTCTAACAAGAATCTATTGAAAATCTTGCATCGTACAGTTAATAAAATAGGAAGAGATTGGCATCTCATGATCAATCCAGCTCTTTGGACCTACAAAACAAGTATCAGAATGCCTATTGGGGCTACACCTTTCACTTTAGTTTATGGGTCTGAAGTGGTACTGCCTATTGAGGTCAAAATCCCATCACTAAGAATCAGAATGCATGGTCCAGTAACTGATGATGACTACAGAGTGTTTAGGTTGCAAGAAATTGAACTACTAGATGAGTGCAGACAAGCAGTGTATGATCATCTCAGAGTATATCAAAAGAGAATGTCTATAGGTTACAACAAGAAAGTCAGACACAGAGAATTTCAAGTTGGCGATCTAGTCTTGAGAGAGAATCCTAAAAATCAATCACATAGAGAATGCAAGGGGAAGTTTGAACCCAAATGGTTGGGTCCCTTTGTTATCACTGCTACTTTTGGCTCTGGTGCCTATCAACTCTCAATGACTGAAGGAGAACAGCTCTGAGAACCAATCAACATTCTCCATTTGAAGAAATTCTATGCCTAAGGCATTTAGTGTATGGTAAATTGTCCTGAAAAAATTAGAAAAATTAGAAAAAGTCCTAAAAAAATAAACATCCTGGTGAAAACCTACCAATGGGCACCTTGATGATTCACAAAAAAATAAAAAAATATCAAAAGTACAAAAAAATTGAAAAAATGAAAAATACAAAAAAATGAGAAAAAGAAAAAGTGCCTTGGTGAAAACCTGGAAACAGGCACCTTGGTAGAAAAAATAGAATCTCTGCCAAGATGGTGAAAACCCGACAAATGGGTGCCACTTGTTTAAAAATGCTCCATCTATCAGCACAATCTTGGTCTTTCCTATCTTTTAGTCTTACTTTAGTTTGTACATATCTCCCAGTTTGTTTTCGCATTCCTATTTTCAATAATTCAGTTGGTACACCAATTGGCTCATGCGTCTATATCCTATCAATGCCTAACACTTAGGGGCAATCAATGTCATATCCTATGGCCTCCAATGTATCTTAGAAGTATCATATCTAGTTAGAGTCCTTTGAAGCTTCATCTGAGTTAGTCAGTCAGTCTCGTCTCCAGAAAAGATTTTGCATCTACAACAACGCAATCAAACATCAAACACAAACTGAAAACAATCTATGATTTTTACATGTTTTTATCTCCTTGTATGCTTACTGATTCACATTGAGATTTTTGCATATTTTGTTCCCATGAGCTCTTCGATGATGTCCTTTATAGGATTTAGAGGGTGATGACTGTATACACCCTAAAATGGTCATCTAGACTATTAGCCCCATTCTAGCATTTTTGCTAAAATCATCAATTTCTTATTCTTGATCAAATCCTCGTTCTATCATTTATTCGATTATTTTCTATGGGCTAACTATCTTATCCTAAAGTCTTTATTTATTTAAAAGAAATTTCCTCTCATTTTAATAAATAAAAAGCCCCCCACTTTTTCTCTTATCCTAAGTTGTACAAATAAAGCATTATTCTTATTTTATAAAAAGAAGAAAATCACTTTTTGTCTCATATGGACACAAAAGTCAACTCTTATTTTCTCATTGGAGGATATTTGTGCACATGGATTTCTCCTCTTTGGTGCTCCACCGTTGATTAAATCTTTTTCCTCTTAATCTCCATGGTCCATTCTTTCTCATTTCTTATAAAAGGAGAGCTCTCTTCTTCATTCTAGATCCCCAACTTTTTATGCTAATGTTATGCTGCAGGTTTTCTAGGTCACTTTGGAGCTTTTGAAGATTTGGAGCATTCTTGGCTTTTGCATCTACATGCTATCATAGTTTCATTTTTTGCATTATCATAGCACTCATAGCTTCATATTTAGCTTAGTTTCCATTATGCTTTAGATTACTTCATGTAGCTTAATTAGGAGGCTTTGTAATACTTGCATATTTTCTTTTATAGCATAGCTTGCATTTCCACTTCTAGCATAGTTGCATTGCATTTCCATTTCCATTTGATTCTTGGGGATATTGGCATTCTTTCCCTTGTCTTTATTTGAATCTCCCATTGTATGGTTTACTAGCAAGGTTATTGGCTTAATAGCTCTAGCTGAGAACACTCTTAAAATCTTTGCACTCCATGCCTAGGGAGCTCTAAATCAATTTCTCAAGGTTTCCAATTCATAGATTCTCTTGGAAGCAATGATTTAGAGAAGTGCACATTCTAGTGTGTACATTTTTAGTGACTACCGTGGGGCAGAACATTAGCATTTTGTCCTTTATTTTTTGCATTTTCGTCAATTTTTTCATCATTTTTTAGCAATTTTCACATATGGTATCAAAAATTTAAGTGTGATATATCATTGGAAAGCTCTTTTCGAGCCTAATCCAACCATGTTGGTTTCATTTTTAAATTTTTCCATTTGATCATCTATTTTCCTTGCAAATTATCTAATTTTTGATGTGCTAACCATTGTGGAGCTAACAAGTTGTGCTTGTAGGTGTTGTCATTGCTTAGAATTTGCCAAAAGAATGCATGTCAAAGAGGGCTACTAATGGTTTTTGTAGGGCTTCCCTAAGCATAAAAACCAAATCAAGTGCTTGTTTAATTGCTTTCTTTATTGAGTGTGGCAATTACTAGTTGTTTCATTTCATAGGCACTTAATATCTTGTTGTAGAAATTCTTGGGTGGTAGGAGAAGTATGCTTTTCACCCTTGTGGTGAACCAGAAAATTTTGAACCATCTTTGAATTTTGAAAGCAAGAGGATAATTGAACATTTACTTGGTGTGTTTCGGAGAAAACTTTGAGATAGGGGAGTATGCTCTTCACCTTTGTGGTGAAACAAAAATCTTGAACCTCAAAAGTCAATCCACTTTTTGTTTAGTTCTTAGAATCCTTTAGCGGGCCTACTCTTGAGCAATCAAGAGGAATGACCCAAGTGGGGACAAACTAATACCAAGCTATTCCAACCCACTATAATCTCAAGGCTATCAAAGACACAAAACCTTGGTAGATGTAGTGCTTATCTTCGATTGGTGTGAGTACTTGTGGGATTGTGACCATGAGGAAAGTATTGAGCAAGAATGCTTAAGGTACTCTTGAGGCTGTGAGGTCTCAGTCCTTTTTGAGGAGCAAGAGGGGTACTACAAATGGAAGCCCTTACTAAGAACCATAGTTAGAAGCCACCCTATTTTTCTGCTTAGCTTTTTGGTGCAAGGATTGATCCAAGTGGAATAAACTGGATCACCCCAAGATTACTCACCATATGTGTTCCTTTGGTTGTGTCTTTGACACTTCCATGACAAAGCCAATATCTATTATGGGCAACCACTTTGTGTGAGGCAATGAAGAATCAATTTGTGGGCCACGTTACTAAGTATTGAGCCTTGCCTTTTTAGGATAGAAAGTGCTTGAAGTTTTCTCATTGTGCTATACCTGTGTAAATGTTCTTTCATACTCAAACATCTCAGTAATGCTCATAGATTTTCAGTTTTGATATCCCAAGTGCTTGTCTTGGAAAGGTTTCTTTTTCCCTTGTTTCAAGTGTTTGATCCCATACTATTTGCAAACCTGTCAATTTACTACTATCATTGTGATTAAAATAAAAAAATCAACCTTCAAACTGAAAATTTTGAACAAACGGGCCCAAAAACTAAGATTTTGCACCTCACTGGTCAAAGAGTCGTGCAACACTGAACAGTGTCACACCCTATTCTGAGAAATAGCGTGCGACAGTTCATCCCTGCACAACTATCAGCCCACTCACTTGGAAAGTGTCACACTATTAGCCTAGAAAGTGTCACCCTATGTAGCAAGACGTGTCACCTAGTCTTAAAGTGTTGCCTTGCTTGCCTGGTAACTATCACCCAGAGTCTTTTGACCATTCTACTGATTTGTGTCACTTCCAGTCCTCCTTGGTCAGTCCAGTTCTTAGATCTTAGGTGCCATGACATATTTCTCAACATCAAAATGAACTCCAATGGTATCAAAATTGCATAAAGTTACTCTTGGTCTTCCTTCTTCCATGTCTTCTAGTCTCCCATTTTCATCCTTTCTCTTCTTTCTTCATGATTCTTCCTAAATTCTTCATGTCTTCTTGATTCTTTTCCTCTTATTTTCTAGTCTACTTTCTTCTATTCATCTCTTCTATTCATTTCTTCCATGCTTGATTCCTTCTCTTCTAGAACCATGAATTTCAACTACCTTGTTATGGAACTTCTCTTGAGGATAGATGATCTAGAACTCATTTCTCAATTTGAAGAGTATTATTCCTCCAAAAATCTCATGGGTGATAAATTTATGGCAAAAATAAAAGAAAAATTGATTGAATCAGATGCCTTTGCTAAGATCATAGACATGATCATATCACAACCTCCCTCTTCTAAAAATTCTTCATCATCTAAGTCTTCTCATTCTTCTTCACCTTCCAAGTCTTACCATGATTCTTCTAGACATTATTTGTATTCTTCATTATCCAAGTCTTCTTCCTCCACTAGGTCTTCACTTTCCTCTTCTTCACAATCTCGCTTCTCTTCTACTTCTCCCAAGAGTCTTACTCCTCATTATGAGCAATATGGTAGTCCCTATGATACCTATGACACCTCTATTCCTAAGAGTCCTCCTAGTCATAGGCTCGTGCTTATTGGAAATGGGTCGCCTCATTGGATAGATCATGATGGTGATCTATATGATTCAGATTTTGAAAGAGAGTTTGATGAGTTCTGTAAACAATACCTTGATTATGACCCATCTACAACTACTGAGGACTATAAAATGCATCGCACTGATATGAAACGTCAATATTATAAGAATCCTTCCTCTGAAGACTCTCATGCTGAAAATAAAGATGGCACTCTTGAGCAAGATCATGTTGATGATGTACCTTTGTCTTTTGATGGTTCCCTTCCATCCCCTACTTCCTCCAATACCCATACATTTCCTAAAGCTTTTGAGTCTTCCAAATATTTCACAAATCCTTCATCCAACAAAGATCCTAATGATTTTCATGCAGTTCCCTATATTTATCCTCAAGGGCTATCTCTTAAAGAAACTCAAGCTAACCTTCACTTGGCTGCAAATACTTCCAATAATGCTACACCTAGTGAGCCTAAGCCTTTATGCATTATAATGCCTAATTCAACTATTCCTTCACCATCTATTCCAAAATCTTCCATGCAATCCCAACATGCTTCCTTTTCCTTAGAAGTGGCTCCATGTCAAGAGGACTTTAAAAATGATAAAGAAAAGAATATAAAAAAAGATCAAGATCAAGAACCCTCCATGTCACCCAATCCTTTTCATGATGTCTCTCCTCTGCTTCATGGTTCTTTTGATCCTCCAGACTCTTCCACATTCATTCCACCATCTCCTAAGCAAGATCAAGCTACTACTCACACCATTGAGCTTATTGACAATCAAGATGACCTTACTTCCAATGCTAAGACTATTGAAAATCAAGAAAAAAATGATGCACTTATGCTATCCAAAGCAACTTGTCAAGATCAAAGTCTTCCATCTTCTTATTCTACCACTCCATGTTCACCTCCACTTTCTACTCTTCCTAAGTCTTTACAAGATTTGAAAATTCCTATCGAAGAAGTTGCTCCTATTCAAGATGTTCATGATCTTATTGAAAATCCTAATGCTCACTCTAAAGATGTTGATGTCCTTGGCTATCATATAAATGCTGATGAATTGGTTGATTATTCTTTTGCATCTTCCACATCCATCCTTGGACTTCCTCCACCAATACCAAAGGCTTCATGTCTTCCTTCCATCTTGGGCCCTTATGTCCCTTCACTTTCCCCTCCTAACTCTCCTAATTCTTCATCCATCTTGGGTCCTTACGTCCCTCCATCTCCTATCTTTCCTCAAGATCAACATAGATGCATACCCTTGAATCCTTTTCACCCACCCACTCATCTAAACCAGTCATATCCTCCTTCTTTTTCCAAAAGTCCCAAGTCTTTTGGAAGTAACTTGAATGTTCAATACAAGAAAAATAAGAAATACAAGAATCCATCAAAAAGAGAAGATCACCATGTCTCCTCTAATTGACATGGAGGCATAAAGTCCAAAGAGATATCTAAGAAGAAAACTACAAGACAAGTATGGGTTCCAAAATCCATCATTGAAGATATTCTCTCTAAATCATCAAAAGAAAATAAAAAGCCTAAGGCTATATGGAATCCAAAGTCTCTCTTGAAAGAGTCTAATGTTGAACAAAAAGTGAAGTTGACATTCAAGCTTCCAAAGGCTTCCACTTCATCTTCTTCCAAAAATGATCTTCAATTCCATGCGCCTGAACCGCAACCTCTGCTAAACATTCACCATATTCCTTATCATATTCCTTCATCCACATTTCCTCCATCCTCTCACCACCCTTCAAGGTGTGTGTTGATGTTGATCTTTCCTTCCTTTCCATCTACCCTTTCACAATCCTTCCATTCATTATCCTTCTACTTTCTATCATTTTTCCTCATTTGTCTATTCCTCCTATCTTCCAACCTCACTCGCTTTACATAAAACCTTATCCTCCATTTTTCTCTTCCATCTTCCTTTCCCTATAATAATCTTTGAGCATATCATTTTTAATCCTTGGCATATCATGGTTTATCCTCAAGGAGCATTATCTAAAAAGCTTTCCTTCTTCCAAAATATAAAATTTTGAAAAAAAAAAATGAAAAAATTGAAAATGTGCCTTGGTGGAAACCTAGAAATAGACACCTTGGTAGCAAAAGTAAAGAGAAATAAATTCATCCCATGGTGAAAACCACTCCCTTGTGGTGCCTTGGATAAGTATCATGATGAAAACTTGGAAATCAGGCATCATGCGTAGTTCTTCTACATATTTCATCCATTCTGTCTTCTCTCTTTGATCTTAACAATGTTGACCTATGCACGAACATTTGACTATCTTATGAGCTATCTTATGATGATCTTTCTTTCATTCCATTCATGTTTAGCCTTCATATTTATTTTCATCCATTCATTCTAGCCTTTTTCTATCCTCTTCCCCTTTGGTCTTGATCTAATAAAAAAGAGTAAAACACGATGCTATGAAGCCTCTTGACATGTCTACTCCTTTATACTGCATCCTTTCCTTCTTTTGCATTACGCTTTTGTGACTTATCCTATGATGGCCTTTCATTGCTTGTCTAAATGTGCTTTACATGATAATTTTTCCCTAGCTTGGGTACTCTTGAGGAGTTTTCCTTTGAGGATTTCTTCCCTTCATTCTCCTTCATTCTCTTGTCTTTCATCTCTTCCACTAGCTTGATAATCCTTCTTGTCCTCCACCTTGCTAGACATTAGGACTATATGATGTGATCTTGCTTGAGAGTTTAATGCCCATTCTATCTAGGGGCATCCTTATTTAATCTCAAAAAATTCCAAAAAAATTCATATATGATGCTGAAAAATCTTAAAAAGCATATAATGTCCTGAAAAAATGAGCATCCTAGTGAAAACCTAGCAATAGGCACTTTGATGTCTCACCAAAAAAATAAAAAAATGAAAAAATTTAAAAAAATCAAACAATTCAAAAAATTCAAAAAAATAGAAAAAGTGCCTTGGTGAAAACCTGGAAATAGGCACCTTGGTAGCAAAAATATAAAAAAATTATAAAAAGTCCTGAAAAAATCTTCCAAGTGGTGAAAACCTATAAATAGGCACTACTTGAGACCCTTGCACCTGTGTCTGTCAGTCTTGTGTGGTGCTCCTTTGCTCCACTTTTCGCTTTGCCTCTCCTAGCCTAGAATTGACTCTAGTCTTAGTCTAGGGGGCATATATTGTTCTAGCTCATCTTGGATCTCTTTGTGCATTGGGGTTTCTTGGGCCTCTTGGTTCCAATGGTGTTTTTCAACACTTCCCTAGCGTCGAGTGTTTCTTAACACTTATCAGATATCCTACCCGCAGTCCAGAATGATGCAATATTTCTCACTAGTAGATGCGATACTCAAAGTTTGACTCTATGACCTACACACACGCACTTAAACACTTGACTTGTTGACATTTGTTTTATTTCTTTGTGTATTGTCTATGATGATTTCTTTGCTGAGTGTTCTATCCCTAATAGTTTTTGCTGATGCTGAGCTAGAAGATTGGGGCATGAGAACATATTTTATTTGCTTTTTGCTTGTGGGTATATTTTGTTGGTCCTCACTATCATTAGCATTTATGCTTGTTCCACTTGACATTGGGATCTACAAGGTATTATCCTTGACTATTTTTTGCAAGTGCATGCTTATAGTCATCTTGACTTTCTTGTGTCTCGATGCAAGCATAATCTTGCTATATCAAACTTAGGGAACCTCACTGCACTAGTCATCTTGACTTATATGTCTTTGGTGCCTAGGTGGGATTTCAACATTCCTATCTGATATAGATCATAGTCAGATCCACATAGTTATACTAGTGTGTATGGTATGATCTTGCAATGCTACCAATAATGCTCGATGATGAATATTAGAGTCTAATAGCTTTGTGACCTTGCAAGTAAACCACTTTTTATAGTAGCTTGCATTTTTAGGTTCATGATAGTTAGTTTTGCATCTTGCATATGGAGAGAGCTCTCCTTTCATATTTTGTGGACTTATTAGTCAAACTACGCTCACCTTTTACTTCTTCCCGATCATATCTTTCACTTCTTATCTTTCATATCACATCATTTTCTCTCCATTTTGGGATCAAAACCAAACTCCGAGTTCATCTTGATCATCTTTCTCCTTCTTTCACGTAGTTGGTTGACCTTTTTTGAGGCCTAATCCTTCAACCTTCACTGGGGCATCCTTTCCTTCTTCACCCCCATCTCTCTCACCCTTCTAGTCTTTCATTCATTTCATTCATCTCTCTCTGAGGTTTTGACTGGGGCATATCTTCACTACTTGATGTTTATTCTGTTATCTTGCATCTTCGATTATGATTTCTAGTGATTTAATCATGTTGCTCTTGCTTCTGCATTCCCTCTACCTGATTTCACTTTCAATCCTAAGGGGGCAGACACATCTATTTCCATTGGCTATTCTCTAGAGCATATGCTTGACCTTTCCATTTTCTCTGATCGATCTATCTTTGTGATTGACATGTTAGTTCTCCTCTCGATTTTTGATACTATCCATCTCTTTCCTAAGTGTTCAGTACTACCGCTATCATGCTGACCACGTAGGATTTTCTATCTCTCTGCACTTCATACTTTGTAGTCAGATCACTATTGCTTGCTTTCTTGGCTGATCTATTCTTTGACTGCATGTGATCCCAAATCAATCACACATTAGTCAAAGAGGGGCAAATGTATACACCCTAAAATGGTCATCTAGACTATTAGCCCCTTGCTAGCATTTTTGTTAAAATCATCAATTGCTTATTCTTGATCAAATCCTAGTTCTATCATTTATTCGATTATTTTCTATGGGCTAACCATCTTATCCTAAAGTCTTTATTTATTTAAAAGGAATTTCCTCCCCTCTTAATAAATAAAAAGCCCCCCACTTTTCCTCTTATCCTAAGTTGCACAAATAAAGCATTATTCTTATTTTATAAAAAGAAGAAAAGCACTTTTTGTCTCATATGGACACAAAAGTCAACTCTTATTTTCTCATTGGAGGATATTTGTGCACATGGATTTCTCCTCTTTGATGCTCCACCGTTGATTAAATCTTTTGCCTCTTAATCTCCATGGTCCATTCTTTCTCATTTCTTATAAAAGGAGAGCTCTCTTATTTATTCTAGATCCCCAACTTTTTATGCTAATGTTATGCTGCGGGTTTTCTAGGTCACTTTGGAGCTTTTGAAAATTTGGAGCATTCTTGGCTTTTGCATCTACATGCTATCATAGTTTCATTTCTTGCATTATAATAGCACTCATAGCTTCATATTTAGCTTAGTTTCCTTTATGCTTTAGATTACTTCATGTAGCTTAATTAGGAGGCTTTGTAATACTTGCATATTTCCTTTCATAGCATAGCTTGCATTTCTATTTCTTGCATAGTTGCATTGTATTTGCATTTCCATTTGATTCTTGGGGATATTGGCATTCTTGCCCTTGTCTTCATTTGAATCTCCCATTGTATGGTTTACTAGCAAGGTTATTGGCTTAATAGCTCTAGTCGAGAGCACTCTTAAAACCCTTGCACTCCATGCCAGGGAGCTCTAAATCAATTTCTCAAGGTTTCCAATTCATGGATTCTCTTGGAAGCAATGATTTAGAGAAGTGCACTTTCTAGTGTGTACAATGACTAGGGGCATAAGCTTTTCTTTGTTTTCTTCTTGTATGTAAAAATCTAACAACTTTGGAAATTCTGGATTGAAATGGTGTCTAACTGTAAGAGCCTCTATCTCGAATTGGATGGCCATCTGTACCTTGACCATTGATATCCAAAAAATTCAAGGAAGTTTGATCTAACTATTATCTTTTTTGAGTGAGTTGTTTCTCCTATTATGAAATGCAATCTTACCTAAGGATGTGAATGATAAAGGGTCACTATGGGTAATTCACATTGGATTTAGAATGATCTCTTGACTATTTGATGTGTTTGTACGCAAGGCATATTCTGGTCATCATGATGTCTATGTTTTGATGCTTATACAAATTTCTATATCAAAATGGACATGATATTCAAGTCATCCTGGCGTTTGTGCCTTGGTGCTTATATCTAATCTAACATTCTGAAAATAAAATCAATATTCATATGTCCATGGTTGCCTAACCAGTGGGTGTTGTATTGATTCCTATGCATACAAATTGATATTCATATGTCTATGGTTTCATAGCTAGTGGGCATTGTATTGATTTATCCGGTTACCTAAAAAGTTCAATGATAACAAATCGGCACATGATCAGTGACTAGGTCGTCCTAGGTTTGCATTTCATTTTGCATTTCATTTTGCACTTTGCATGATTGCATGATCTCACAAATTATTGAATTGAACTTAAATGCTTAAACAATTCTTCAAAACCAAAAATGCTAAACATGACACAAGGACTGAGCATTGTATGAAGGTTCCTCCAATGAAATAGCAAGTAGAATCCTTTTTCGGGATCAAAATCAAAATTTGAGATCATTTATATTATTAACTACTTGCACAATCAACCTTCAATCATCACAAAAATCCAGTATTCAACTTAAGTGACTATCTTACATCAAACTATCAAAATTTTAACTTGGTCAACCATGGTCAACTCATGGTCAAACCTAGTCAAACTTGGTCTTCTAGACCTCTAAAATGATGTAGAATGCATTCTCAGATGTGTATAACAACTTCTCAAATCAATTAACATGCTTCTAAACTAAAACACTGACTTTTCTTATCAGATTTCAATTTTAATCATGAAGGGGACATGGTATTGCACATCATTCAAAGTTTGTAACTGAAATCTGTAATCAATCTTTCCTCAGTAATCAAGACAACATCCACGTCTAGTTGCTGATTCATCAAAAGTCCTTGTCGCTTGGGGAAAATCTATCATCGCTTGAGGCATATCAGATTCGTTGAGATCCATATCAATCTGGTATCCTAATCTATCTTGTAAATTGTATCAGTTTTTCGTAACTATCGGTTCATTAGCATCATTTCCTTGGTTCTTCGTAACTGATGGGTTTAGGATGTGATACCAATATGAGTCATACAAGGACATTGAGGTCTAAAATTGGTCACTCACTTCTTCACAATCATAAGGTTCAGAATTAGGTGTTTTGGCACTTTTTCGTAATCACTGGTTCATTGTTGATATAGCTAGCATCATCTCGATTCCTAGTCATTCTGGGCCTGGGTCGATATCTTTCAATCTTTAATCTTTCAAATCAGTTTCATACGTATATCAAAACATAGACTATTTTTCGAACCACTGTGCTTTGCACAATGATTCAAAGAGGGGCAAAATGTGATACCCCAAAAATGGGCTATAGGTTCATTAACCTCCTACATCTACAAATCGAATGAAATCAACATCAAAGTCCTAACCTAAGGCACATCTGCACATTATCAAATCATAATTGATTATCCTAAATTCTGCATCGGAGAATATTCCTAGCAATATTCCTATTTATCTTAATTATCTTTAATTTAATGATTATTTGGTGATAAAGCTATTTTATCCTAAAGTTTGATTAATTGAATATTATGAATATTTAATTAATCAGATTTAATTCTACCACTTAATTGTTTAATTAAATTTAATTCTATTTATTCCTAATTGTATTATTTAATTTTGACAATAAATAAAAAATCTTATGACTAATTGATTAAATTCCTATTTAATTAATTAATGTCAATTGTCAAATTTAATGATATAGTTTTCGAATAAAAGTTTGATTTAATAATTGACTAACCCATAAATCAATTATTTTAATTCAAAAATCAGTTAAGTTGAAGATAAATCACTTTATTTATTTAATTAATTCATGATTATTTGTGCACATTCAAAGAGTAGTTAAACTTTAAATCAGAAAATCAATTCAAGTTGTTATCTTTTCGAAACTCAACATCTATTTTGAGTTCAAAGTTGATCTAAACTTCTGATTTGAGTTAAAAAGTTGTTCTTGGATGAATTTCTATGATTTTATGAGTTATCTATTTCTAATTTCTTGTTAACTCAAAAATCAACCTGAGTTCATCAAGAGTGACCTGGATTTTTATAAAATCAAGGCTCAGCTCTTTACAAATCATCCACAGAATTTGCATACTTACTCTGGTGAATTGACATCAGAGGAATCATCAAGCTTCTTGCGAATCAACGTTTTGTGAGATCAATCTTGTTTTCAATTCATTCTAGTTTCATATTTCATATCATTTCAATCCATTTAGATTAATTTATTATCAGTTTTTCTCATCTTATTGCATCAAAAATTTAAAAAAATAGATTAATTTGCATTCATATTTTATTGGTTTCATCATTTAAATCCTTCGTTTAGGTGTTGCATTGTCACTAATCTTAGTCTAATAGGAGAATACCATACTTACACCTACTAGAAGGCAGTAAATCGCCTGGTTAGCTATATTGTTCTTATTTGCATATTTTGATTTTTTCTAACCTCTAATGTTTTACTGAAGTGTTGTGTCTACAGCTAGGTACAAAATTCACACACACATTTATCCAACTTGTCTTCCTCTTTCTTCTTATTTCCAATATTTCTCTCATTATCCCTTTTTTATTTTTTATCCCCAAACAACTTAGGGTCATCTCTTTTTCCACCCAATTTTCTTGATATTTTCATGTTGTTTTCGATATTGACAATAATCCTAAAAGCATCTCTAAGAGTTCTTGGTTGTTTTTCCCTCAACAAATATCCCATCTTATCATCAAAGGCATTGAAGTATGTGGTTAAGTAGATATTGTCATCTAACCTCATGACTTGAAACAATTTATGCATACCCTTCTGAAATCTCATGTTGAACTCAGCTGCAGATTCATTCTAATTTTTCCTTATGGTGTTGAGTTCATTCAACATGAAACTAGCATTAGGCCTATCACCATATTGTTCTTTGAAGCATTTCTCAAAGGAATCCCATGTATCAATACATTTGTCAGGAAGTCTTTTGAACCAATCTCTAGCATCTTCCACCAAAGACTGAACAAACAATTTCATGACCACATCCTCATGTTCAACCTCATAGTCATTTAGCACATCAAAAAAAAACCTAAGGTGCTCTTCACAACTAATGGCATTGTTACCAAAAAATTTAGGTATTTTGTCTCTTATATCAGTTGGGAATGCATTGGGGTAACTTGGTATTCCATCAAAGGTAATTTGTCTATATCCCTCTAATTGCATAGGTCTCCTTTGAAAACTTAAGCTAGTGTTTCCACTAGAATTAACATTCACATTTACATTTCCATCCACATGTACACTTGACTGTTGTTTACGGTCAACACCTATCTTGGTAGATGAAGTGAGTAGTGAATTATAAGTAGTACCATTACTAGATAGAGCAACATTAGAAGTTGTAGATGACATACCTATTTTAGTAGTAGATGGTCCAAGAGTATTTGTTGATGAAGCTCTCAAGAATTGGATCTTTCTTCTTTTTTCTGCAATAGAAGCCTCAATTTAAGCCTTCTCTAATTGTCTTGCAAGATCATCATCTTCTTTTCTTTTCCTTTCCATCTCTGTATCTTTATTTGATAAATGTGGTGGGACCTTTGGTATTTTTACTAGATCATTTATTTGAATCCCCACCATCTTTTGTTTTCTCTTTTCACTAACAACAATAGTAGGTTTGGTGACTACACATTCATTTGCATCTTTAGGTAAAGAGACATAGCTCTGAACCTATCTAATCATAGGGCCCTCTTTATCAAATTCATGGTCTTGCAATAAGCACTCTCTTTCACTTCTCAAAGCATCAAGATCACCGAAGACATCATGCTATAAAGTTTTAGGAGCATAAGCAAGCACTTTGTTTCTCTCCTTTAGCTCATTAATCTTTCTAAGTAGAGAGTCTCTTTCTATTAATGCATTAATTTTTTCAGCCTCTCTTTCTTTTTGTAATCTTTTGTATATGGCATCCTTCTCTGCTAATTGTAATCTCAATGCACCCAAATCATTTGGGTCTATCATAGTATCTTCAGAACTTGATGACACATCCATATCAGTAAGATTTTGATATGGGAAATGGACATGCCTTGGTCCCATGAGTTTCCTTCTGAACATATCCTCATTAGGATCTAAATTTGGTCCAAAACCCATTTCTCTTGTTTGTGCATCCTGATCTACAGGATGTGAATCTTTGTCTTGAAACAATGCCTCTGGGGTATCATAAAAATTATCTCCAGAGCGGCCACTATCAAATTTAGAACTTTTATATTGTGAATCATCCTCATTTGAAGATGCATGTGGTGCTCTATTTCTAGCATTATTTCCTTCTCTTATAGGGGTACTAGTAGATTCCCCATCTCTTCTGATCCAACTCTTCTTTTCTAATCTAGGCAACTGCTCCAGAATAACCTCCGGATGCTTCTTGACAAAAGACCTAGTATTCCTTCTTTTGTCCATGGTTTGTAATCTATAAACATTGGTTCTTAACCCTTTGAGTCACCACCCACTTTCAATGGGAATATCCTAAGAAACAAAACTTGAGAAGTCTAAAAGACCACACAAGCTGAAACTAGAGAAACACAGGAATATGCTAAAATTTATTTTATCTCTAGACTCTCCCCAATAGAGTCACCATTTTTGTTGGTTCCTTTTATTTCCACTTGCAGATTTACACTATGATTGACAAACTAATGTCACTGACTCTATCACCACTCCAAAATTTGCAAGAAAAGGGCCAATTAACAAGGATCAACAAGGATCCTCCTACACTTTGAGCCTAATGCTCAGGCGAGTGTACCCCTGACTCACTTCTTGAAAGGAGTCTCCAACATATTACACATTCATTCCCTTTACAAACTGATTTAAAGATTTTATCATCTATATTTGTTTGATTGATGATGGGAAAAATGCCTCCTGAGAATGGACCAGTGTCTCCTCCTAGGGCACAGAGTCACAATACAACATACATCATTGAAAATCTAACTCCAACACACCCAAATCAAGAATAAGTGCTTTGCCTATTATTCCTCTCCAACCTCACACTTAGACATCATATTCTCATTCAACCATGGATTCTCTTAAACTACCTTTAAGGATTTAATCCTAACTTTGGCAAGAACTCAAAGGTATTTTCACAATATACTTTGTATACCATACATTAACTCACTTTATGACATTAATATATAAGAATGCAAGATCAAAATAAGAAGACATACACAAGTCTGAGACTGGGATTCAAGTGCATTTTCATTAAAACTTGCAGAGTCAATACATTGCAAAATAACAAAATGCTAAGGAAAAACAACCCTAAGCCCAAGCTCTCATTACTTAATTTTTGGAATTGACCATCAACCACCTTCTACATACATTAGACATCAATATATAGTCACTAGCTATATTGGAATCCTTCAGAAAGGATGCAACAAGCTTCGAATAGCTAGGACAAAATTAGGGTTTCAACAACCCACCAACCAGATTCAATCAAAATTTACTATAGGGGAGGAAACCAAGCAATCTCAGAGCAAAACAAATCCAAGAATGATCTTCATTGATGACACTAACCCTGACTAGTATGCAAAAGACTAGAAACACATCAAGTATACCCACTGCAACTCTAACTGTGATGAGACTTGAATAACCATTTAACCTACAACCAAGGCGCGAACACCTTTCGTAGTCAATCATACCTCAGGCCATACTGTACTAGTGATTGCAAAGTCATACCATGTTGATCGGCCATCAAAACATTGAATTTTTAGTCCTTCTGTCATTGAGAAACCCTTAAAATATTCAAATTTCAAGTAGCAACAGTTAATCAACCAGTTTAAAACATGGCCGATGATTAATCTTCTTCCTAGGAGATCGTGTGGTTCTCAAAAAATCAACAAAATGGTCAACCGGGGGTAGGGCCACATCACCCTCCTCACAGCCAATTAGAAATCAAGCACATCAGCACATCATGGCAACTCAGACCCACTGCTTACATTCCTTTATAGCCTAATACAAAATTGACGAGTGTCACAAAACCGTAAAGGATAACCTTCATTCATCTTTACCATGCAGATTCATGACATTTATAGATTTCTATCACACTTTAACTCACCATATAATGCCATAAACCTTGGCCCCACTAACAACCACTGAGTCACCCATCCAGCAACCAATCATGAACATGCACATCAGTAGTATGTGGCATAGACCCACCGCACGTCGGCCCTATAAATTAGACGGTGGTTGCATGATCAAAAAGGGGAAGAAAATTCCTTACAATCAAGTGACAACTGTAGATCCTCTGACAATTGTCAGACCTGTAACCTCTATAGAGAACACAGTCCCACTGACAACTGCCACATCATTAATAACTCAACCAATCAAAGATGAACACCTCTACAACATCTAACATGTGGACCCACCTAGACCCACTACATGCCTTACAAGAAAATATAACGGTTGTCACAAAGCCATGAAAGATAACCATCGTGCATCTTTACCATGTGGCATCATGAAAACCATAGATTCTAATCACACTTTAACTGCCTCGAAGCCTTAAGAAACTGGGCCCACCATGACATATGATAATTGGTCACAGGTGCATGGATAGGAAAAGCTAATGTCATAAAATAAGTGCGGAGATGTGAAAAGGTTGAAAACATCCAAGGTTTTTGACTTACACAATTTTGACACCACCCAACATGAAAGAGCTATTTCCAACAGACCTTGAAACTTGAATATCTCCTTGGTTTCAACCCTTCAGGACATGCGCCCTTAACCTGACCTTGGAAACATAATGAACTATCATATGTTAAGGGCACAAGCCATGAAACATTAAAAATTTAGCACGCACATCAAGATTGTATCACAACTAGGGTAGGGCAATTCACTTGGGTTTTCTGCATATTAGATCATGCGCCCTAGACTGAAGCATGGTGACAAGGAAAACAATATGTGGCTAAGAGCTCAAGCGGTGAAACATTGTAAAACTTTGGTGCACACCACAACTGATGTGTAGCCAGGGCAGGACAATTTCAGGAAAACTACAAGGATAAGACCAATTTCATAGGATTTTCACACTGATGGGAAATTGGTCTAACACCCCAGATTTTTGCATTTTAAACTAATTTTTTGCCATTTTTCTATCAACAAAATATCACATCTCAAAAATTGAATCACATCTCAGAAAGAGTGTCACACCTGAGATTTCTTGGATCGCATATGGGGTTTCTCGGATCGCATCTCGTAAGGTATCACATCTTGTTCCCTTTGGATCACATCTGGGATCCTTAATCATATTTGGGAAAGGGGACACATTTAGTTAAATAAAGGATCATATCTAGGGTCTTTTGTAATAAATTTGATTTTTGTAACGTGTAATGGGTGATTTCATGATTTTTATGGATTATGACAGCTTAACAGTGGTCTGCAGGTCGAATTGTCCAAGACATCAACAAAGATAAGACTACTAATGGTTGTTTGAAAGTTTCCTTGAAGGAGAAATCAAAATGTTATGCTTGTTATTTGTAATAATTTAATAATAATTTGAGGTCGATTTGCAAAGTAATCAAAGGATTATGCTCTTTTCCCTTTGGGAAAATTAGAAACTCAAAAATTAGCTTGCAATTTGGGGTCAAATTGGGGTAAATTGATTGTTAAATCTTGCATGATGTGTTTGATAGGAAATATGATTTGAGATAGGATATTATGCTCTTCTCCTTCATGGAGAATAAAAAATCCAGACCTCTAATCCATGAATCCTCTTTCTTTTATTGCATTCCTAATTAGAGGGCATGCCAGTTGAGGAAAAAATCTCGGAGGAACAACCCAAGTGGGGACAAGTTTTAAGCCAACCCTTCCACCCCACTATAAAATTTGATGCTTCCTTGAGATGAAAATCTTAGAAGACATGGTTGATCTTGTTCACTGAACCTTGAGTTGATCTTTTCCATGAACATGCTTGGATCTTGTGTAGAGAAAAGCTGTTTGAATCTTGCTTGCGAGACTACATAGATTTGAGTACTCATAGGGCTATAGGCCTCAATCTTTCTTGCGAAAATATGGGAGACAATTGTGAATGGATGCCCTTATTAAAAACCCTAAGAGAGATGCTACCTGGACTACCTCCAAAAGTTTGGTAATGCTTGTACAAGGAAAATATTAATTTCCCCAAGAAATTCACCATATCGAGCCCTCTTTGATGTTACTACTTGGCTAATATGGCCTCCAACATCCATTGCATGTTGTTGGATTGTCATATTCTAAGGAGCCATTGAGCATGTTCCTAAGTCAGTGAACAAGTATTTACAATCTCTACCTAGTTTATGAAAGGATAGGTGTGTTTGCTCCTAAAAATGATTGGTTGATGTGTTTGAAGTACAAATCTAAGATAAATCCCCTGAATGAACAAATCATAAGAACTTTATGACACCTACAACTCCATGGAATCAGACATAGAAGAATTTTTTTTACAAACTGGACAAAATTTTGCCTCAGAAAAAACATCAGAATGTCACATATGGTATCTAGTGTCGCACCCCATATCCCAAATCACACTTGGTAAAAATAGGATCGCACCCCGTATACCCTAGGTCACATCTGAGTTAGGGATCACACCCTATATTTCTTGTGTCACATCTAGGACCAAAAAATGTCAGTCGCATCTATAGAATCACATTTGGGACTGTAAGAATTTCCATACCTATCACAAACTAGATTTTTGTATTTTTTTAGTACCCTTTTTGGCCTTTTGTTAGATTTTGTTGTTAGAACCAGTATACCTACAAGCCTAGGAGAGTCAATTCTTGAGTGTGTCTTTTTATCCTTATTTGGTCTACTTCTTGCTTTGGTCAAGTTGTGTTGTCCCTTGTCACTCTAGATTCAATCAAGTTCCCAGCTCACTATCAGGGCACTCTAACTCTTTGACGCTAGAAATTTCAAACATTTTCAAACAAATCCACTTTCACTTGGTTCCAAAATCACTATTAGGGCACTCTAACCCTTTGATGTTAGATCCTAAAACATTTAAAACTCACTATTGCAACCTTGGACTCTTGGACCCATTTTTAGATCCACTTACACATAAGGACACTAAAAAATTCCTTAATTAAGCTTTCATGGTTAATACAAGACATAAGTCTTACAAATTGGAAGGAAATCCATTCTCGAATGAAGTTCCATTAATAAAATTTGAAAGAGGGGAAAATTCATAAATTAATCCATTATTTGGAGATACTCTTAGCACTACTCACATGGTGACTCCTAACACCACAAACATGTCTAATCAAAATGAATTCCATTGGGATGAGAGACAAAATCAACAAAACAACCAAGATGAAAAAAATAAACAAGAAGAAGAAAGGCATCAAGAAGCACATTATGACTTTGACAATGATGAAGACCCTATGAAACAAGAATACCAAAGGGCTTTGAGAAGCAAAAGATTCAATAAAATCCTTGAAAGAACATTGGAAGAGAATAAGGAAAAATACTTCTTAGAACTTGCATCATAAGGAGTAAAATTACCTAAGGACTATAATGTGAACCAAATCAAACAAAAAGAAGATCTTAGTCCTATGTCCATTTTGACATGACAATTACTTCCCATGCAAGAATAAATCCAAGAGCTGAAGAAAGAAAAGGACAAACCAATAAAAAAATACTCATTGGAGAACATTTTTCCTTTCCCCTTTGATAAGGGATTGAAAATGATACCATTTCCTCAACATGTTACAATTCCAAAATATGACAAGTACACCAAAAATTTAGATCCTCAAGACCATGTGAGGTAATTTTGCACATCAAATATGGAATTCATGCATGAACAAACTTACTTAATGAGGTTATTTCCATGAAGCTTAGGTGGACAAGTAATGGACTAGTTCTCAAAACTACCCACGAGAATCAAAAAATTAAAGGAACTAGTGGAGAAACTTATCCAACAATACTCCTACAATATCCAACACATAGTGACTATGTTGGATTTATGCAACACAAAACAAAAAAGTGGAGAATCATTCTTGACCTTCTTACAATGATGGATGAAGATATTCACATGATATGCTCGACAAATACTTGAAAGTGAAAAGATGGACATATTTATCAATAACTTGGTACCTAAGATGAATTTTCCTATACAACTACAAGGTCCACCAAGCTTTGATAAAATGATTGATAGTGCCATCAATATTGAAGAGGTATTAATCAAAAAGAGAGAAATCACTATCAATAGAGAGAACAAAGACAAGTACTATCCTAATAAAGATAAGAACAAGAATGTGGTTAATGATGGAGTTGTGGATACTCCTAATGTGAAACCAAAACTGGAAGTCTTCAATCTTACGTTAAGTCTCCAAGAGAGAAAGATTTTGAATTCGATAGTGATGCCTGTAATCACCCAAAAATGGTCATCTAGACTATTAGCCCCTTTTGCTAAATCATCAATTGCTTATTCTTGATCAAATCCTAGTTTTATCATTTATTCGATTAATTTCTATGGGTTAACCATTTTATCCTAAGTCTTTATTTAATTAAAAGGAATTTCCTCCCTTTTTATTTAAAAAAAAGCCCCCACTTTTTCTCTTATCCTAAGTTGCACAAATAAAGCATTATTCTTATTTTATAAAAATAAGAAAAAACACTTTTTCTCTCATATGGACACAAAAGTCAACACTTATTTCTCATTGGAGGAAACTTGTGCACATGGATTGCTCCTCTTTCAAGCTCCACCCTTGATTAAATCTTTTGCCTCTTAATCTCCATGGTCCATTCTTTCTCATTTCTTATAAAAGGAGAGCTCTCTTCTCATTTTAGGATCCATCTTTTGAATACTAACCTTATGTTGTAGGATTGCTTGGAGACTTTGGAGCTTTTTGAAGACATTCTTGCATCCATCTTTCATTTCTTGCATCATAGCTTCATATTTATGCTTTCCTAGATTAGCTTCATTTCTATGCTGTAGATTAGCTCACATAGATTAATTAGCTTGGATTGTAACACTTGCATCTTTCTTTTCATAGCTTAACTTGCATTCTCATTTCTAGCATAGTTGCATTTCATTCTCATATTGATTTTTGAGGATATTGGAATTCTTTCCCTTGTCTCCATTGAATCTCCCATTCCATGGTTTACTAGCAAGGTCATAGGCTTAATAGCTCTAGCTGAGAGCACTCTTAATATCCTTACACTCCATGCCTAGGGAGCTCTAGGTCATTTTTCAAGGTTTCCCATTTATGGATTCCCTTGGAAGTAAAGGCTTAGAGAAGTACACATTCTAGTGTGTACATTTTTGGCACCCACTGTGGGGTAGAATAGCTTCGTTTTGTCTTTCTTTCTATGCATTTTCGCACTTTATTTTCATCATTTTTAGCTTGCTATTTTCAGCTCTCTATTTTTTTTTATAGATTATCGTACAATAGTCTGCCAGTATCATGCAATACTTTATTCTATAGCTGTGATATATTTTTCTAGTAAAAATATCACACGGCTTTGTAGGTTCTGTCGCCCAGTCATATATTTCTCTATCGCCCGAGCACAGTGAGAAGTGTCACCCAGAAAGGAAGTATCACACCAGTACACTGAAAAGTATCATATGATTCTTCTAGTGACTGTACTATCACCCAGGTCTGGCAGTGACTAGTTTTGATCATTTCTTTGCAAAGTTTGGCTTGATTGTTTTGGTTTTCTGATTTGTTGTAGCTAGACAGTGGTTTACTTGCAGATTTTACTTGCTTTTATTGTGCTAAATCTTTGTGTGGCTAACAAGTTGTGCTTGTAGGTACCTCCATTGCTTGAAAAATTTGCTAAAAATATTGCATGTCAAAGCTCCAAAGGCAAAAGGGCTACTAATTGTGTTTTGCAAGGCTACCCAATGCCTAAAAACAAACAAGTGATTGTTTATTACTTTCCTTTTAAGTGCAGCTTATACTAGTTGTTTTATTTCTTAGGTACATAAGATCTTGTTGTAGGAATCTTTTGGTGGTAGGAGAGTATGCTCTTCACCCTTGTGGTGAAACATAAATCTTGACCCATCTTTGGATTTTGAAAGCAAGAGGGTAATTGAACTCTTTGTTTGGTGTGTTTGGGAGAGATTTTTGAGCTAGGAGATTATGCTCTTCACCCTTAAGGTGGACCAAAAATCCTGACACTCAAAAGTTAATCCACTCTTTTTTTAGCATTAGGATCCTTAAGCGGGCCTGCTCATGAGCAATCAAGAGGAACGACCCAAGTGGGGACAAGCTTATTGCTGGCTATTCCGACCCACTATAAAATCAAGGCTATCAAGGACAAAAAACCTTGGTAGATGTAGTACTTGTCTTTGCTTAATGTGAGTACTTGTGGGATTGTGACCATGAGGAAAATGTTGAGCAAGAATGCTTAAGGTACTCTTGTGGCCGTGAGGTCCATTACTTACCACAAGATAAGGAGTCCCTTTGGGGAGCAAGGGGGGTATTATGAATGGAAGCCCTTACTAAGAACCATAGGTAGAGGCCACCCTATTTTTCTGCTTAGCATCTTGGTGCAAGGATTGATCCTAGTGGACTAACTCAGATCACCCCAAGATTACTCACCATCTTTATTCATTTGGTTGTGTCATTGACACCTCCATGACAAAGCCAACATCTATTGTGGACAACCACTTTGTGTGAGGCGATGGGACATCAAGTGTGGGCCAAGTTGCTAAGTATTGAGCTTTTGTCCTTCTAGGGTAGTAAGTGCTTGAAGTGTCCTCATTGTGATCTACTTGTGCAAATGTTCTCGAACATACAAACATCATGGTAGTGCTCATAGAATTTTTCATTTTGATATCATAATTGCTTGTCTTGGCAAGGTTTCTTTTTCTCTTGCACAAGTGTTTGATGACATGTTCAATCACCTACTATTTGCAAACCTGCCTAAATATTGTTGTCACTATGTTTGAAATCAACAAATTACCCATCAGATTGCAAAATTGACAAAATTACCTTAAAAAATAGACTTTTTACACTCACTGGTCAAGAGTCGTACGACACTGAAAACTAATCGCACACTATTTTAAGTTTTATCATGTGATATTTCGCTACTAATGTTTCATTGCCTTGCTTGCCTAGATTCTATCACATAGGCTACCTAGAAAGTATCACCCAACCTATGTCAAAAGTATCGCCTAGTAAAAATTTGTTGCCCCAGTACCTTGCAAACTATCGCCCAGAATCCTTTTGCTGTCTCACTGCTACCAAATTTGAAATTTAGTTTGTTGAGTGTCTTTTGCTATTCTTACTTGAACCTAGTCTGTTATCTGCATGTTTAAGTCTATTCTAGACTGATAAAATGAGTTAAAACTATTGGATTTGAGCTTCTCAAATGCTACTTTTGATCACTTGTCACATTATGGTTACCTCTCTAGCTACTTTCTAATTGAGCTTCTTTCTCATATCTCAGCTTGAGTCAATTGATTATTGTAAGTTCTTGAGCACTTTTGACCAGCCATCTTTATTGTTCTATCTTGACAAGTGATCTTCTTTGGCTTTGCTTATCTCAATATCTGAAAAACTTTGTCTCATCTATTAGTCAACCAACATTCCTTTTTCATGCCAGTTTCAACTCGGTCTCAATTCAAGCAAGGGAGTCACCCTCCATTCAACTATACATAGTTACCCTCACCCACAAGACACTCATGAGTGCCAGTTAGCAATGATAGTTCTAGTCCTAACCAATCTAAGGATTCTAAAGTCACCTTGTGGCACAAAGGGAGCTTCCTCTTTTCCACATTCAAGACCTCCAAAAGCACAGATAGTGTCTCACTCACTCTGACTGACCAAGAAAAGTTCCACCATTTGCAAGAACATTTTGAGCATAAGGACAACCAAGCACATTTAGACAAAATGGATGCTACTAGGTGCATGGCTATGAAGGGAATGTCTCAAGAACAACCTGAGATTAGTGGTTACAAATATAGACCCCCTCCTTTTGGTACTATGGGAAACTATGGCACCAACACGCCACCAAGATCTCCTCCAAGATAGACTTTTGTTGCTCCTTCTTCACTTCTTGGACCTCCTCCCTCTCAGCATGAGGAAGAAGCCAATGATGAGGTTTCTAGTGAATAACTTATGAGATTTGAACAAGATGAGGCCTCCCAACGTATGTTTCTTCAACTTTTAGAGTGAAATGGAGATCAATACTTTCAATACATGACTTCTAGGGCATACAAGCTCCCTCCTAGTTATGATGTACACCAGATCATCCAAGAAGGAGTACCAACTGAATTGGAAATCCTTAGAGATGAATTGCAACAAACAAATCAATGCCTTGCTCAACTTGCAATAGAAAAGGAACCTCCAAAGGTTTCTTTCGTAGAATCTATTTGTGCTCTTCCTTTTGATAGGAGTCTATACATGGTCCCATTTCCTAGGGATATTGAGGTTCCCAAATATGACAAGTATGATGGAAACGGTGACCCCCATGACCATGTGCATCAATTTTATGCTCTTAGCATGGACTTCCTTCATGAAGACACATTTCTTCTGTGATTGTTCCCTAGAAGTTTAAGAGGACAAGCTCTAGAATGGTTTGCAAAGTTGACACCACCTCTTAAAACTTTTGATGAGTTGGCTAGGCACTTCACCCAACATTATTCATACAACATCCAATAGCCTATCACCATGATAGATCTCAGTGCTCTAAAGGAAAATCAAGGTGAGCCATTTGCCACTTACTTACAACATTGGAGTTCATTGTATTCTCGATATCCTCAACAAGTACCCAAAAGGGAAAAGATTGACATTTTCGTCAACACTCTTGTGCCAGAACTGTATTATGATCTAAGGAAGCAATTGCTCTCCTCTTTTAATGACATGGTTGAAAGTGCATATCATATTAAGGATGTGGCCATAAGAAAGGGGGATATTGTTATTAACAAAGATACTAGGGGTAATGGCAAGGACAAAAGAAAACCTTGGAATAAAAATAAGTATGTTGTTAATGATGGTGTTGTGGATGTCCCAAAAGCCAAAGAGCCTGCTTTCAACCTCTCCAATGCTATATATGCAGTGAAACAACAAGAAGCTACCAGTACTCATAGTGCTCCTAAGCCTCAGCATGCAGACAAGCCAAAGAAGCAATACCATGAATAGGTCTACACCAAGTTGGTTGAACCATACAATGTGATTCTTAAGACTTTAGTTGCCAATAAGTATCTTACGCTTCTTGAAAATTCTCATCCCTATGATCTACCAGTTAAACCTGATTGGTTGAGAGAAGATCATTTTTTCCATTATCATAGAAATAAGGGACACAAGACAGACAATTGTTTTAAGCTTAAAGATGCCATTCAAGATCTTATTGATTCAGGCACAGTTCTCACATATGGCTTAGTTAAAAATTTTGATCACAAAGATTTCAAGACTCCTCTACCTGAGTATGAGAAAATAGAATCCTCTCAAGAAAATAAGAAGAATCATGATGCAAAGATCAACTATACATATACTCTTGATTCACCTGTGATCAACATGATAGAGCCTGTTGAGAGTGTTCTTATGGTGAAATCTCAAGATAATAATAATGCCAATCATGGTATACCAATGTTGGTCTTCCAAACATTGAATGGTTCATCTTCCCAAAGTGAGACACTGAATGTGATTACTAGGGGGCAAGCCAAAATTGTCCTTACAACCACGCATGATCCCAAGCAAGATTCTTCTTCCAAACAATCAGTTCCTTCAGTTTTGTCTAGCTATGACCTTGTACACCAATTATAATGGACACCCATGCAGATATCCATTTTTGAGTTGCTTGAGCTATCCCCTTTGCACAAAGAGATCCTTGAGAAATCTCTTCGTACAGAAAATGTTCCTAATGATATTGATCTAGATCGATTCTAGGCTATGGTAAACCACATTGCATCTCCCCACTACCTATCCTTTTCTATAGAAGATGACACATCTCTTAGTCACCCTCATAATCTGGCTTTACACATTGAAGTTCTAGTCTACCATACCTGAGTCCCCTGAGTCCTAATAGACAATGGTGCTAGGTTAAATATTGTTTCTTTCCATGTGGTGCAATAGTTTGGATTGTCTAAATTAGCTGTAGATACCAAGTGAAAGATTACCATAAAAGCATATAATGAAGTGGAAAGATCTTCCAAAGGTCTTGTTGTGCTACCTATTTGAGTGGGCTCTGTCATGAAAGATATTGTTTTCCAAGTGTTGGACATCCCACTCGCATATAACATTCTTCTGGGTCGACCTTGGATCCATGAAATGCAAGCTGTCCCTTCCACCTATCATCAGTGTGTCAAGTTTCCACACAATGGAGCTAAGATTGTGATTCCTGAGGATAATGCTATCGCTATCAATACTCTAACTACTGCTGAGACATTTGTTCCTCACAACAAGCCTTCTCATGATCATAATGCATCCCTTATTGCTATAGAGCAAAAATTAAAGATGATGAGTATTGGTATGGGGGAATATACATTGGACTCTGTTGCTACTATGCCTGCTTCTCCTAGGTCCTATGGTAGACCTTCAGACAAGACAAAGACTTATGCTTCTTCCATGATAGTTTTTGGTACATTTGTTCAATCATCTATGTACCCTGAGAGGCTGAAAAAGAAGAACAAGCTATTAGGGAGTGGATTTATAGAGAAGAAGGAGACAGTATGATAGTTGCTACTCCCATTTCTCCTAAACGCTATGGTAAAGGCTATAAATTTCTACAAAAAATGGGCTATCAAGGTCACAGACCTTAAATAACAATGGGCATGCTCTAGTTGAACCTTTGAGTCATACTAATGGCCGGCCTTCTAAGGATACCATAGGTCTAGGATATGGTGTTGACAATGACATCCCTGAATGTTCTAGAAATACTCCCGTGCTTAGTGACTTAGATACAAATGTCAAGGAATCACCACTATGCACTATGGCCCAAATGGAAGACTATCTTCCTTCTACTTCACTTCTTTGGGGTGGAGAATGCATGCCTACTGATGATATAGTTGAAGCCTCCACATCTAGAAATTTTGTGCCTAATGAGTCATTGAGCTTTGATGGATAGCATAGAAATATTGCACGATTGATGGAAAGAGGAGATATCACACATAATCACATGAGTACCTCTACTTCTAGGTGTTCTAAGCCTTCTTGGTGCAAACATCCCAGTAGAAGTTCCACGACAGATTCAAATGAGTATGAATGGGACACTCTCTTAGATGGATCTTCTTTGGTAGATATGGATGTTGATGTGATTCATACCTATAGTAACCAACCCAACACAGTTGATGAGCCTCATGTAGGGTCTGACGAGTTCAATTTACATATTTCTTTAATGGACCACGCTGGTCCTTCCATGACAAATTTAGATCTTGATACTTTTGGGGCCTACCCTATAGGCTTGACTTCTCTCATCACTAGAGATGATATCCCCCACATTAATAACCTTGAACCTATCATTTCTCTTTCCCTCATACACTCAGATCTCATAGATTGGTCTACCCAAGATCAAAGACCTATATTGCCTTCCTTTCAAAATGACTATGAGATCGCCTGCTACCTCAATGTAATTGAACCTGTTACTTCTTCCACCAGCGAACTGGCAACAAACATGACTGAATCAAATATCAAGTACCTCAATCATAAAATTAAAAGAAAAAAGTAATGGTCGGATGGTGAAAACCACATTGTGGCGGTATCTGAACCTCAAAATAGTAAAAATAGAGACATATCTAAGGGTGAAAACCTCGCTGAGGTGCCCGAGGATGAGGTACTTGGTAGTCTGCCAAGCTATTTTCAAGAAAGGTCTCTAGTTCTAATAGAACCTACACAGCCCATCAACTTAGGGATAGAACAATCTCCTAAAATCATACATGTGGCTCAGTCCCTCTCAACAGGAGAAAAAGAAAAAATTACTATATTCTTTCAAGAGAAAAAGATCAATTTTGCATGGACATACTCAGACATGCCAGGTTTAGATACTGAGCTTATTATTCATCATCTCTCTTTTTCTCCAGAGGTAAAACTTGTCAAACAAAAACTAAGAAAGATGCATCCCCATGTGGCATTATTGGTTAAGGCTGAACTTGAGAAGCTCCTAAAAGCCAATTTCATCAGAGATATTGACTATGCTGAGTGGATTTCTAACATTGTCCATGTTTCCAAACATGACAAGTCCATTCATGTATGCACTGATTTCTGAGACCTAAATAAAGCATGCCCTAAGGATGATTTTCCACTTCCAAACATTGACATGATAGTGGACATGATGGTGGGCTATGAAATGTATTCCCTTATGGCTGGCTTCTCCAGATATAACCAGATCAAGATCAGCCCTGAGGACCAAGAGAAGAAGCCTTCACATGTGCATGGGGTACCTTTTTCTAGAATGTCATGTCATTCAAGCTTAAAAATGCTGGTGCAACCTATCAAAGAGCCATGACTACCATCTTTCATGATATGATGCACAAGAACATGGAGGACTATGTTGATGACATGCTTGCCAAATCACAACAAAGAAGCACTCATTTTTCTAATTTGAGTTTGATATTAGACCATGTGGAATGATTCCAACTCAGATTAAATCCTAAAAAATGTGCTTTTGGTGTCACTTCTAGCAAACTTCTAGGGTACATCATATCAGCAAAAGGAATAGAAGTAGACCTAGAAAAGGTGCAAGCTATCATGGAGATGCCACCTCCTCGTAACATCAAACAATTAAGGGGTCTTCGAGGCCATCTCCAATCTATCAAGCGGTTCATTTCTTAGCTAGCTGACAAGGCTCAATCATTTAATTAGAATTTGCATAAAGGAGCTACTTATATATGGAATGAGGAGTGTCAAAAGAACCTAGACTAGCTCAAGGATTACCTAGCATGACCTCCTATTCTCATGCCACCTATCCAATGGAAACCCTTGATATTATACATTTCTACTACAACAAATTCCTTAGGGGCTCTCCTAGCACAACATGATGATAAGGGAAAAGAATGAGCTATCTATTATATCAGTCGCACTCTAGTTTCTTATGAACTCAATTACACTAGTATTGAAAAGGCTTGTTTAGCCATGGTGTTTGCATCTCAAAAACTCAAACATTACATGCTTTCACATACTACACAACTAGTTGCCAAAATTGATCCCTTAAAACATCTCCTAAGTAAAGTTGCGCTTACCAGATGACTTGCCAAGTGGATGTTGATTCTTTCAGAATTTGACATTCAATATATTGAGAGGAAAGCTATTAAAGGGAAAGAAATTGTGGATCAATTGGTTGAGTTTCCCATGATTGATAATGCTCCTCTCCAGATAGATTTCCTAGATGCCTCAATCATGCGTATCACAGGGCATACATGGAAAATGTTTTTTGATGGTTCTCATACACAGAATGGTGCTACTGCTGGAATCCTATTTGTTACCCCTCACAAGTACACCATTCCTAAATCCTATAAACTTCTCTTTCCATGGACCAATAAAATTTCTGAATATGAAGCCTTGCTAAATGGCATTAAGCTTTCCCTTGAATGGAGGATTTTTGAGTTGCATATTTTTAGAGATTCTCAGCTTGTCATAAACCAAGTAAATGATGATTACCAAACAAAGGATGACAAGTCAATTCCCTACAAGAGGTTGATAGACTCACTCAGGAATTACTTTACATCTGTCACATTCCAAAAAATTCCTAGAGCTGAGAACAAGGCTACTGATGCCATGGCTACTTTGGCATCCATTCTGCAACTAGAAGAGCATGAATCACACTTTGAGTTCCTGGTGGAAGAATTGTGCTATCCTATCTATAATTCCCTTGATGACCATGTCATTTACACTGTGGTTGGTCATGACTCCTCCCGCTATGCCACCATCTTTTCCTCTCTCCATGATCAAGTTATCCCTAAAAATATAATGCACAATGAGAAGCGCTAGCTCATCTATAATGCCTCACACTTTACCCTCATCTTTGGTGACTTGTATAGGAAGGGTATAGACAAAACTCTCCTTAGGTGTCTAGAAATAGAGGAGTCAGAAAAGGTGCTTGCCAAAGTTCATGACAACATATGTGGGTCACACTCTAATGATCTTGCGCTAGCTTGGAAATTGCTTACGGCTGGTCCCTATTAGCCTACTATGCAAGCTGATGCTATTCGATATGCCAAGTCCTACAAAAAATGTCAACTACATGGGAATCTCATTCATGCTCTTAGACATGAGCTCATTCCCTCTATTACTTATTGGCCATTTCAACAATGGGCCTTTGACTTGGTAGGCAAGATTTTTCCTAGTTCTTCAAGTGGGCATAAGTTCATCATTATAGCTACTGAATATTTCACCAAATGGGTTGAAGTTGTCCCACTGTATGCAGCTACTGGCAAACATGTTGCCTTGTTTATTTTGAATCACATCATTTTCCGCTATGGTATTCCTTCCTCCATAGTCACAGATAATGGTGGCCAATTTAAGAACAAAGACCTGAAGTACTTGTGCAAAAAGTTCAAAATCAAACAACATTGGTCTTCTATTTACTACCCTCAAGGGAATGGCCAAGCTGAGGCCTTAAACAAAACATTGCTGAAAATTCTCCACCAAATAGTGCACAAATCAAGCAAGGATTGGCATCTACAAATCAATCCTATGCTATGGGCTTACAGAACTTCTCTCTGCACTCCTACAGGTGCAACACCTTTTTCCTTAGTCTATGGTTTTGAGGTTGTCTTACCATTAGAGGTTGAAATACCTTCACTACGAGTCTCTCTCCATGGTTTGATTACCAATGAAGACCAAAGGGCCATGAGAGTGCATGAGCTTACCATATTGGAAGAATGCCGCAAGGCCACTTTTGATCACATGCACACCTATTAGAAGAGAATGTCTACTACTTACAATAAGAAAGTTTATCCTAGAGAGTTTCAAGTGGGTGAGCTAGTTCTCAGAGAAAATCCCAAAAATTAGTAGAATAGGGAACAGAAAGGCAAGTTTGAGCCAAATTGGTTAGGACCTTATATCATCACAATGGTATTTGGGTCTGGGGCCTACCAGCTATCTACACCTGAGGGAGAAGAACTTACTGAGCCTATCAATGTTCTACATCTAGAAAAGTTCTATGCCTAAGGTTCTTGAGCTCTTTTGTACATACTTTATTGATCCTGAAAAAATTCCAAAAAAATTCATATATGATGCTGAAAAAATCCTAAAAAGCATAAAAAGTACTGAAAAAAATGAGCATCCTAGTGAAAACCTAGCAATAGGTGCTTCGGTGTCTCACCAAAAAAATAAAAAAATGCAAAAAATTCAAAAAAAAAGAAAAAGTTCCTTGGTGAAAACTTAGAAACAGGCGCCTTGGTAGCAAAAATACAAAAAAATTGAAAAAAGTCCTGAAAAAATCTATCAAGTGGTGAAAACCTAGAAATAGGCACTGCTTGAGACCCTTGCACCTATGTCTATCAGTCTTGCATGGTGCTCATTTGCTCCACTTCTTTCTTTGCCTCTTCTAGCCTGGAATTGACTCTTGTCTTAGTCTAGGGGGCACATGTTGTTTTAGCTTATCTTGGGTCTCTTTTTGCGTCAGGGTTTCTCAGGCCACTTGGCTCAAACAGTGTTTCTCAACACTCCCCAAACTATGTTTTTCAAGACTACCCTAGCATCGAGTGTTTTTCAACACTTATCAGATGTTTACCCATAGTCCAGAATGATGTGATATTTTCACCGGTAGAGGTGATACTCAAAGATTGACTCTATGACCTACACACACGCACTTAAAACACTTGACTTGCTAAGACTTGGTTGACTTTTTTTCTTTATGTGCTATCTATGATGATTTATTTTTTGAGTGTTCTCCCCCTAATGGTTTCGATAATGCATAGCTAGAAGACTGGGGGCATGAGGACATGTTTTATTTCTTTCTCTTCTTGTGGGTATATTTTGTTGGTCTTAGCTGTCATTAGCATTTATGCTTGTTCTACTTGACATTAGGACTTACAAGGTTTTTTCCTTGACTATTTTTGTGAGTGCGTGCTTATAGACATCTTGACTTTCTTATGTCTTGGTGCGAGCATAATCTTGCTATATTAAACTTAGGGAATCTCACTGCACTAGTCATCTTGACCTATATGTCTTTGGTGCCTAGGTGGGATTCCCACATTTCATCTAATATAGATCATATTCATATACCCATAGTTATACTAGTGTGTATTGTATCATCTTACGATGCTACCAAAACTCGATGATGAATATTAGAGACTAATAGCTTCATGACCTTGCAAGTAAACCAGTCTTCATAGTAGCTTGCATTTTTAGGTTCATGTTAGTTTAGTTTTGCATCTTGCATATGGAGAGAGCTCTCCTTCATCTTTCGTGGACTTGTCAGTCAACTGCACTCATCTTTCCTCTTCTCAATCATGTCTTTCACATCACATCCTTTTCCTGTCATCACAATGGGTTAATCTTATCATCATATATAAAATGACCCTTTTTACCCCCTTATATAGCATTTTGGCCTTTTGACCAATTTTCAAAACATCTCAGAATTTTGTGAAAATTGTGCCCCTGGCTAATTTCGATGTCTCAGATCCATTTTCAGGATTGAAATTGAAATCCAAGTTCATCTTGATAGTCAAAATCATATTTTAAATTTTTCCCTTCTTTTGCGCAGTTGGCTGACCATTTGAGGCCCGATCCTTTGATCTTTGTTGGGGCATCTTCACTTCTTCATACCCATCTCTTTCAACCTTCTAGTCTTTCATTCACTTTCATTCGATCCATCTCTCTGAGGTTTGACTTCATCCTTAATCTATATCTTTCTCAGTCAAACCCATTCAAACTAGGACATCTCTCCACTACTTGATGGTTATCCTATCATCCTTCATTTTTTATTGTGATTTCTAGTGATTTGATCATGTTGCTCTTGCTTCTACCTTCCCTCTACCTAATTTCAATTTTGATCCTGAGGGGGCAGACACATCATATCCCATTAGCTATTCTCCAGAGCATATGCTTGACCATTTTATTTTCTCTGATCGATCTATCTTTGTGCTTGACATGTTAGTTCTCGTCTCAAGTTCTGATACTATCCATCTCTTTCCTAAGTGTTTAGTACTATCGCTACCAAGCTGACCATGTTGGATTTGCTATCTCTCTACACTTCATTCTTTGGAGTAAGATCTCTATCTATTTTTCTTCTTGGCTGATCTATTCTTTGATGTAATGTGTTCTCAGATCGATCACACATTAGTCAAAGAGGGGAAAATATAATTACCCAAAAATGGTCATCTAGACTATTAGCCCCTTTTGCTAAATCATCAATTGCTTATTCTTGATCAAATCCTAATTTTATCATTTATTCGATTATTTTCTATGGGCTAACCATTTTATCCTAAGTCTTTATTTAATTAAAAGGAATTTCCTCCCCTTTTATTTAAAAAAAAGCCTCCCACTTTTCCTCTTATCCTAAGTTTCACAAATAAAGCATTATTCTTATTTTATAAAAATAAGAAAAAACACTTTTTCTCTCATATGGACACAAAAGTCAACACTTATTTCTCATTGGAGGAAACTTGTGCACATGGATTGCTCCTCTTTCAAGCTCCACCCTTGATTAAATCTTTTGCCTCTTAATCTCCATGGTCCATTCTTTCTCATTTCTTATAAAAGGAGAGCTCTCTTCTCATTTTAGGATCCATCTTTTGAATACTAACCTTATGTTGTAGGATTTCTTGGAGACTTTGGAGCTTTTTGAAGACATTCTTTCATCCATCTTTCATTTCTTGCATCATAGCTTCATATTTATGCTTTCCTAGATTAGCTTCATTTCTATGCTCTAAATTAGCTCACATAGATTAATTAGCTTGGATTGTAACACTTTCATCTTTCTTTTCATAGCTTAACTTGCATTCTCATTTCTAGCATAGTTGCATTTCATTCTCATATTGATTCTTGAGGATATTGGTATTCTTTCCCTTGTCTCCATTGAATCTCCCATTGCATGGTTTACTAGCAAGGTCATAGGCTTAATAGCTCTAGCTGAGAGCACTCTTAATATCCTTGCACTCCATGCCTAAGGAGCTCTAGGTCATTTTTTAAGGTTTCCCATTTATGGATTCCCTTGGAAGTAAAGACTTAGAGAAGTGCACATTCTAGTGTGTACAATGCTAATGGCTAATAAGACTTTTAATAAGCCTGATACTCAAAATGAGCCTTGGTTAGCAAGAACTAAGAGGACATTTACACCTTTGGGAGATACACTAGAAGTAGTCTTAAAGTCACTCTTGGACAAAAAAATTATCACAATTCCTGATTCCAAACCTTGGGAACCAGAAGTAAAACCAAGGTGGTGGAATGATAATGACTACTGTGATTTTCATCACAAATAAGGACACAAGACTAATAAATGCATGAAATTGAGACATGTTATTCAAGACTTAATTGAAGAAGAAAAAGTTAAGGTGGATGGCATCATACCAATAATAATCATAAAGCATTCTAGACTCTATTGCCTAACTATGAAAAAGGAGAATCCTCTTAGAGTAACAAAATTAATTACACATATACTGACAATGATAACATGATCCATATGGTGGAACCATGCAAACCATCTGTCCATGTGATTACTCTAAAAGGAGTAAAAAATAAGACTGAATACTCTAATGTTGTGATGAGGAACCAAGCTAATCTCACTTTCAAAGGGCCTTCAACATCAAACCCACCAGCTACAACAACATGACCTAAACAACTAGCATCACCTCCGAAGTTCAATATAGTAGACCAGTTGTAGTGCACGCCATGCCAAATCTCTATTTTAGAGCTATTGAAAATCTCTTTGAGCCATAGAGAGATCCTTGATCAAGTCTTGATCAATACCAATGTACCTAAAGACCTAGATGTAGACAGATTCTAAACTATGGTTGGTCAACTAAATTCTCCTCTTTACTTATCTTTCTCCGAGGAAGATGATAAGTTATTAAGCCAACCACATAATCAACCTTTGCATCTAGAATTTCTCATTCATAAACACCGTATTAAGTGGGTCTTGATAGATAGAGGTTCTGGTTTGAACATATGTACCTACAATTTGGTGAAACAATTGGGATTTTTTGAACACACAATTGATCCAAGAAGGAAGATAGCAATCAAACATTATGATGAAGAAGAGAGATCCTCCAAAGGATTGGTTGTCTTGCCTATCAGACTAGGACCAATAGAAAGAGATGTCACTTTCATGATGAGCCAAACCCTAAAGCATACTATCAAAAAATTGTATCTTCCTAAGGATGGAATTTTTCTATATCAAAGAGCTAGGTAAATTGTTTTCCTAGGGAGTAATGATCAAAGTCATGAATGTTTCAAAGTCGCTTAGTCACTATTAGGAATTTTTGCTAGGGTGTCATTTATCTCTAGTCTGTAATAGACGTTAAACTATGAAAACAAAGGTATTTCTTAATACCACCAACAATAGTATTGTTACAAGTAGCGGTTTCCATTGCACCAAAAGATCAACCTATTAATGCTTGATACAACCACTAGACTTATAGAATACATATGTCGTAGTTAAGCCATGTCACAAATCCCAAGGGGAGTGCTAACCATTTTGCCAACAATCTCCCCCTCAGCATTATCCGAGGGGATTTGAACCTATGACCAAGCTATGATACCACTTGTTACAAGTAGTGGTTTCTGTTGCACCAAAAGATGGACCTATTAATGCCTGATACAACCACTAGACTTATAGAAGATACAGGTGGTGGTTAAGCCATGTCACAAATCTTGAGGGGAGCACTGACCATTTTTCCAACAATTATTTCTTAATATTTGGACCTAAAAAGTGTTCATAAACACTACGTCATGACAATAAGGGTGTTTTTAAACACTAAACAGGTGAGACACTTATTGATTAAAAGAGAATTCTATGATTGATAATAACTTCTATGTGTGTTTTCAAATTAACCAAATGTGTTTCTAAACACTATAATAACAACTATCTATTCTTGAGGCAAATACACTAATCTTAATTAGAGAAACTATAATGAAGGAATAATAAGTTTTTCTTATTATCAATTTATGACTATTATGTTTCCTTGAGTGACTCAATGATGGCTAAAAAAAAACTAGAGAAGCAAGGACTGGGGGCATAATGTTTTCTTTGTCTTCTATTTGAGGTAATAAATCCAATTATCTAAGGTGATTATAAGGAATGGGTGTCTATGATAAGTGCCTCCATTGTAATTGGAATGCCACATATACCTCAACCTATTTCCTATGAAAGCTTTAGTGAGGTCGGATTTATTTCCTTTCCTGTTTTAAACTAAAATGAAAACTACTTCCTAGTAAGGTGCATAACAAATCGAGAAAATACCCAAGGATATGAATATAAAATATAAGGTCATTGCAGGTATATATACATTTTGCACAAGAACATAAAATGTTTATATTAATAGGAAGTGACTGACATAACATTCTAGCCTATATGCTTTAATGTTTAGGTTAACTCTCAACATGACAAAAGAGAAGGGAAGTATTCATATTTTCATGATTGTTAAATCTATCAGTGAAAATTGTACTAACCTATGAGGTCCTAACTACAAATGCTCTATAATGATAATAGACTCACTTTGAATAAACAATGACTATCCTATTTGTCTTAGTCTAGGTGCATTTGATTGTTAATTTAATTTAGATTCATTTTAGTTGCATTTTCATATTAATTTGCATTGGATTTATTTCGATGCATTTCATGTTTTAGTTGCATTGAAATTCATTTTAAATTGCATTTATTTTAAAATAGTTGCATTCATTTTAAATTGCATCACCATGTATATGTGAATTTAATTAACTGACAGCAATATAACTAAAAATTCTAAAACCATAAACATGTTCCAAGTTTGACCAAGTACATCATATGATCATCATAAAAACTTAAATAAAATGACTGAGTATTTATCATTGATATATATTCACTTGCATAACCATGTCAATACCATAAATATGATTGCATAGTGCATCCATATTCACTCATACTTAAATAAAAGAGAGATGTCCATACATCACATCGCATTACATCTCATCCATATAGGTGCATGCATAAAATTTATAAAAAAATACATTATCATAAAGTATAGCATAAGGTTGCATTCATACATACATAAAGCATTAAAAATATATTAAAAAATGCATATATTAGTGAAATAATATAATGATGTCAACATATCATCATCTATCTAATCTAACCATCATGAACAAGGATCCACACGACAAAGCTGAGATCAATATCTAAAGCATGAGAAACATATCAAAGATTATAACACGTGTAGAAATTAGAGAACATCATATGTAAGAAACAAAAATCAAATAGTGCATCAACATCATAAATCATTAGTATCAGAAAAATATCAATGCATCACAGTATGTTTGAATCATAATATAAAGAGTATCAAAGCATCAATGAGCCAAAATAATAGTGTATCAATATAAGAGTCCAAAAATATGTTACAATGTACATTGATAAAAAATGGTACAAGATACAATATATATCCATGAGGTACAAATGTTTATGTGATACAAATATGTGAAATATACAAAATATCATATATGTTCACACCCTCATCCTCTTGAGGAGGAGCATTCGCTTTTCCTGGAATGGGTGGAGGCATAGCACCCTCAGACTACTACACTATAATAGAATATAAAGGAGCCCTCTGTGCAATAGGTACAATAACACAATACAAAGAAAAATAATAAGTGGCCCTTTGTCCCTGATGGGTGATTGTATGAGGGTGTCTATCTTTCTTTTCTATGATCTCTACTAGCTATGTATCTCTCTCTACTAAGAGGGCTTGCAATGTTATAACCTCAAGGTGCAAGGCTTCTCTATCCTAATCACATCATGATAATGGATCTCCATCAGAACCACATGTAGGAGGACCCCTAGGAGGCTGTTGATCTCCTCCATCACCACCACTTCCCCCTGCTACTCTCTACTACTAAGAATGTTGGTCCATGTGTAACAAAGGACCTATATCTCTCTAAGGTGGGTGAACTCTAAGCCTCCTCTAATGACTCTATTGACCGCTATCCCCACCAGGATCTCATCATCTCCATCAATCTCCACCTCCACCTTTTCCATCTCTGCCACCTCCTCCTCCTCCTTGGGAATCATCTTTGTCTCAACCTATGTCTCTACTCCTATCTTTTCCTCTACCTACACAACCTTGACTAGCACCCTCATCAGTAGGAACATAGTCTAAAGTGTCCTCAAGGCGAGGAGCGATCTCATCGGGAGAGGTAACATGTGGAAATGGATGCTACAAATAATGGGCATGGAACCCATATATAATGCCACCATCAGTAACCTCCGACAGATAATCCCAAGCTACTGGCACCATCTAAGAAATATCATGTAACACAGCCTCGTAGATCAACTGGAATCCCCACTGTGCTTCCTCATCTCTGATATGGGCTTATACAATTGTCTCCTGGGGAATACCCTAAACCTGACCATACTATCACATAACTTGGGTAATAAGAAATCTCTCAACTATGTATCTGGTCAGCCCAATGAGATATTGCGATTGGAAGAAAAAGGGCATCTATTGAACATCTAACCTCCACTCCTCACATTCCAAGTACGACTGCCGTACAACATCAGTAACATCATCGATCACATGGTGCCAATAGTCTAGTTTCCTAGGTGGGGCTTCTAAAGCATACCAGAATACATATAAATGTAAGGGAGCTCTGGATCCCTCTATCTCTCCACTATGGGTCATATTACTGGGATGTGCTCCCAGGCCCAGATCTGTAGAACTAAGATACCAATAGTCATGGTGCAAGACTACTGGTACACTATCTCATGTAACTCTCTATACATGTGAGATAAGATACAAATGCCCCAAGAAAACCAGTGGGGTGACTAGATCACCTCCTCAATAACTCTAGACCAACCACACATGAAACTGTGCTGACCACGATTGGGCATCATAAATCTGCCAATCAAGCTTGTAAGATATATTGGCAGCCGCTCATAGTGAGCCACCATATAATCCTAGGAGATATATCACCATGCAATAGTAGCATCATGGAACAAGCGGTGCACATCCGCTATTGCCACAATAGCTTCAACCTTGTACTCTACTTGTGACCCTATCATTAAAACATGAAGAATCCTCTAAACATCATCTAGGGTGACAGTCATCTCACCATTAGGTAGGTGAAAAGTGTTGTCCTTCATATGCCATCTCTCGGCAAGTGCAGTCAACAACCCTTGATTCACCTGAATATCAGGCAAATTTGCAAGACTCCTTTTGTGGTCCCACAACCATGCTCCCCTTTTTGCCTCCTAGCTTTAGGCCCCCCCCCCTTATTTTTTAGCTTGTCCTTAGTTTTTTGTTTGTTTGTCATTTTTGTTCTTTATCTAGTTATTTTTAAGTTTTTCATTGTGTCGAAGTTTCACACTTTTGGAGGTCTGAAAGTGCGAAAGGTCTTAAAGTGTGAACAAACCATTCAAGCCTTGGCATTTCTGAAACCCTTAGGTTTTAGACTTTCTAACGTCCAAATAATTGAAAGGTCCAACTCCCCTAAAGGAGTCGACCTTTCAATGTTTTGGACTTTCAAAAGTTTGAGACCCCCGAAAGGCCAAAAGGCCAATCGGCGGGGGACTAAAGTCACCCGTCGGTTACCTATACAAAGCGATGAGCGGGTTTTATACCCTCACTTCTTCTTTGCCCAGTTTTTCATTTCTAGAGCTTTTTGCACATCTTTCTTTTGGTTTTTGTTTCGCTTCTGCCTCATTGTCATCATCTTCTAGCTTGTTCGAGGTTGTTGTTTTCTCTCCTCAGTTTCTTTCTTTGTTTATTTGGTTTAGGTCATTTAGGTAGGTTTCTATTTTTCTTAGGTTTAGCTAGGTTTTTGGTTAGTCATTCGGGTTAGGTGTCTTAAGTGTTTTGGTGGTCTGGTCTTGCCTCGGGGATTGTGAGGTTGTCCCCTTTGATCCCCTAGCCCTGAGTTTGTGGTCAAAATCATTGTCATGAATCATTTTTGAGTCCCAACACAAAACCCTTCTTTCAGCATCTTTGGGCATCAAGGTTTCAGACTTTCACAGTTTGAAACCATTAGCTTTCTCCAAGAAATTTTTCTAAGTCCCAAGACTTTTGCGCCTCAGCATTTTCTCACTTTGAAGAAATGCCTCATCTGAATTGCTAAAATTGAAAGGTCCAAATATTCTCCAAAGTGGTCAAAGCACACTCCAAGGCTACACTTTGGCATTTCAGAGGTTTCACACTCCAAAACTTTTTCACATACGATCCACCGAAGCTCAAAAGAGGCTCTGAAACAACCAAAACTCAAGACTAGCTCTCTTTCGATGTTTTGGCCTTTCAGAGGTCTTGTACCCCCAAAAGTCCGAAAGGCCGAAATAAGATTTTCAGAGCCTTGTTCAAGCTTATTTTTTTTAGAGAACTTTGTTTTAATGGATTTTCCTCTCTTTCCTATAATTTCATGTTCACTAATTCCTGTCCTTTGCTCTTTGCAGAAATGGCAAAAAAGGTCATGTCACCAGCCATGAAGTACCAGTTCAAGGGTTATCATCTGCCTACCAAGGTTAGTAATCTACATGCTGAGATCATAGATATTGACATTGGTAGTTTCAATTGGAATGAATACCTAGTTAAGTGTGCCCAACTAGTGGGAAGATTTGAAGATTGCACCTCATTAGTACAGTGTTCCTTGGTAAATGTTGTAGTACACCCAGATTCCATCCTGTCATCTAACCTAATTAACACTTTAGCCAGTCCCTATGTACTTGATGAAAGAATGCTGAAAAATAGCATGGTCAAAGTGGTTCTAGATCTAAGACTAGATAATATCGAAGATGTCTTCCACTTGCCAAAAGGGGTCGATAAATTTTATAACTTTCACATCAACAAGGGGATGGAGTTCTATAACAAGGATGTTTCACGAGCTCATGGCATAGTAAACAAAAAATATCTTATACAACCCCTAGCCAAAAACAAGTTGGATAGGATAGATATGAGAAGAGGATACATGAAAGAAGACATCCAAGCGGCCATCACCATGATCAGTCAGGTGTATGGACTACTCAAATCTATTTACTTGGAGCCATGGATGATCCTGCTCATTGAAAAGACAAAGGAGAGGCAGACGAGATTCGATTGGGCCACTATCCTTAGTGATAATTTGGATGAGTAGTTGATTAGAGTGAAAACTGACCCACATTTCTACATGACATCTTATGTTGTGTATCTATTGGCCTCAAGAGCAGTATACCCGGGGTTGACAAAGGTTGGTGTTATGGGAGATTTGAACACATGGCCATTCAAAATGTACCCACAACTAGTCAGGAAATAGTATTACACACACAACAGCCCTAATTTCTATATTGTTAATGATACCTTTGTATTTTCCATGATATGCTCCATAGAGGGAGACTATGCTAAGATAATGTCAACTAAGGTTGCTGCTAAAGTGAATGCCCTCAGAGCATTTTACATTTAGTTCAGAACCTTCACATACATTCGGGTGGTGAGATGCACCCTGGCCCCTAAGAATCTACCCAAGTATCCTTCTGATAGAGTGGTCCTCTTGGAAATAGCAAGGAAATTGTCCAATGCTCATGAATAGATCTGACACAAGAAGAAGCACTGTTGGGATTTCCCAATTTCCATAGGGCCCCACTGTGTACCTAATATGAAGATTTGAAAGTTCTTTCTTTCAAATGAGATGAATTCCCTCTACCAACCTACAACCTCATAAGATCCCATTTTGATCCAATAGGTACTTATAGTCATATAATGGGAAGGCGCTATATACATGAGCCACATATTGAAGACTATTGGATAAATTATGTGAATGACTACAAAGTCAGGATCCATGACTATTGTAGGATGAGTTTGGAGCTAGCATAAACCACTCTATTATTGAAGATCCCTCCAAAGGTGAAAGGAGTTGACTCTGAGGATATCTTAGATCCTATTTACAATCAGTACAAAGTGAATAATAGGGCCATTCTGAATGCAGAGGTGGATAGAGATGAAAATGATGATATTGATTTCAAGGCCAGACATGTCATGAAAGTAACAAAAGCATCAATCACCCACCCATTTCATATGGAACTTGTGGCAATGAAGAAACTATCAGAGTAGCCCTCCAAAGAGAAGAAGAAGAAAAGAGAGAAAGTACTGAAGCCACAATTTAAAGAGGCTGCACCCTTAAATCCAAAGATGGTTTATAGGCATGAGCATCCTACAACATATGGCTTAGCTACTCATTCAAAGAAGGATAAAACTAGAATGATAGGGAGCATAGCACCTCTAGATGTGCCTTCTTCCAATGGTCATGAGTCTCCAAGTGCAACAAAGAATCCCCCAAGATTCAAGGTAACAGGACCTAAGTCAGTTGGAGTGATTAAAGGGAATGTTTACAAAAGAAAGAAAGGCTCAATTCCTAATTAGATGGACACCCTCTTGGAGGATGATGAAGATGAGATGGAGAAAATACACCTCAGTAGAAGCACCCAGTTTGCAAGATCCCTAAAGACAAGAAGAGTAATGGAAGATAATCAAGAGGATGTCGAAGGGGTGACCCAAGGAGAACCAATAAATCTTGATGCTTTGGGTGATGATGAGTTTGACATCTCCACTATCAAGGGACCTCATGGCTTCTAGGAAACTAAGAAAGAGGCTCCAACTGCAGGATAGTTGGTGTCTTTTGATTCTTTCCCCACATAATTCACTAGTCCCCATGACAAGGTGAGAGAGGAAACTCCACAAGGGTCTCAAGAACCAATTGAGGAAGTGATAGCTGAGATCCAAAAGGAAACAATAGAGACAAGAAGGGATTCTTCCATTGGTGTCACTTCTAAGGAATATGTAGCTACACAAGTTCCCTTGGTTTCATAGATAATTCAAACTCCACTCCGGCCTCCACATCAAACATCATCAACCACTCCACTTCCACCTCCATTTCAAACCACTCTATTGCCTCCAAAAACTCCACCATTTCATGCTCCCATGCCAACTCCACCTCCACCATAAATATCTTTGCCCACTCCCTTTGTTGCCCCTACTCCACCACTTGTTCAGAATGAGGTAGTGGTACAGGAATCCCAAGAACCCGAGAAAGAAATGGAGACAATGGATGAAATGTTGTTAGAAGAGCTAATAGATCAGATAAACAAGTGGATGAAGAAAAACAAGTTGATGAAGAAGATCAGACAGCTGAGGAAAAGCAGATAGCTAAGGAAGAGCAGGCACATGAGGAGGGAGAGTTGAATGTGATGGAAGAATATGAAATAGGAGGAGAAGAGGAAGGTCATGAAGAAATGGAGATATAACACCTTGTGATTACCTCAACTCTCTCATCTCCTTATGAACCACTCAATGTATTTTCAAAGCCCACTTGGTTCACAAAGAAAATTCAGCCAAGGACCAGGGTATACATGGATAATGAAATAGATATGGTGGCACTAGGGACAACATTCCATTAGGCCTGATCTAGCACTCGAGAAAGGACATTGTCCTATGTCATGCAAGATCAAGTAGGGAGATGGAAGGAACAGGTGGTTGTTCCCACAATGAGCATCAGTACAGTTGAAGTCACTCTAGATGACTACATGCTAGAGGAGTTAGATTTGGGAGAACCAACCAGAGAGGGAAGTAAAACTCTAGCTACCCTCAGATTAAAGCACGCTCTTGGTTTCATGGACAAAGATGAGGAGAAGATAAAGACATTAATAGAGCAGAATGAGGCTATGAAGAATTTCATTCTTAAGACAACGGGTCCCATTGAACCTAGTAACCCTGAGGCCTCATTACAGGATATTTTGGAAAAGAAGGGTGATATATCAATAGACATTCCACATTCTTTTGTATAGGCTTGTGTAGACTGGAAGGAAGATTTTGAATAGTTCACAAAGGTATCTCTCAAGAAGATTTTGAGGCCCTTCCAAAGTATTCTACAAGGAATCACCTCCCTGGTAGAGATCATGAGCGAAGAGGATGGTATGGAGGAAAAGATTCTAAAATGGCAGAAGGTGATGGATGACCTTATAATAATAAGGAAGAAATGCTTCCAAGTTTTGGTAAATTTATATGAAGGATCCGAGCTAGATAATTTTGAGAAATGCATCGAAGATATAACTAGAGCATTGACTATCTCTGAGAAGGTACTTAAGAGAATGAATAAAAGGAGAGATGACAGTCTGGTCTTTATAGGAGATATGCATAAGTTCTTCAATGGATTGGACTTAGATTTGTATGATGAGGATGATGAGAAAACTATGCATTCTATAAACATCATTGTCAATCAATACTTGGGGATATTCATAGGAGTCAAAATGAAAGAAGACCTCCAACAAATGTTTTATCAAAAGGAGGAGATCGAGAAGATGTTGTCTCGAGAAGAAGAAATACAAGGTTTTGCAAGAGAGTTGGTCACCTTCTCAGATAGACAACAAGAACTCCTGGAAGGGATCTAAATGGATGACTTTTAAGAATTGCTAGAGATTGTGGACAGGTTCTACAAAGCACATCCAGAAGTACTTCCTAGCCAGTGAGCGTCCAATTCGAACTTAACCAAATTTGGGGCAGAGAAAAGGCAGTATTGTACTTAACCATTTTTGCAAAGCTTATTTTTTGGCATTTTGGCCCTAGAGATTTTTCGGCCTCTGAAAGTTCGAAGTCCAAAATTTGGGAAAAGAGGACTTAACACTTAGTCATTTTTTAAGCTTGGTTTTTTCAGGCCGACTATCAAGATTTGTGTTTTTTTTGGCACATCCGCCGTTCAACTTCAATCAACTAAAACTTGATTTTTCAGTCAACTGGGCCTCTTTTATGGGATCGTTCCTACATGATTTTGGGGTCTCTTTCAGTTGAGTCCACGTGGAGAAGCTGCAACCAAGGATTGAGGGTAGGATTGCAAAGCTCTATGAAGGGTATGCACAATTTCTAGCTTCATTTTTGAGTTGTTTTATGCATAATTTGCTCAAGTTTTGTAATGCACGAGGTTTAATTCCATGCTAGGGTAGTTTAACTAAGTCTTAGAGATAGTTTCATTAATGTAATCTTTAGTTTAGATTTATTTCCAAGTTTTAGATGCAGCCGAAACCCTAGCTGCAAAAATAAGAGAAGATCTCTATAAATTATAATAATTCAATATAATGAAGGTCAGATTTATCATTAATGCAATACATATAGTTGGTGCTTCAATCATTGTGTGATATTTCTACTATCTTTGTGAGATTTATGAATGTGTGATTTGCTCATTTATTTATTTCAAAGAGCCAATTGATTGTATGGTGATTTCAAATTTGTGATTCTTAGTTCGGTGTTTGCTGGTGTCATATTGCTTTGTTGAGATGAATCATCGATAAGATCTTTCTTTGGTGCTTTTAAGATAAAATTGTCTCACATGTGCACACATCTGTGGTGACTTTTTGATTCGATGAGTTTTGGCTTATCATACATCTGTGTTCATTTTTGTTGATGATTGCATCTGCTTAGCTAAAGATTGTGATTTATTTTGATCTATGTTTCATGGGTTTCCTCATCTTCTTAGTCTTTTAATTCACAAAGTAATGTGATATTGGTTTATGTCCATTAGATTTCTTTTTAGAAATTTCCTTCACAATTCTTGTTACCCTACTTCTTACTTTCTTTGCAAAATCAATTATAGTAGATTAGTTAGATTAGCATTGTTTTCATTCTAAAATTTGTAAATCCAAAAAAAAGAGAAACATTGTGGTATTTTTAAGTTTTGTTTGCAGCCTTCCTTGAGATATGAACCAGAAAAGGCCTCCTTGTTAATAGATTCACATTTATCTTTAGTTGAGCTTTCCAAGAGGTTGAGACCCAACCTAGAAGGAACCTTGAGACTGATTCATATCATTCTTCCAAGAGGGGAATTTATTCACATGAATCCCTATCTGTTGTCTCATGTAAAAATGATGCTCAACAGAAGTGGTGCTAGAAGGAGGGCCATCAAAAGGGAGACCTTGGAATATTGGATCATTCTCTCCTGAAAGGTTTGAATGAGTCCTCAGATCTTCACCAAATAAAGGAGAATTCCTTGAACTTAGAGAAGTTCGTAGACCTCCCAGCAATAGAACAAATCTCGGAGAGGATACTTCACATCATCCTAATCTTCCTCCATTTCTGCTCATTGCTGCCCTACCTGCTGCTACTCTACCACCAGCTCTAATGGAATTTTTTGCAAATGCTCAAAGCTCTCCATTGGACATACAAGGATAGCTCCATGAGCTGCCCAATAATCCTAAGAAATTCTATCCACTTTTCATCTATGGAGAATCTAGGACAACAGAAGAACACGTTCATGCATTCAAAGAATTATGCAATCGTAAGGAGATTTCTCATCAAGACATTGTGTGTCACCTTTTCCCCTACACAATAGGGGAATTTGCATATAATTGGTATCTAAATTTTCCATGAGGATCCATCTCCACATGGGCAAAATTTGAAACAAAATTCCTGAATCAATTCAACTTATACATGGATCTGGCTAATCTTCATCACCAATTCATCTCAGTGAGGAAGGACCTCAATGAACCAATTGCCATGTTTAATCACCATTTTCATAAGATGTACTAGAAGCTTGAGGCTCCATATACTATACCAATTGGGGCTTCTATACAAGTGTACCTGCATGCCTTAGATCCACTAATGTCCATATTCTTCAAAAGGCTACCCACATGCGACATAGGCACTCTAGAAAAAGTGTGTAATGAGGCTATCATGTTTACCCAATAGATGGATCCACAAGCAGGTGGAAATTATGGTATTCTACCAGCATTAGGGAACACTTCTATGATTGGTCCATTCACAACAAATAATCAATTCCTGGTACAACACACCCCAAGGCTCATTCTGGTGCCAGCCCCATATGCTTCTGCCCCACCACTCACCATCACATACCCCAGATACGATGCACACAAGGCAGCTTTGTGTGAATAGAAGGCTTTTGTCCCAAATGATCTGGATCATGCTCTAGTGATTGATTTGGATGCCATGAAAAATACATTTTCCCAGTTGATAGGAGAGATCACCAGGATGAAGCTTAATCCACCTTAGAACTAGGGAAACTACCAATGCCCGACTATTGCTCCAAACACCTACTCCCAAAACCAGAATCGTAATTATGGCAATTAAAACAACAACAATAACAATAATGGTGGAGGTTATGGGAACACTTCCCAAGATAAGTAGTTTGATCAACAATAAACAAATAGAACATGGAACACACATCCAAATAATGGTAGCATACCCTCTGACAATGCCAATGTCTTCAACTCATCCGAGGTTAATTTTACTCTAGCTCCCAACACACACCAACTAGATAATGAGTACAAGGGGGAGTTTGACAACCAACAAATCCAAGATCCTGATAACTCTTAGACCCACTTCAGTGCCATAGTCTTTGATTTATAAAACCCAAGCATAGGTGGAGGTCCTATCGATAATACAGTGGAAGAAGATTTTGTCTTCCCTTTCAATCAAGAAAGTCAGCTGGAGTATTCCAAGATCCATGCTTTTCAAAATAACAGTAGAAACACTTATAATCTGAGGAGAAAAAGAGAGCCTCTGACTAACGGTATTCCCTCAAGGATGCAGCCCACTCCACCTGATCCATGGGCTAGCAATAATCTTATACCTTCTCTAGACCCCAATGCCAATGTCACTCTAGTAGTACAACATCAACCCACTCTGCTAAAAAATCCAACCTAGGCCAATGAAAAATACAGTGCAGTGGAGGAATTGAAGAAAGTTAGAACTAATATGTCAATGTACAACATGTTACAAAGTTGTCCTTCCCAAAGAGAAGCCCTCCTGAGATCACTGGATCATTCCAAATTGGCCTCACCTAGCAATAACACTAGAAATGAAATGGTTCTTAGTAATGGTCAACTCTGCAACTTTTGCAATCTCAAGAGTGAACTCCAATCTAGGCATACCAGAGTTTTGACACATTCCAAGAATTTAATCAATCAAAAATGCTGAGGAGATCTGACAGCCCAACAAGAAACTACACCCATGGAGATTTCTTCCACAAGGACATTTATATAGCGGTTGTTGTTACCATGATGAAAATGGCTATTACTTCTTGAGGTTTTGTCCACGCGGTTGACCCAATAAAGGGAATGTCCACTAAGGTTAACCCTCTCTAACAAGGTGACTCACAAAAAGGACCACATGGGGACTTGGTTTAGATTTAAGGATCTGAGTTTCTGGTACTACCCAAAAAGGGAGTAGAGCATAATCCTCTAGCCTCTTCACTTCACCCAAACATAGCAAACAAGTTCATTGACACACTAAGATTGAAACCACCTCACCAAGGTTCATGATGTCAACAACATTTCAACTTTATTCTTTGACTACATGTGTTCCCATGAAGATCACACATTATTCAAAGAGGGGCAAATGTATGCACCCTGAAATGGTCACCTAGACTTTGGGCCCCCATTCATCAATTTATCAATTTCCCAAATCAATACTTTGCAATATTTTCAATTCAAATCAATTTTCTTGATCAAATCGTAATTAATTCAATATTTTCTAAGGTTTGGTCATTTTATTTTAAGCCTTATTTAATTAAAAAGAGAAAAAATAAAAAATAAAAAAATCTTATTTAATTAAGAAAACATGCTCCCTTTTAATTAAATAAAGATCCATTTTAATTAAATAATAAAATCTTTTAATTAAATAATAAAATCACTTTATCCTAAGCCACATTTAATTAAAAGAAAAAATCTCTTTTAAATAAATAAAAAATCTTTTAATTAAATAATGGAAACCACTTTGCTAAAAATAATAAATAAATATAAAAATAAAAAGACTTTTTGTCTACACATTGAATGCACACTTTCCAAGATGAGTGGAATCTCCTTTTGCCTCTTAATCACTTCCACACATCTTTTTGTCGCTTAACCATGTCCATTGATTTTGTCTCTTGAGAATCTTGAGCACATGGATCAACCAAGATTTAATCTCCACCATTCCTCATTTATTTTTGCCTCTTAATCTTGACCATCTATTCATTTCTAAATGCTTTATAAGGAGCCCTCTCCTCATTTATGCATGGAGATTTTAGAGATCAAGATTTATGTTATTGTTATGCAGGTTTGGAGAGCAATTTTTGGAGGATAATTTGAGCACTTGAGCTTGGACATTGCAACTTCTATTTTTTTGTCTTCTTCTCTCCTACCTCCATGGCAATCCATTTAGATTACTCTTACACTTGCATAATATATTAGATTCATATTTGCTTTCATAGAATAATCTTGCATACGCATTTCCTTTCATAGATTAGTTTGCTTTCATGCATTGTTATCATATAGAAAAGCTTTCATTTTCAATTGTATGCATACTTGATGATCATGGAGACTAGCATTCTTGATTTTCCTCTTTTAATCTCTCATTTTATGGTGTACTTGGATGGGCTCAAACTAGGTCTAATCTGAGGGCCTCCATTATAAACCCTTGCACTCCATGAATAGAGAGTTATGTGCCGCTATTTGAGACCTCATTCTTGAGCAATCTTGGATATAATGACTCATAAAAGAATGTCAACATCTTAGCACACATTTTTTGGCACCCACCGTAGGGCAACCCACTTTTACATCCTTGTTTTGGTTGATTTTTGAGCTAACCCCCTTGTGTAGATTTGCTTGGAGACTAAAACCCTAGATTTTCAAATATTTGATCATATCTTCCAAACGGATCTATGTTTTGGTCTGAATTTATTTTTGTAGGTTGGTGACATATCAAAGAATCTGCAATAAAAAAGTCATAATTTTCTGAGGTATTTTCAATTTTCTATAATTGTTTCTTGATTTTTCATAAAAAAATAATTATCAATGCAAATTAGCATATTTTTTGGAAATTTTTACATTTTCAAAAATCTATTTAAATTCTCAGGGGGTCCATTTTTTGTGTTTTTAATTTGGATGCAATATCATAGCTCAAATAATTGATTTACAAAAACTGGTATGTTTTGGTAAAATGGGTCTCTAGGGCACAAATGAAGAGATTTTTCTAAAATTTTTACATTTTTGGAAAGCTCTCTATTTTTTAGTAGGGGTCTTTGTTTTGAATTTCTAATTTTGTGGCCGAAATCATATAAAAAAGATCAGATCTTGTTGACTAGGTCAAATGCAAAAAAAAAAAAAAATTGTGATGAGTATGCAATTATTTTCATGGTTCAATGCATAATATGAGTTGTCATTTGGATTATTTTCTGGCTATTATTGCTTCTAAAAATTGATTTTCAGATCTAACCCTAGGGTTTTCATAAGTTGGATATACATTGCATGCTTGTTTGCTTGTTGGAGAGTTCATGGCTTGCTTGCACAAAAAAACTCAACAAAAATCTACTAAGCGCATTGTTTTGGACTGGAGGTATTTTGTTGAATCTATATAACATTTGTATTTTGGGAATAAAATGAATCTCTCATGTATCTAGCTTGAGTGTTTACTATTTTCATAGATCACACTTCAAATTTGGGCTCTAAAAAAGAACATAGATTCACTTTCTTGCATATGTGTTTCACATAGTAATTAGGCCCTATAAACACTATTTGTGGCATTCTTGAGAGAGTGGGTTTCTTGTGGAGCTCTTCTTGATGATAAAACCCCTTTTAGGTAGGGAGTATATTGTTACTATCTCACTATCTTACTTGGTTTAGTCTTCAACATTGATCGGTACGTTCTCTCTTGGTCCCACTTAGAGAGTTTGGTAGACATTGTTGTTGACATCATGAACCTTGGTGAGGTGGTTTCAATCTTAGCATGTCAATGAACTTATTTTCTATGTTTGGGTGAAGTGAAGAGGCTAGAGGATTATGCTCTACTCCCTTTTTGGGTAGTATCAGAAACTCAAATCCTTTAATCTAAACCAAGTCCCCATGTGGTCTTTTTTGTGAGTCACCTTGTTAGAGAGGGTTAACCGTAGTGGACATTCCTGTTATTGGGTAAACCACGTGGATAGAACATCAAGTGGTAATATTCATTTTCACTGTGGTAGCAACAACCACTATATAAATGTCCTTGTAGAATAAATTTCCACGGGTGTAGTTTCTTATTGGGTTGTCAGATCTCCTCAGCATCTCTGATTGATTAAATTCTCAGAATGTGTCAAAACCCCAGTGCACCTGGATTGGAGTTTTCCCTCTTGAGATTGTAAAAGTTATAGAGTTGACCATTACTAAGAACCATAGTGCAACTAACTTTTTATTTGCTAAGACTATGTGTGTGGTTGAAAAACATTTTGAGAATATACACAAGTAGAATCTTTAAGGAGTAGCATACTAAGTCACTATTCCTGTTCATGTGCAAGGTTTCTTTGTCCCTTGCTCATTTTATGAAGACATGTGTTTTCTTGAACTCCCTGATTGTTGTCTTGTGTGCCTGATTAATGATAAGAATCTATCAATGCATCTAGTTGGTCAATTTAAACAAACAAATCTGAGTTCCTGAGTGATAAAAACTTCAAAGATCTCCGCAAAAGTTCTATGTCATGTTGCTCAACATCCAAATAAACATAAATGGTATTAAGTTGCACAAAATGACTCTTGGTCTTATTTCTTCCACATCTCCCATGTCTTCCTAGTCTCCCATTTCCATCCTTTCTCTTCTTCCTTCATGCTTCTTTCTCTTCTTCGTAAACTCTTCACATCTTCTTGATTCTTTTCCTCTTATTATCTAGTCTACCTTCTTCTATTCATCTCTTCTATCACTTCCATGCTTGATTCCTCCTCTTCCAAAACCATGAATTTCAACTATCTTGTTATGGAACCTCTCTTGAAAATATATGATCTCAAACTCATTTCTCAATTCAAAGAGTTTTATTCCTCCAATAGTCCTTCTAGATATTGCACGAGTGATAAACTTAAGACAAAAATAAAATAAAAGTTGAATGAATCAAACTCCTTTGCTAGGATCATAGACATGATCATGTCACGACCTCCTTCTTCCAAAAAATTTTCATCTTCTAAGTCTTCTCATCCTTCCTCATCTTCCAAGTCTTACCATGAATCTTCTAGACATTATTTTCATTCCTCATTATCCAAGTCTTCTTCCTCCACTAGGTCTTCACTTTCCTCTTCTTCACAATCTGGTTCCTCTTCTACTGCTCCCAAGAGTCTTACTTCTCTTCTCAAGACATACCATAATGAGCAACATGAGAATCCTTGTGATACCTCTTTCATGAAGAGTGACACTCCCACATTTGATGACTATGATGATGAACAATGTAGTGATACCTATGACACCTCTATTCCTAAGAGTCATCCTAGTCATGTACTCATGCTTACTGGAAATGATTCATCACATTAGATAGATCATGATGGTGATCCATATGATTCTAATTTTGAAAGAGACTTTGATGATTTTTGTGAACAATACCTAGATGATACATCTACTTCTATTGAGGAAGAGAAAGCTTTCCCTGTTGATTATAAATGTAAATACTATAAGAATCTCTCCTCTAAGAACTCTCATGCTGAAAATAAAGATTACACTCTTGACCAAGATTATGTTAATGATGGACCTTTGTCTTGTGATGGTTCCCTTCCATCCCCTACTTCCTCCAATACCCATACATTTCCTAAAGCTTCCAAGTCTTTCAAATCTTTTACAAATCCTTCATCTAACAAAGGTCCTAATACTTTTCATGTGGTTCCCTATAGTTGTCCTCAAGGGCTACCTCTTAAAAAAACTCAAGCTAACCTTCACTTGGCTGCAAATACTTTCAATAATGCTAAACCTAAAGAGCCTAATCCTTTATACTCTATAATGCCTACTTCAGCTAGTCCTTCACCATCTCTTCCAAGGTCTTCCATACAATTCCAACATGCTTCCTTGTTCTTAGAAGTGGCTCCATGTCAAGAGGACTCTAAAAATGATAAAGAAAAGAACATAAAGAAAGATCAAGATCAAGAACCCTTCATGTCATCCAATCCTTTTCATGAGGTCACTTATATTTTTCATGGTTCTTTTGATCCTCTATGCCCTTTCTCATTCATTCCACCATGTCTTAAGTCTTCTTGTATGAAAGATCAAGCTATTACTTACACCATTGAGCTTATTGACAATAAAAATAACCTTACTACACTTGCACTTTTCAAAGATGATACTTCCATTAAGGTTATTAAAAATAGTGTTGTTACTTTCAATGTTATGCCTATTGAAAATCAAGAGAAATATTATATGCTTATGCTATCCAAAGCTCCTTGTCAAGATCAAAATCTTCCATCTTCTTGTTCTACCACTCCATGTTCACTTCCACTTTCTACTCTTCCTAAGTCTTTTCAAGCTCCGAACAATCCTATCAAATAAGTTTCTCCTATTCAAGATGTTCATGATCCTATTGAAAATCTTAATACTCATGCTAAAGATGTTGATGTCCTTGGTTGTCATATAGATGTTGATGAACTTATTGATTATCCTTTTGTATCTTCCACGTCCATCCTTGGACCTCTTCCACCAATACTAAGGGCTTCATGTCTTCCTTCCATCTTGGGCCCTTATGTCCCTTCACTTTCCCCTCCTAACTCTCCTAATCCATCATCCATCTTGGGTCCTTATGTCCCTTCATCTCCTATCTTTCCTCAAGATCAACATAGATGCATACCCTTGAATCCTTTTCATCCACCCACCCATCTAAACCAATCATATCCTCCTTCTTCTTCCACAAGTCCCAAGTCTTTTGGAAATAACTTGAATTTTCAATACAAGAAAAAGAAGCAATACAAGAATCCATTAAAAAAATAAGATCACCATGTCTTCTCTAATCGACATGGAGGCATAAAGTCAAAAGAGATATCTAAAAAGAAAACTACAAGACAAGTATGGGTTCCAAAATCCCTCATTGAAGATATTATCTCTAAATTATCAAAAAGAAATAAAAAGCCTATGGCTATATGGATTCCAAAGTCTCTCTTGAAAGATTTTGATGATGAGAAAAAAGTGAAGTTGACATTCAAGATTCCAAAAGCTTCCACTTCATCTTCTTCCAAAAACATTCTTCCATTCCATGCACCTAAATCGCAACCTCTGCTATCCATTCACTATACTCCTTCATGTATTCCTTCATTCACATTTCCTCCATCCTCTCACCACCCTTCAAGGTGTGTGTTGATGTTGATCTTGTCTTCCTTTCCATCTACCCTTTCACAATCCTTCCATTCATTATCCTTCTACCTTCTATCATTTTTCCTCATTTGCCTATTCCTCCTATCTTCCAACCTCGCTCGCTTTGCATAAAACCTTATCCTCCATTTTTCTCTCCATCTTCCTTTCCCTATCAGCATCTTTGAGCATATCATTTTGAATCCTTGGCATATCATGGTTTATCCTTTCAAGGAGAATTATCTAAAAAGCTTTCCTTCTTCCAAAAAAAATGAAAAAAATGAAAAAAATGAAAAAAATGAAAAAATGAAAAAATGAAAAAATTGAAAATGTGCCTTGGTGGAAACCTGGAAATAGGCACCTTGGTAGAAAAATTAAAGAGAAATAAATTCATCCTATGGTGAAAACCACTCCCTTGTGGTGCCTTGGATAAGTACTGTGATGAAAACCTGGCAATCCGGCATCATGCGTAGTTCTTCTACATATTTTATCCATTCCATCTTCTCTTTTTTATCTTGACAATGTTGACCTATACACGAACATTTGGCTATATTGTGAGCTATCTTATGATGATCTTTCTTTCATTTCATTCATGTTTAGCCTTCATATTTATTTTCCTCCATTCATTCTAGCATTTCGCTATCATTTTCCCCTTTGGTCTTGATCTAATAAAAAAAGTAAAACACGATGCTATGAAGCCTCTTGACATGTCAACTCCTTTGGACTGCATCCTTTCCTTCTTTTTCATTACACCTTTGTGACTTATCCTTGTTAGGAATAAATGCAAAGTGTTTTGGTAGTCATTCTGTAGCAGTTGTTGCATTCATGACTTGGATTGTCATTGATGTCAACACAGTGATATTCTGGATATTAGCAGGAAAGGAGGTACAATTTTGTTTTGCGCAAATGTTTTATTGTAGATTGGATTTTGCACAATTAATGGTATGTTCTTTTGTGTTTTATTAACCTATGGTTAATATCACAAAAATAAATTCATTCATTTGTAAGAGTTATGAGCATTTTGGTGAAAGCAGTGTTTAGACAGTGTTTCTATGTAGCGATGTTCGGAAATCAGAGGATATCTCTTAGCTGGGATGGAATCTGATTTTGTGTAGTTAAAGGGTTGTTGGAGACTCATTAATTATGATGTGGTTCATAGTGCAAACTTTGAAGATATGTTTGGAGAAAGTTACAATATCTGGAAGCCAACAGTTTTATGTGAATTCTGTGTGTAGCGTGTAGAATTTATTATTTTGTAATTGAGGACCGACTCATTTGTAATTATTTGATTTTGGTATATAAGAAGGAATTTTTTCTTTATTTTAATATGTACTATGAAGAGAGAGATGTGAATATATGCATGAAGTGAAGAAAAGAGCTAATTCAGTGATGAAGGAAGACTTGCGAGTACAAAGATCTGGAATTGTGATCTTGTGTAGCAGAGAGTGTAGTTTTGGCATAGTGTGAAGGAGGTAATATATTTCATATTATTCTATTGAATAATTCTAAGATCTTTTGGACAGTGGGTTCAAAGATCTTGCCTTGAAGCTGTTTGGGTAGTGGGTCCTTCTGTCTTCCATAAACTCTTAACCGGGTTAGAATCTTTTAACAGGGATTCAAAATCTCCTAACAGGGATTTATATGTACTTAATGTATTTCATAAGACTCCTAACAGGGTCCATCCTCTAACCAGGAACTTTCATATTAGTGCATCATTTTGTGGGCATCATTCCCACCGGGGTTTACTCTTTTCAAGAGGTTCCCTAGTCAACATATCTTGTGTTATTGTCCAATTGTGTATGATTATCTTTCTATGGTTGATAAGTACATTGATTATATTATTTAAAGCTATTGAATGGATAAATTATCTGATAACTGATTCACCCCCCCCCCTCTTAGTTATCTTGGGGATCTTTACTTTCTAACAATTGGTCTCAGAGCAGCAGGTCCTTGAAAGAAAAGTTTAACAACTTAAGGAGATCCATGGCGAATTTTTTTTTAAAAAGCCCTAAGTTTGATGGAGTAAATTTTGACAGCTGGAAAGAAAAGATGAAGACACATATATTGTGTTTAGGACCAAGTTATTGGTTGATTACAAAGAATGAGAAGACTATCATTGAGGAAGACAATCTAGAGGTAGGAACTAAAGATGAACTAGATCTATTCATGTGTAACATACTTGCAAGAGAAGCACTTTTATCAGCACTACCAGAGAATGAATATAGTCAGGTAAGATGTTTGAAAACATCTCATGCAATTTGGAAAGCTTTACATTCTACTTTTGAAGGTGATGAACATGCAAAGAAGGCTAGATTACATAATTGGATTTGTGCATTTGAAGATATCAGAATGATGGAAGATAAATCTATTAGAAGTTATATTGGTAGGATGTCGGAGATTGTGACAGGAATAAAGTCTTGTGGAGGTGATAAGACAGAGAATGAAGTGGTATGGAAAATTCTAAGAACTTTGACACCAGTATTCAAGCAGACAACGCAAATGATTGAACAAGTGATACCTTGTACATCGAACTTTTCAAGAGAGACTCTTCTTGGAAGATTAGAAATAGTAGAGATGAACTTGAGATTATCAGGAGAGCTACCTAGAATGGAAACAACATTCAGTGCTCTTAGCATTAGACCTACAAGAAGTACTAGTGTGAATGGAGATTATGCCAGCAGTAGCAGATCTGAGGAAGATAAGAAGATTGAAGAAGGTATTGCATTACTTGTAAAAAGAGAACCAGATGGTAAGAAAATCTTTAAATGTTGGACTTGTCAAGAATATGGTCATTTTGCATCTAAATGTCCTAAAAGAGTTAAGAAGTATACAAGCAACTTTAAACCTAGGAGATCTAAAGAATGTTATTATGCAAATGATGAAGATTTTGAAGCAGGAATTGAAAAACATTTAAGTGACAGTGATAATGATAACTTTGAGGAAATAGGATTTGTAGCAATTAAAGAAGAAATTTTTGAATCTGATAAAAGGGAAGAAAAAGCATTAGTTTCACAAGTTGAAAAAAAATCTGATTAGATTATAGATAGTGGTTGTTCACATCATATGACTAGAGATAAAAGAAAGTTTGCTAAGTTAGATAATTATGATGGAAGAATTGTTAGGGTTGGTAAAAATGCACCTTGTTTGATTAAGGGTATAGGATCTATTACTCTTGATGGAAAGACTAACACTGATGATGTTTACTTTGTTGATGGACTAAGACATAATCTACTAAGCATTGGACAATTGGTTGATAAGGGTTATCAAGTTTGGTTTTTTGAGAAAACTTGTGTGATAAAAGATAAAGATGGAAATCTAATTGGAAAAGGATCCAGAACCAAAGGTAATGTATTTCAGTTGAATCCTACTGAGATGACATGTTTGATAACTAGGATTGATGACAGTTGGTTATGGCATAAAAGGTTTTGTCATATAAAATTTGATAATATTGTCAAGGTGAGCACTACACATGCGGTAAGAGATTTACCTAGAATTATGAAACCTACTAACATGATTTGCAAAGAATGTATGATGGCAAAGCAGAAAAGGAGTTCATTTCCCAATAAGAAGTTCACATTGACAGAGAAGCTAGAGATTGTTCATACAGACTTGAGTGGTCCTACTAGGACTAGAGGATTCTATGGTGAAAGGTATTTTATGATTCTTGTTGATGATTTTACAAGAATGATGTGGATTACATTTTTGAAAGAAAAATCTGAAGCATTTGATAAGTTTAAGATCATGAAAATAAAAATTGAGAATGAATCTAGAATGAAGATTAAGTGTCTAAGATCTGATAGAGGTGGTGAATTTACATCTAGAGAGTTTAACACCTTTTGTGAAATGAATGGTATTAAGAGACAACTTTCAGCCCCTAGAACACCAGAACAAAATGGTATTGCAGAAAGAAGGAATAGGTCAATAACTAAAGCAGCAAGAGCTATGTTGTTTGAAAATGATTTGGCTAAAAATGTTTGGAGAGAAGCAATGAACACAATAGTATACACTATGAACAAAGTACGAATCAGAGCAGATACAAACAAGACACCTTATGAATTATGGTTTGGACATACACCCTTAGTTAAGTATTTTAGAATTTTTGGAAGTAAATGTTATATAAAGAGAGATGATGATATAGGAAAGTTTGATCCTAGAAGTGATGAAAGAATATTTCTTGGATATTCTTTAAAAAGAAAAGCATATAGATGTTATAACAAAATAACTAAGACTATTGTTGAAAGTGAAAATGTAAAAGTTGATGAGAAGTTTAAAATTCAGGAAAGAATGCTTGATTATGAATCTGATGGAGAAGCACAACCTTAGCCTAACATTGAAAATGCAGAATTATTTTTTGAAACTAACAGTGATTTGCTAAATGAAAGTCATACTGAAGAAAATAGAGAAGAAAAGAGAGAACAAAGAAGAGAAGAATCTATAGTCGGAATATGATTAGTAACTATGACACCTAATAGGTATACTTCAAGACATCACCCTATTGAGCAAGTTATTGGAAGTTTAGATAGAGGAATTTTGACTTGAAATAAGGTACATTTATGTTTGATTTCTCAAATTGAACCTAAGACTACTAATGAAGCTTATGAAGATGAACATTGGATCAATGCTATGAAAGAAGAAATAGAGCAGATTGAAAAAAAACAAGACATGGGAATTGGTCTCTAGACCTAAAGACAAGAATGTGATTGGAACAAAGTGAGTATTCAGAAACAAGATGAATGAACAAGGATAAGTGATAAGAAACAAAGCAAGATTGGTATGTAAAGGATATTCACAACAAGAAGGAATTGACTATGAAGAAACTTTTGCACCTGTGGCCAGACTTGAAGTAGTGAGAATGTTTCTAGCATATGCAACTTACAAGAAATTCAAAGTGTATCAAATGGATGTGAAGTCAGCATTTTTTAATGGTGAATTGGAAGAAGAAGTCTACATTGAGAAGCCTGAAGGTTTTCCTTTGACACAAGAAGGAGATATGGTATGTAAGTTAAAGAAAGCTTTATATGGATTAAAACAAGCACCTAGAACCTGGTATGCAAGATTGGATAAGTATTTATTGAAATTGGGATTTATAAAAGGAACAGTAGATAGTAACTTATACACAAAAGAAATTGAGAATGGTTTGTTGGTTATAGTTATATTTTTTGATGATATTATATTTGGAGGAGAAGATGAAGCTAGTGACAAATTTGCAGATGAAATGAAGACTGAATTTGAGATGAGCATGATTGGAGAAATAAAATATTTTTTGGGATTACAGATAACACAAAGCAAGGAAGGTATATTTGTAAGTCAGACTAAGTATTTAAATGAATTATTGAAAATATTTGGAATGGAAGATTCTAAACCTGTTGGAACACCTATGGTAACCGGACATAAGTTATCTAGCAAAGATGAAACACCGGCAGTTGAGCAGAAAAAGTACAGATCTATGATTGGAGGATTTTAGTACTTGACACATATAAGACTTGATATAGCACATTCAGTGGGGATTGTAGCAAGATTTCAAGAAGAACCTAGAGAATCACATTATGCAGCAGTAAAGAGGATACTGAGATATCTGAAAGGAACAATGGATTATGGATTATGGTATGAGAATTTTGATGATTTTACTTTATGTGCCTATACTGATGCAGATTGGGGAGTCAGCATTGATGACAAGAAAAGCACCAGTGGTGGAGCCTTTTTTCTTGGAGGAAAATTGGTCTCTTGGCTAAGTAAGAAGCAGAATTGTACTTCACAAAGCATAGCAGAAGCAGAATATGTTGTAGCAGCAAATAATTGTAATCAGATTATTTGGATGAAGCAGATGTTGAAGGATATTAGAATAAAGTTTGATGAGCCTATTGTTATACATTGTGATAACACTAGTATAGTGAGTATGTCAAAAAATCCTATTTTACATTCTAAGACTAAACATATTGAGATCAAGTATCATGTTGTAAGAGAGAAAGTTGCAGAAAAAGAAGTAAGATTGGAGTACATAAGTACAAAGGAGCAGACAGCAGATATATTTACAAAGCCTTTACCTAAGGATACATTTATGTATCTGAGAGGTATGCTTGGGGTTATGCCCCAACCTATTTTTAAGAATTGATGCAAATGATTGCATCTGTCTAGTGGTATATGAGCCCTATCTTTCTTCTAGATTGGATGTTGGAACTTCCTCTATGGGGGAGTTTATGAGCTGAGTCATGAGGACTCTTGTTATTGTATTCTTCTAAAAAGTGTCTTTTGACATTAAGTTGTTGTTGACTTAGTGATAGAATTTCTATCATTGATGTCAATGGGGGAGAGATAGACATGAAAAACATTGTGGATTGTATGAGAGAGCTATATAGGAAAACGAAGCAAGATTTAATTTGACATTTTGCAGTGATGTTGCAGTATTAGATTTTTTGGAACATTGGATGTTTTTCATCTATGTTGCCATCAATGCCAATGGGGGAGATTGTTAGGAATGAATGAAAAGTGTTTTGGCAGTCATTCTGTAGCAGTTGTTGTTGCATTCATGACTTGGATTGTCATTGATGTCAACACAGTGATATTCTGGATATTAGCAGGAAAGCAAGTACAATTTTGTTTTGTGCACATGTTTTATTATAGATTGGATTTTGCATAGTTGATGGTATGTTCTTTGGTGTGTTATTAACCTATGGCTAATAGCACAAAAAGAAATTCATTCATTTGTAAGAGTTATGAGCATTTTGGTGAAAGCAGTGTTTAGACAATGTTTCTGTGTAGCGATGTTCAGAAATCGGAGGATATCTCTTAGCTGGGATGGAATCTGATTTTGTGCAGTTAAAGGGATGTTGGAGACTCATTAATGATGACATGTTTCACATTGCAAACTTTGAGGATATGTTTGGAGAAAGTTACAGTATCTGGAAGCCGATAGTTTTATGTGAATTTTGTGTGTAGCGTGTAGAATTTATTATTTTGTAATTGAGGACCGACTCATTTGTAATTATTAGAGTTTGGTATATAAGAAGGAATTTTTTCCTTATTGTAATGTGTACTATGAAGATAGAGATGCGAATATATGCATGAAGTGAAGAAAAGAGCTAATTCAGTGATGAAGGAAGACTTGTGGGTACAGAGATCTGGAATTGTGATCTTGTGTAGCAGAGAGTACAGTTTTGGCATAGTGTGAAGGAGGTAATATATTTCATATTATTATATTGAATAAGTCTAAGATCTTTTGGACAGTGGTTCAGAGATCTTGCCTTGAAGCTGTTTGGGCAGTGGGTCCTTCTGTCTTCCATAAACTCTTAACCGGGTTAGAATCTTTTAACAGGGATTCAAAATCTCCTAACAGGGATTTATATGTACTGAATGTATTTCATAAGACTCCTAATAGGGTCCATCCTCTAACAAGGAACTTTCATATTAGTGCATCATTTTGTGGGCATCATTCCCACCGGGGTTTACTCTTTTCAAGAGGTTCCCTAGTCAACATATCTTGTGTTATTGTGCAATTGTGTATGATTATCTTTCTATGGTTGATTAGTACATTGATTATATTGTTTAAAGTTGTTGAATGGATAAATTATCTAATAACTAATTCACCCCCCCTCCCCTCTCAGTTATCTTGGGGATCTTTACTTTCTAACAATCCTATGTTGGTCTTTCATTGCTTGTCCAAATGTGCTTTACATGACAATTTTTCCCTAGCTTGGGTACTCTTGAGGAGTTTTCCCTTGAGGATTTCTTCCCTTCATTCTCTTGTCTTCCATCTCTTCCACTAGCTTGCTAATCCCTCTTGTTCTCCACCTTACTAGACTTTGGGACTACATGATGTGATCTTGCTTGGGAGTTTGATGCCCATTCTATCTGGGGGCATCCTTTGTACATACTTATTGATCCTGAAAAAATCCAAAAAAATAGTATATTGTCAAAAATTCTAAAAATTGGAAAATGTCTTAAAAAATGATCATCTTAGTGAAAACCTAGCAATAGGCGCTTTGATGTATCTAAAAAAAAATTATATATTCCAAAAATATCAAAAAAGTCAAAACATCAAAAACTTAAAAAAAAATAGAAGAAGTGCCTTGGTGAAAACCTGAAAACATGCGCCTTGGTAGCAAAAATACAAAAAAAAAATTATAACAAATCCTGAAAAAAAAAAATTGCAATAAAATCCAAGAGGTGAAAACCTAGAAATGGGCACTACTTGAGGCCTTTGCACCCATGTTTCTCAGCAGCATTCTCGACACTTAGCATTTCTCCACCATGCCTTGTCCTTGTTGCCTTGGTTTGGAATTGGTCTTTGTCTTTGTCTAGGGGGCATAACTATGTTGGCTTTGGTCTCTTGGATGCATTATTATTTAGTACACCTCGCAAACAGTGTTTTTCAACACCACCCCAACTGTGTTTTTCAACACAAACCCTGGCATCGAGTGTTTTTCAACACTTATCGATTTGGTCTTACCCACTTTTGTCATGTGATCTTACCTGCTAGCAAGAATTTGATCCTTATCCTCAGAACTCAGTATCAGTGAACACACTTAATTTTTAAAACACAACACTTAATGCTTGAGATCTATCATGATCTTTTCTTTGTGTGCTGACTGTTATTGATTTTTGTTGAGTGTCCTTATCTAATAAGTCTCTCTGGGATGCATAGCTAGAGGACTTCGGACATGGGGCATGTTTTTATTTTCTTTCTTCTTGTGGGTGTGGTCTTGAACCTCTTGAGTGTCTCTTATTGTTCCCTTGAAACACTTAGGAGATTTGAGGCATCATCCTTGACTATTTTTGCACAACCATTCTTATGGTCATCCTGGCGTCTATGCCTTAATGCAAGCATGGTTTTGCTACATTAAATTGGGTAAGCTAACATCTAAGTCATCTTGATCTTTATATCTTTGATTCTTATGTTAGAATCTTTCCACATTCCAATCTGATATAAATCACATTCATATCTTCATAGTTGCGCTTGTGACTAGTGATGATTGTGTGATTTTTTGATGTTCGTTAATAATGGCCCAATGATGAAAATAAGTTTCTTAACATTCTCTAATGAATGATGAACACAAAGTCCTATATTACAGTTGCTCTATTGCAAGTACACCTTTGCATTTTCATGTAGCTTGCATTGTTAGACTTCATGTTAATTTGCATTTTAAAGTTGCATTAAGAGTTTGAGAGGGTTTTCCTTCATCTTTCTTTTGGACTTTTAATCAACTGTGATCACGTTCCGATCTTCATTTCCTTATCTTCTTTCATGATCTCAATCAAAATTTCCTAACTTAAACAGTTGATTGATTTTGAGGCACTCTCTTTTTTGAGGAAAAATCTCTTTCTTCTCTCCATTTCTTTCCACCTCTTCCAAAATTCTATCTTCCATTCACTTTCACCCAACTTCTTTTCTTCTAATTCAACCTTGGGACATAATCTTTCTTGATGATCTACCTTGGTTCTGTGATCCTTATATCTTTCATCTTACATCAAGAACCTTATCTTTAGCTCGATTTGATCAAATTTATCAATTTATTATTTCTCTTCTATCTCATTTTCATTTCGATCACGAGGGGGCAGTACCTATCAAACTTCAATCCTTGATTTAGCTTTATCAATCCTATCAACTGCTTTGCTTGGGGCAACCTTGCTTGAGACTTGATAATTACCTATTTACAGGGGTGTTAGCCTTGTCTTTTTCAATCAACTTATCTTTGTCCTGATGTGTTCCCGTCCATTGATCACATGTCTGGGTTGTTTTGTGATCCCAAATCAATCTCACACTTCAACTGCATTCTTTGAATACATGTGTTCCCATAAAGATCACACATCAGTCAAAGAGGAGCAAATGTATGCACCCTAAAATGCTCGCCTAGACTTTGGGCCCCCATTCATCAATTTATCAATTTCTTGAATCAATGATTTGTAATATTTTCAATTCAAATCAATTTTCTTGATCAAATCGTAATTAATTCAATATTTCCTAAGGTTTGGTCATTTTATTTTAAGCCTTATTTAATTAAAAAGAGAAAAAATAAAAAATAAAAAAATCTTATTTAATTAAGAGAACATGCTCCCTTTTAATTAAATAAAGATCCCTTTTAATTAAATAATAAAATCACTTTATCCTAAGCCACATTTAATTTAGAGAAAAAATCTTTTTTAAATAAATAAAAAATCTTTTAATAAAATAATGGAAACCACTTTGCTAAAAATAATAAATAAATATTAAAATAAAAAGAAAAAGAAAAAGACTTTTTGTCTGCACAATGAATGCACACTTTCCAAGATGAGTGGAATCTCATTTTGCCTCTTAATTGCTTCCACATATCTTTTTGCCTCTTAACCATGTCCATTGATTTTGCCTCTTGAGAATATTGAGCACATGGATCAACCAAGATTTAATCTCCACCATTGCTCATTTCTTTTTGCCTCTTAATCTTGACCGTCCATCCATTTCTAAATGCTTTATAAGGAGCCCTCTCCTTCTCATTTATGCATGGAGATTTTAGAGATCAAGATTTATGTTATTGTTATGCAAGTTTGGAGAGCGATTTTGGGAGGAGAATTTGAGCACTTGAGCTTGGACATTGCAACTTCTCTTTTCTTGTCTTCTTCTCTCATGGCTCCATGGCAATCCATTTAGATTACTCTTATACTTGCATAATAGATTAGATTCATATTTCCTGTCATAGAATAATCTTGCATAAGCATTTCCTTTCATAGATTAGTTTTCTTTCATGCATCGTTATCATATAGAATAGCTTTCATTTTCATTTGCATGCATACTTGATGATCATGGAGACTGGCATTCTTGCTTTTCCTCTTTGAATCTCTCATTTTATGGTGTACTTGCATGGGCTCAAACTAGGTCTAATCTGAGGGCCTCCATTATAAACCCTTGCACTCTATGAAAAGAGAGCTATGAGCCACTATCTGAGATCCCATTTTTGAGAAATCTTGGATATAATGACTCATAGAAGTGTGTCAACATTTTATCGCATACATCCAATGTAAACACGGTTGAGGTGATGCTGACTATGTTCAAGGATAGGGTAGAAGTACCCCCATTCTTCCTTAGCCTCAAGATCTTTGGAAAAAAACTTGCATAACTATTTGATTGACTCAGGAGCTTCCTGTAACATCATGTCATTATCCATATGCCACAGGCTAGGGATGACTCCTCAACTGACCAATAGGGTTGTGATTCAACTTGACAAAATAGAGGTCAAATTCACAAGGGTCTTGAAGGATACACACATACAATTGACTGTTGACCCCAGAATCTAAGATTGCATTGACATACATGTGGTGGACATCCTGAAAACATATGGAATGTTTCTTAGCAAAGAGTGGACCTCATCATTGAGAGGTTGGTTCTCCACAGACTTTAGTCAACTTTGGCTACCATGGAAGGGGCTTAACAACCAAATCAAGATCGACGCAGAGCCCAAACTCAAATAGATGATAATCAAGTACAATGCCCCAAATGAAGTCTTGTTCTCACAAGCCGACCTAGGGGTATATCAGTTTGATAAGGCTTTCACATTCCATCTCAAAGAGGAAGAGAACTCAAACAATAGCCCCATGCAAGGGTTGGTGAGTACTCAGATTCCTGAGGAAATTCTCACAAAATTCATGGGTGATATGATGAAAAATATGAGGCATCTTGGCCAAGACGCTGACCCAAACATGCTGATGCTACCAGGGTATTATCACCTCCACCAAACAAATCACTCAGAGTTTACATGCTAGGATTTCAAAGACACGGTGGTCCAAGTAATAAGCCAAATTTATTACGTGTCCAAACTTACAAAGGATACAATGACACATTCAAGTGAGGACAGATCTCCTCTTTTTGAGAAACCTCAGGTTCCCACAGTCGAAGGCCTTATACAAGAGGAATGGAGCTCTTCTAATGACGGTTGCCTACCCCCATGCCATGAAGTTTGGCATGATGTGAAAGTAAAACAAAGGATGAAATGGGCTCCCCTTTCCAAAAGAGGAATACTCGAATGAAGATAACTTGAGGGTCCCAAGTACAGAGAGCCTATCACCACTCAAAACCCCTATTGAACCCTAGGTCAATGAACATCTTCCCAAGGTGACTTCAGAAGTCCAAGTCAAATCATCTTCCCATAAGACTCACCCTTTTTTAAAACTTCAATTTGATAGCTCCAAGTGTAAACAAGGAGTAGGAGTTGGGATTGAATTGGTCAATCCATGTGGGGTTTCATAGTACGCTTCCTATCAGCTACAATTCTACTACACCAACAACATCATCGAGTATGAGGCTCTAGTTTGGGGTCTTCTCATGGAACATGAGAAGAAGGTGAAAGTGTTAGTTGTGGAGGGTGACTCATAGTTGATAGTCCAATAGATCCAGAGCTAGTATTTGTGCACTAACAAACAATTTGCATCTTATCGTAATCATGTTTGGTAACTCATCAAAGATTTTGAAGCTTTTAACATCCGAAGTGTCCTAAGAAGAAGGAATACTATTGCTGATGCTTTGGTAGTGTCGGCAACCTCTTTACAACCACTGGAAAAATCTAAATTGAATAAATTCTTTGTTGAACTGGTGGTTGTGCCAATTGTCTTGGATAATATTAAAAATTTCTAGGTATTCCCAGATGATCAATAGATACTAGAGTTTATCATGAATGTTAGGATCTTTGACAAAGAAAGCATCGATGAAGAAGAAGATGAAATGGAAGAATTAGATGACTTGGGGATCTTAAATTTGAAGACTAACTCCATTCCAAAAGGTATGGTAGTCTTAGAAAGGATTTTTGATAAAGATGAACATGCTCAGGAAAAGGGAAAAACACCTGTGGTAGGGGGAGATGATTGTGAACTCAACAACTTGGGTACACAACTTGAACCTATGGAAGTTCATGTTGGAAAGGTTGGCACAACTGAAGAAAAGAAACAAATGGTAGAACTTCTCATGGAGTACAAAGATTTCATAGCCTAGAGTTATGAAGACTTGAAGACATATGATCCCAACGTCATTGTGCACAACATCCCTTTCAACCCAGATGCTAAGCCCTTTCACCAAAGACAAAGGCCGGTGAACCTTGTGATTGAACCAGTAATCCAAAAGGAGATACAAAAGTTGCTCAATGCCAAAATTATTTTCCCTATCCAGCATTTGACTTGGGTAGCAAACCTAGTCCTGGTAAGAAAGAAAAGAAGAGAGGTGTGGCTCTATGTAGATTTATGAAATCTGAACAGGTCTTCTCAAAAAGACAACTACCCATTGTCATCCCTTGATGAAGTATTGCAGGTGGTCAATGATTCCCAAATGATGTCTTTCATGGATGGTTACTCTAGGTACAACTAGGTCATGGTAAAAGAAGAAGATCACCTAAAAGAGGCCTTCACAACAAAGTGGGGGACATTTTCTTATCGTTGTATGTTGTTTGGTTTGGTTAATGTAGGAGCCACTTTCCAACGAGCTATGGATGAGGCGTTCATAGGCCTAGTCAAAAAATGCATTCTCATCTATATGGATGACCTCATAGTTTTCTCCAAGAATTGTATGGACCACATTGAAGATCTACAAAAGGTCTTGAAAAGATGTTGACGTTATGGAATCTCACTAAATCCTAAGAAGTGTGTCTTTGGGGTAACCCAAGGAAAACTTCTCGGGCACATCATATCTGAGATAGGCATCTCAATTAACCTCGAGAGGGTTGAGGCTATTCTCAAATTAGTTCCCCCGAATAGGCAGAAGGAGTTGAAATCATTCTTCAGGAAAATCAACTTTGTCAGAAAGTTCATCAGTGGATTTGCAGAGATAGTGCATCCATTGAACAACATGTTAAAGAAAGATGTTAAGATTGAGTGGAGCACTCTGGCTAAAGAAGCCTTTGAATAAATCAAGACATCCATTACCACTACTCCAATCCTGGTCAGCCCTGATTATCTTCTACCATTCAAGGTTTATTCCTTTGCATCAGAGAACTCATGGGAAAGAATCCTCACACAGAAGAAGGAAGGAGAAGATGAATGACTGATAGCTTTTATGAGCTATCCCCTGAAGAATGCAGAACTCAAGTACCCAAATCTTGATAAACAATCTTTTGCCTTGGTCAAGGCTATCAAGAAATTCAAACACTACATCCTTTGGAGTAAGGTCATTGCTATTGTTCCAGATCCATCAGTCAAATCCTTATTGATGCAAAACAAACTGGGAGAACAAAGAGGGAAGTAGATGGAAATACTAAAAGAGTTTGACATCGAGATCCAACCAATGAAATTAGTGAGAGGTCAAGGTCTTACCAAGATGATGGCAGAAATACAGCAGGGTTTGGTGTGCCAAGTGTACACCAACAAAGGAGTGGTCACTGATGTCTGGTATCAAGACATAGTTTACTATTTGTTGCAAAATTGTTTCCCGAAGGTATTGAATGGTTCATTGAGGAGAGCACTAAAAAATAAAAGCAGTTCATATATGCTAAAAAATGGGAAGCTCTACAAGCGCAATTACGATGGTCTCTATCTACATTGTTTAGATCAGATAGAAGCCAAGAAGATTCTCATAGAATTTCATGATAAGTATGGTACTGGGCATGAATCAGTAGAAGCCACAACCCATCAAATATTGAGATCTGGCTATTACTGGCCAACTTTGTTCAAAGACACTCATGAGCACATGCACTCTTGTCATGTTTTTCAGAACAATGCCATTCACGAAAGACATCTGATGATGCCCCTACAACCAGTTTATGAGGTGCATCCATTCACCCAATGCGGGCTAGATTTTGTGGGAATGATTAATCCTCCATCATTTGCAAGGCATCGATACATCTTGACCACAACTGATTACTGTATGCATTGGACACAGGCCCGGGTTCTAAAGAAATGTACTACTGAGGTGATAACCAAGTTCCTAGAAGAGTTCATCATCATGAGGTTTGGCATGCCTTTCTTTTTGGTGTGTGAAAACACCCCTTATTTATCTTCTGCATCTCTCATTCAATGGGCCTTCAAGAACCAGGTTATTCTCAAATTCTCATCCAATTACTATCTGCAAGGGAATGGAGTTTTTGAATCAACCAACAAGAACTTAATTATGGTAATCAAACACCTTTTGGATGATAATCCTAAAGATTGGCACACTCGGTTGAAATATGCCCTATGGACTGATCGCATGAGAATCAAGAATGCCTTAGGGACCTCTCCCTACCAGCTGGTCTATGGTCTACAACCTATTTTTCCAATGAACCTAAAAGTACCAATTCTAAGATTTATGGATCAATACATCGAGGGTGAGGATCAAGTGCAGATTCACCTCATGAACTTACTAGATCTTGAGGAGAAAAGAACCATGGCTTTAGAGCATGTGTCCAAACATCCAACTTTTGTCAAGTGTTGGTTTGAAAAAAGAGAAACAATAAAAGCCTTTAGGATTTCAACATTTTTGGATAGGTCCTTTCCAGATTGCAGAAAATCTGGGAGATAAAACTTTTCAGATTAGTTCTCTTGATGGAGAATTAGTCATGTAATCACTGAAAAGTGGACAAGATAATTCATGTGATTAATCAAGGCAAAACTAAAGAAAAATCAAGGCAATTGAATCAAAATAAATATTTGGCCAATCAAAACTAAAATCAAGTCTTAATTCAGTATGATTCAAAATCTAAAGCCAAAAGAGCAATTAAAAGCATTTAAATCAAGTGAAATTAAATCAATGTGCAATTAATTCAATTAATGGCATAGTTCAAAATTAAATCAAATCAACCCATTCAAGGGGTGCACTTGGCTAAATAAATGAATTAAAATCAATTAATTAAATCCTAACTTCTCTCAAAAAATAAAAGGGAGGAAAATCAATCAACCAATGGGATTTAAGGAAATGAACTCACATGGATCAAGCCAAATTCAATCTCAATCACTCAAATCAAAAGAGCATCTTGTCCACTCATCTTGTCTACTTGTCCCAAGCTTTGAGGACACAATATTTAAATTGTATTCAAAGGGTGGAACCAAAGACTCAACTCAAGCCTAATCATGCTCAACACAACTACACCCCCTACCCTTGCCAAATCCTATATAAGCAAGGCAAAATCACTCATAAAACAATCCACAAATCTGAGAATAGCATCAAACCTCTTGCTTTTTATAGCTAGAAAGGAAAATTAAGGCTAATTAGTTGTATTTCGTTTGGAATTGATCAATTTAGCTTGTTTATCATATCATTTCTCATTCTAGGACTGTCATTAATGGAGACTTACTGAGAGCTTCACATTAACACTCTTAGTTAGAGAGCCATAGGATTCTTAATTGTTCATTCATTTGCTAAATAGATTGCTATATTGTGGTTATTTAGTTTCTATTTCATTTATTGTTCAATACTAATTCTATGAAGGTACAAAATCTCGTACACAAAATGGTGCCCACTGTGGGGCAGTAGGCTTCACTTTTTAAAAATCTCATAATCTTCATTTTTGTTCAAATTTTTGCATGTTTAACTCTCAATTTTGCAGTGAAACAACGCTTTTGAGACTTCAAACGACACTTTTGAGTAGTTAAACAGTGCTCCTGAGCACTGTTTGAGCTCTTCCATGACAAATTTGTGTGCCTTTGCACAGTCAAACAACACTTTTAAATCCTTCTTACTTCTATCTTAAATTCTAATAGCACTTATTCCCTGACTACCAGGTGCTTCTGCATACTCATCTAGCACTTTTACTTACTTTTAGAAGCCTTTGCTTAATTGTTTAGTGCTTTTACTATTTTTTTCTGCACTTTTAAAAGTTTAAATAGCACATTTGATCTGATCTACAAAGCTTTTAAATAGTTAAATAGCGTTTTTAATCATTTTTGCAATGCTTTTACATAAACTACAAATTTTTATATTCTGACTGTCAAAAAATGAATTTTAGGACTTTGCAAGATGACTGATCACAGAAAAGCAAAAATGCCAGAGAGCAGATTTAATCAAGAAGGTAAAGCTTTAACAAGGAAAATCAAGGAGGAGAACATTTCTCATATTAAACTTGTCTTGGAGAATTCGCAGCAAGAGGCTCAGGTATATGATCATTACATCAAAGTTATAGAAGCATACAAGACTAAATTTGTTTCATTAAATTGGATATTTTCACCTTAAATCAAGTTTTTCTTAAAATTTGCAAATAAGGCTTAAAATTCAGTTTTGTCTTTGCTTCTTCAATTTTATCTTTGTTTCCTTCACTTTGACTAGTTTTATTGACTAACTTGTTGGAGGAAAAGCACATTGGAAAGGAACAATTGCTAAGGTAAGCATTAAAACATGAAAATAACTCAAAAATACCCCTAGCCTTTTCTAGCTACAAGGAAAAAGGTAAGCCTTAAAACTTTGTCAAATTTTGTACTTAAATTATGGCTTTGGTGCTTTCAAAAATCTAGTAATTAAAAACAGCCTATCTTTGTTTGGAAAGTTTAGCATTAGGCCTATGCTCTTCACTTCTTTTAGTGAACCAGAATGCCAAAAATGTTTTACTCTTTAATTAAGAAGAAAGGTTGAGCAAATCAAGCACATGAAATCGAAAAACCCCTTGTTTGTAGAAGAGAGTAGCAATACTCAATTCTCTCTAGTTAATGCATTGGTAATTGAACATTGTTTATTGTGTTTGGGAAATTAAGAAAGATTTAGGGATATTCTCTTCACCTTTTGGTGAATCAAATTCCCAAAAACTATCTCTTAACTCCATTTCATTGCTTTCCATGAACATGCTAGATCTTTAGTTGGGCTCACCTCCTGAGATTTTCCTTAAAAGGTCTTGTGAGAGGGACAACCCAAAGTGGGATACACTCACCTTTTCCATGATCATCCAAACCACTATAAAATGAAATAAATACATCCTTAATGGGGTGTGTGACAAAAGGGTGTTAAATTTTTGAACTTCCTCGAGTAGTCCTCACGGGTTGCGCAAAACTCCAATATACCGGTGGTGGGAAGCCTCTTAATATACTTGGAGAATGAACGTTTAATATCCATTTTGAATGGAATATTGATTAAAACCTTGTTAACTTAGAAAAGACTACCTAATAGAGCCATGTTTACGAACCAATCTTGAGCTAGGTAGATTGCTTGAAGTGTTTTTTGTACAAAAATCATGATAACGTTCTTTCAAAATCAAACATTTTGTGTTAAGGGTTAAAAAGAGACAAGTGTATTCATGATTGTGTGTTTGGAAAAACATAAGACAAGTGAGAGATATCCATCCAAAGATCAATCTTATATTTTTAATCTCTTCATTTAAAAACAACAATTACCAAATCAAAGGATCTATTCCAAAGCAAACCTTGTTGGATGTCGGTTTCCAAATGCTCCCATAAGCTCAAAGTGTCTTTACAAGGAGATAGCACTTGCGTAGCTAGAAGAGTTCTCAAATTTTAATACCAAATCCTTTTCAATGATCATATTCAATGGGATAGTCTCCCAAATATTTTTGAAGAAAGACTTAACAATATGGATCAAAATTTTGCATTTTATGATCATCAACATGGAGGAAACAATGATAACACTAATAACGCCAATCAAGCTCCTAAAGGAACACTTGAAGAAAGAGTTGAGAGAGAAGCCCAAGATGATGATTTCCTAGAAGTCATGGAGAAATTGATAGATAGGGATAGGGAGAAATTTTTCCTAAACTTAGCCCAAGTGGGGGTAAAGCTCCCACATGACTATGATATAGACAAATTTAAGAAGAATCAAGAAGAAGATAACCCCATGAATGCTATGACAAAACAATTGAAAACATTCCAAGAACAAATAGACTTAATGAAAAAGGTCTCCGAACCTAAGCCCTTTTCTATTGAAGCTTTGTGTCCTTTCCCATTTGACAAAAGCTTGGTCATGACACCTTTTCCCTTCAATAACATTTTTCCTAAATATGATAAGTATATGGGTAAAACAGACCCACAAGATCATTTAAGGGAGTTTTGTGCCTTAAGCATTGAGTTCATGCACAACACTATGTACCTAATGAGACTTTTTCCTAGGAGCTTGGGAGGTCCCACCATGGAATGGTTCTCTAAGCTCCCACAAGGAATAAAGACTTTTGAGGAATTAGCCTCCAATTTTGTGACCCACTACTCCTATAATATTGAGCATGAAATCACAATGCTCAAATTGTGTGATACCAAACCGAAATATGGTGAATCCTTCTTAGGATTCCTACAAAGGTGGAGGACCATTTTCGCAAGGTATCCAGGAAGTATCCCCAAAAAAGAGAAGATGGAAAATTTTACAAACAATTTGACCATGAAGATGAATTATCAATTACAACTTCAATGTCCCCCAACATTTGAAAAACTTATAGGAAATGGGATCAAAATTGAAGATGTATTGGTGAAGAGAGGAGAGATAAAATTATTTAAAGACAATAAGTCTAATATCAATACCAACAACAATCACTATGTATCTAATTATACTAATAATAGGGGGACCAATAATCAAAATGATAAGCCTAAGTTATGGTTGAAAAATAACAATAAAAATCTTGTGAACAATGGAGTCATAGAGGCCAACAATTTTAAGGCCACCCCTTTCAACTTATCAAGTGGAGCCAATTCTTCATATAATGTTAATCAATCAAACAAGGCTCCATTTAATTCCAACAATTCTAATAATTCCAACAATCCGAACAACAATGCTAATAATAATCCTTATAATAATGCTAATGGGAATAAGCCCAAACCCTTTTTCTCCACTTATAACAAGAGAAAATTCACCTTTCTAGGTGAACCCTTGGAGAATGCATTAAGGACCTTGGTTTCTAACAAGATCATCACATTACCTGATTTGAGAGATTATGAACCTCAAATTAAACCTAGTTGGTGGAATGATTCTCACCATTGTGAGTATCATCGAAATATAGGTCATAAAACCAATGAATGCATGAGGTTAAAAAACTTAGTGTAAGACCTAATAGATGATGAAACTATCAAAATTGAAGGGCCTCAAAATAATGAGGATCATACAGCCTTCAAGAACCCATTTCTAAACCATGAAAAGGGAAAATCATCTAATAACAACCAAAATTAAAAAAAAGGTAATGAGAAGGTGAACTTTGCTCACACTTATGATAACACAATCAATACTCTAAGAGAAGAAGATAATTCCATAAATGTTGTCATGGTAAAAGATAAATTAAAAGAAGCAGCATCTAACGTTGTCACTAGGGGGCAAGCTTCCAAAATCACTCTACCTGGAAATGCTCTGAGGATTGTTCTACACAACCAAAACACACCTTCATCATCAAAGAAATATAACTTTGTGGATCAATTACAAAGGACTCCCACTCAAATTTCAATCTTAGAGTTGCTCAAGTTATCACCTACACACAAGGAAATTCTAGAAAAAGCTTTAGTGGAAACCAATGTGCCACTAAACCTAGATGTAGACAAGCTCCAAAATATGGTGGGACATCTCATTTCTCCTCTTTTCTTATCATTTTTAGAGAAAGATGACATGTCATTGAACCATCCACAAAATTTACCTTTGCACATAGAGGTTCTTATTCACAAGCATCGAGTGAAAAGAGTGCTTATTGATGGAGGAGCCGATTTAAACATATGTACCCTAAACTTGGTCAAAGCCCTAGGATTTTATGAGGAGACTATTGATTCAAAGAAAAAAATAACAATCAAAGCTTATGATGATAAAGAATGAGCATCAAAAGGAGTCATAGTACTTCCCATAAGAGCTGGTCCTATGTAAAAGGAAACAATTTTCCAAGTGTTAGATTTAAAGTTTACCTACAATATCTTGTTAGGGAGGTTGTGGATCTATGAAATGTAGGCTATTCCTTCAACTTACCACCAATGTTTAAAATTTCCTTATCTAGGGTAGGAAATAATGGTAAGTGGGGACTCAAACCCCTTCCAATATTGTAACAACATCAAGCCTATCAACGAATCTCTAGTTCCACACAATACAGAGGGATCTATACATAATCAAAAGGAACAAGGGAAAATTTCTAAAGACATCCCATTATTGAAAGAAAAAGAAAAGATAGAAAAGGAAATTTTTATTGAAGACATACCAAAACTCACTAACCTAGCTACATCGACTAAGGGAAAGGAGAAGGTTAGTGAGGATAATATTATTGAAAAACCAAAAGAAGATCTAACTAAATCTTTCCAAGTATACACCAAGGAGGACCACTATCAGAAAATGGAACAAATGATGAATAATTTTGATGAGCAATGTAAAATCAAGCAAAAAGGAGTAGGTGAATACTTCCTATCCATGATGGACCTGCCCTTATCACCTAAGTCCTATGGGAGACCACCTAATATACCCCATAAATATAATGATCATTTTGTGAGGGCTAGCATCTCATCATCTATGGATGAGGATGATAACGAGATCCTAAATTGGCTTTACAAGGATGAAGAAACAAGTGCACATGTCAAACACATCCAAAATATCAGCATTCCCACATATCAATATGGGAAAGTATTTCAAATCATGCAAAAGATGGGGTATAAAGGCCAAGGACCTTTGGGCACAAAGAATGAAGGACTTGTTGAACCTATAGAAATAACATGGCGAGATAGCAAGGACAAAATAGGATTAGGGTATCTTGAACAAGGGTACACTCAAAAACACTATCCTAAACTCTATGATCAGATATTGCAATTAGAATCCCATACTGATGAAAATTCTAATCAATGGGAATGAAAATCATTGTCAAGTGAGTCATGCCATGATAAGGAGATAGATGTGATTCATACATACACTTCTAGCAAAGATAAAGGACAAATAATAGAATCAAGTCCAAAGCAAGCATCTAATTCGAATCGAGTGATTTTAGAGAACCTTCAAATTCAAGAGATTGTAATAAATCAATGGGTAGGTGAACCTTATGTACCTTCATGGAGACCTACTATGGAGGAATCAAATGTTAGGTTTAATCCACACAACTTTAATCCAACAGAAACCTTAGAGGAGTCTAGTAAGGAAGACTTTGACCCTACTTCTTTGGAACATTTAGAAGAGGCACATGTCATAGACTTGAATGATACAATATACAAACCTTCAAATGAGGTATTAGCCCTAAATCCCATTCAACCAAGCCAAAGCATTGATCCTTTAACTCTCATATATCCAGAATTAATCGAATGGGATTCCATCAAACCAACCATCCTTCCAACCTTTTTGAATGACAATGTGGTGTCCCAATACCTCAATGTGTTTGAACCTTCTTCTACTATGGAATATCAGGAAGAAATGATAAAGGGGAGTATCCAAACTTTCAATCCACCTAAAAGAGAAAAAAAAAAAAAAAAAAGGAAAAAAGGAAAAGAATCTAGTGTTGAAAACCACATTGTGGCAACATTAGGTCCAAAAGAAAAAGAAATAAAGGATGTTTCCGAAGGTGAAAAACAAATTGAGGCACCTTAGGAAGGAATTTTGGATGCTTTACCTGAACACTATGAAGAGAGATCTCCAATCTTGATCGAGCCTACAGAAAAGATAAACATTGGGTCATAAACTGAGCCAAAGATCATACATCTAATAGAATCATTATCTATCGAAGAAAGAAAAGAATTCATTAAATTCTTTAAGGAAAAACAAGTCAACTTTGCATGGTCATATGATGATATGCCAGGATTAGATCCAAACCTAATTATGCACCATTTAAACATTAAAGAAGGAGCCAAACCGGTCAAACAAAAGCTCAAAAAGATGCATCCCCATATAGCCTTGCTAGTAAAAGTGGAATTGGAAAAATTGCTAAAAGTGGGATTTATTAGGGCCATTGATTATGCACAATGGATTTCAAACATAGTGTGAGTATCAAAAGCAGATAAGTCCATCAAGATTTGCATAGATTTCAGAGACCTAAACTTGGCGTGTCCTAAGGATGATTTTCCTCTTCCAAGTATAGATGCCATTGTGGACCTAACAACAGGACATTCTATGTTCTCACTCATGGATGGATTTAGCAGATATAACCAAATAAAGACAGCACCTAAGGACCAAGATAAAATAACATTCATGTGTGCATGGGGAACTTTTTGCTGGAAAGTCATGCCTTTTGGTTTGAAGAATGCTGGAGTGACCTACCAATGAGCAATGACCACTATATTCCACGACATGATGCATAAGTTCATGGAAGACTATGTTGATGACATATTAGCAAAGTATCATTCAAGAGAGGAGAATTTACCAATTCTAGAGAAAATCTTTTTTAGGGTAGAACAATTCAAAGTGAGGCTCAATCCAAAAAAATGTGCATTTGGGGTCCAATCAGGCAAGCTGCTAGGCTACATTATATCAGCAAATGGAATAGAAGTAGATCTTGCTAAAGTAAAAGCCATCATGGAGATGGAAGAACCTTGAAACATAAGCCAAATGAGGTCACTACAAGGAAGAATTCAATGCATCAAGAGGTTTATATCCCAATTGGCGGAAAATGTCACAACTTCACTCAAATTCTCCATAAAGACACAATTTTCAAATGGGATGAGAAGTGTAAAGAAGCTTTCAACATGTTAAAGAAGTACCTCATGAATCCTCCAATTTTGATGCCACCAATAAGAGGCAAACCTTTGATCCCATATATTTTAGCAACTGAACACTCATTGGGGGAACTTTTCGCACAAGAAGATGAATCAGGCAAGGAAAAAACAATATACTACATAAGTAGAACTCTAGTCAAATATGAGTTAAACTACACTTTCATCGAAAGGGCATGCTTGGTTGTGGTTTTTTCTTCACAAAAACTATGTCACTATATGCTAGCTCATAAGATAAGACTCATTGCCAAGATCGATCCTTTGAAGTATTTACTAAGCAAAACAACATTGAATGGGAGGTTAGCCAAATGGGTGATGGTATTGAGCGAATTTGACATTGAATATGTAGACTATAAATCAATCAAGGGGAAATTCATTGTTGACCAACTAGTAGAATCACCACTACAAGATCATCATCCGATTCAAGTAGAATTTTTGGATTTTGAGATTGTGAATATAGAGGCAAAAATATGGCAACTATACTTTGATGGTTCTTACACCCAACATGGGTCAGGAGCATGCATACTATTGATAACTTTGCAAGGGTCTACAATTCCAAAATCCTATAAATTTATATTTCCATGTACCAATAACATAGCAAAATATAAATCCTTGGTAATTGGCATAAAGTTGGCTTTGGAATGGAAGGTGACAGAACTGAAGATTTATGGAGACTCCCAACTAGTCATTAATTAGATTAATGATGAATATCAGACCAAATATGACAAGTTGGTGCCTTACAAGAACATGGTAGAAAACCTTAAGAAGTACTTCACTCTTATTACATTCAAGCAAGTGCCTAGAGAAAAGAACAGGGCAGCAGAAGATGCAATGGAAACTTTGGCCTCACTTCTACAACTACCAGATCAAAGCACCAAATATGAATTCCTAGTAGAAGAAGTGGAACAACCCGCATTTGACCCCACCCATCCTCATACTATTTTCTTGTTAACTGGACAAGAATCACCTTGGTATGGAGCCATTTACACTTACCTCAAAGACCAAATCTTACCAATAGACCAAACCAGGAACCAAAAGAAAAGCTTCATCTTCCAAGCCGCTCAATATACCTTAATATCTGAAACATTGTATCGTAAGAGTCTTGACAAAATGCTTTTTAGATGTTTAGAGAAAGAGGAGTCAAACGTAGCCTTGCGATAAATCCATGAGGGAATCTATGGGTTGCATTAAAATGGATTAACCCTAGCTAAGAAACTTCTTAGGATAGGATATTTTTGGCCTATGATAGAAAAAGATGCTTGTCATTTTGCTAAGACTTGTTGAAAGTGTTGATTTCATAGAAACTTGATCCATGTACCAACCCAATAGCTTCATCTAATGCGAACACCATGGCCATTTTATCAATGGGGATTGGACTTAATAGGGATGATTCATCCACCATCTTCCAATGGTCATAAGTTTATCATCACTGCTACAGAGTATTTCACTAAATGGGTGGAAGTTGTACCCTTGTCAACTGCAACAAGAAAAAAAATATCCTTGTTCATTCCGAATCACATAATTTTTAGATATGGCATACCTCATGCCATCATCACAAATAATGAAAAACATTTTAAAAACAAGGATCCAAAGGAATTGTGTACAAAGTTCTGCATGATACATGATTCCTCTTCAATCTATTATCCCCAAGGTAATGGACAAGCCAAAGCAACAAATAAAAACATCTTGAAGATATTGAAGAGAATGGTGGATAATTTAGGAAGAGATTGGAACATAAAAATAAACCCAACCTTATGGGCTTATAGAACAAGCATTAGAACACCAAAAGGAGCTATGCCTTTTTCCTTAGTCTTTGGAATAGAAGTAGTTTTACCTTTGGAGGTAGAACTTCCATCCTTAAGGATATCTCTTCATGGTTTGATAAGTGAGGAAGATTATAGAGTTGCTAGGTTACATGAACTAGAACTGCTAGATGAGAAACAACAAGCATTTGATCACTTAAGGGTATATCAAAATAGGATGTCAAGGACTTATAACAAACACATTAAATCAAGAACATTTCAAATAGGTGACCTAGTTTTGCAAGAGAATCCCAAGAACCAAGAAGAAAGGGAAAAGAAAGGAAAATGGGAAGCAAAGTGGTTAGGACCTTTTTTTATCACCTCATCTTTTGGCACTGGCACCTATAAGTTAGCAAATTGTGATGGAGAAGAGCTACAAGAACCTATCAATAACATTCACCTAAAGAGGTTCTATACATGAGATAGATGAAAGAGTATAAAGAGTGTCATAAAATCAGATGGTGAGCATAATATTTATTGTATATAGCCAAAAGAGATCTTGAAAATACCAAAATAATTGAAAAACAAAAAAGAAGAAATAAATTGGAAAAGCAGAAAAGATAAAAAACAATGCAAAATTGAGCATGAAGAAAGCCAAAAACATTCATATATGATCCTCAAAAAGATGTTATCTTGGTGAAAACCTAGCAAATAAGTGCCTTGATGATATGAAAAAAATTGAAAAAAGAGAAAAATACAAAAAAATTGAAAAAGAGAAAAAGTATCTTGGTGAAAACCTAGCAAATAGGCACCTTGGTAGAAAAAAAAGAGAGAAAAAGCTTTAAAAATAGAAAAAGAAAGCAAGATCCATTCAATCGGTGAAAATTTGGTAAACAAACGTCATTGAAAGTCCAAGTCAATCGCATACCTAGAAAGTCACCTTGTAAATATTGCATTCGCCAGCATTTGTATATATTGCATAATAAAACCCCACAGCTGCATTTGCAAGTACCTAGAGATTTTGGTCACCTAATCTGCAAATTGTCCTAAGTCCAACTTTGAAATCATATCAAGCTGGAGGAAATCTACTCAAAAGGAGGAAGGATTCATCAAAAGAAAATTTTAATCAATCAGTGAATCAATTCATAAAAAATGCAAGTGAAACACTTAATCGAATCTTCAATCCCAATCCAATTTGAACCAAAAGAAAAATTTGATCTGAGATCGTACATGACCTTATCTTTATCAAGATTAAAAGTATGAAATGGAATCAACAACACTTGAAATATGGATTTGAAAAATAATGCAAAAAAAATTTCTAAGTGTTGACTTGATTGATGAAATCATGTCTTTCTAGCAAATCAATGAAATTTTTTAAACAAGATAAGCTATGATGAAAGTGTGATATTTTAGTTGATTTTTGAATGACTATCTTAAGATCAAAGTTTTAAATCATGTATTATTTGTCTAAGAATGTGATCATCAAAGAATCATCAAGGACTTGTATATAGGATAAAACTGAGATCTTTGTTTGTTTACGCAAAAGAATACCTTGGATATTTTGATCTTCAATATCATAATACCAAAATCCACTTGCAACATAGAATTTGGCAAAATCGGTATTCGCACTCTCATGATTGGTTTCAATCAGTGATAGTTGTACTAGATAAGAGATGTGAAAGCAAAACAAGAGGTGCAAAAAGTATTCATATCATCATGGTTGAACTAGTGATGGTTGTACTAAAAAGTAGAATTCCAAAACTGCTCAATGATGATTATAAGCCCCAAATTTTTGAATAAATGACAGTTAGTTGAATACATCTTAGATTAAAGGAATTTAATGTATTTTTCCTTTCTTAGTTTATAATTTCAAGAGAGAAGATTGACAAAACAAAAGGGGATGTGGTCAAATCAAAGAATATGTTGGTACTCAAAATGCAGTTTTGAGGTACCATGTAAAATTCTTGATTAAGTGCTCATTTTTTGCTTTGTATTGCATGCCAATATGGGCGTATTTGGGGTAATATTTTGAGGTCTATGTGTTCAATGCTTTGCATTCATCCTATCAAGTTATTTTGAGTCCTTAGATGGCATGTTCAAATGGGTTTGCTTCATTTCATTCCTAGGGGGTCTCAAAATCAGAAAATTGCTAAGTGTAGAATTCACCGAGAAGGGCTACTTTGAGATTGAATATCTTGAATTCTGATAAGTGTCATGAAAATCTGGGAATGAGGGCATCTTTAGTGTGCTTCATTTGACCTATGTTTCCTATTACAAGTTCTTGTGATGAGTTTTGATAGGGCTTGCCCATCCCCTTCCAGAGGTGTTTTCTTGGATTTGCATAATGCACTTCTTCAGTTATTCTTGGAGGCCCTATTTGTGGAGCTGTACCTTTTTCCTGGTGATTGGAAGTGAAGTGATGGTCATGTCCCTTTATTTTAAACAAGTTTTTCTTCATCCTGGCTGGTTTGTAGCTCATGATGAATCCATTGGATGAGTTTCCTAATGCGATTTCATTTGAAGTTTTCACTATTTGGACAGGGTGCACTGTTTGAAATTTTGTCAGAAGCCTAATTTGATAGCTTGTATCTTTTTCCCAGGTGATCTAAATTGCAATTCAACTGCTCCCCTATTTTCCAAACATGAAATACTTCCATGACCTGAGATGATGAGTCTTGGTGAATCCGTTTGGTCAGTTTTGTGAGCCCTTTCTATTTGCAAAAAATTGAATTTCCCAGTTGTACTGAACTATTTGTTTGTCGGGGACCCACTTTACGAGGTTATAACTTTTGACCATTCAAACTTATCAATGAAATTCTTATTGGTCTGCATTGCAAAGTTGACATATCACTTCTAATCCAGATTTGAGCTTTCTGCCAATCCATTTGATGTCTTTTTGAAATCAATTCCAATTGCAACTTTTAAGAGTTTTCTGCATTTTCTGAGTGTGTCTTTGCAAGTACCTATTTTTATGAGGCCATATCCTTTTCCCCACTGGTGCCCAGTTCGAAGCAGTGATTGACCTATGTTGTGGACATTTTTATGTGCTTTCATGCCAGTTTGTAACCTCCTTAGACCTTGTTTGATATTTTTGTCAGGACAATTCCAGATGCAGTTTATCAAGTTCTAACAGTGTGTTTGTAGGAATAGAATGAAATGAGCAACTTTGAAGGCTTGTAACTTTCACCTCGGTTGTCATCATGGGATGCCATTTTGTAGGATGGATGAGTATGTATCAGAGAATGGGCTTGTTCAGTGGTGGCACCCAATCAGGTGATCTTGTTAATTTTTAACGCTGCTCCCAGAGGTCCCTAGCACCATTTTGACACTTTGGAGAAAGTGGTTTTTGACTCTTCAATTTTTTGGGTATGATCAAGCTTTGGTCTTGAAGCATGCAGAAGTTGTTTGAAGCCATATTCAATGGGAGATGGTGTGTATTTACTGCCAGATGGCAGTGATGCTTATACTTGTGTGGAGGTCTCATGAGTGCAAGAGAGGAGAATATAACGGGGTGTAGGAAACCATCACAATATGAAAGAATTACAGTAGAATGAGCAGGGGGCATGTCTATCAATTTCAAAAGCTCTCCAGTCAACATTCGAACGTTTGGATGAGGCTCACGCACTAGGCATTCTCTAACCAGTGCGCAGAGTTCTCAAGGCAGGTTACACACCAAGGTAATAGAGCAACATTCAACGCAAATGCAAGACATGCACGCCACACCAATTTGGATATTTGAAACAAAGGCATCACACAACATAAAGATGGATTATATGTTGGCAAGTGCTGAGCTGATTTCCACTGTGAATGGTGAATGCAACGCACATCGCCAAGGTAGTTGCCAGAAACAAAATCGGGTGGACATGTTGGTAGATGAGACAGTGTAATTTTAACGCACAAGTCAGCAAAGAAGGACACTTGGTAGAATCTCGCTATCTCACCAACCGAAAATGCACGAGGTTTACCTTGGCAAGATAGCAAGGGTGAACCTGGAGGTGACAAATGGCAAGCTCTCTGACAATGTTTAGGTGGACTTTCTAGGCAAATAGGAATGCGACATGTGTCAAAGGTGGTGATTGGGCACTTAGGTGGAGCTGAGGTGGCACAGGGTGCAAGGTTGGACCAATCACGTGTTGCCACTAATTGGCAGGTGGCTCCCGCACCTGTGGAAGCATAAAATGAATTAAAAATTCAAAAGAGCATTCCCGTGCATATTCAAAGAGACAAAAAATCAAAATTAAAAGTGTTAATTCCTATAGTCTGCACTATATGGAATAAATTCAAAAATCAAAATGTAGGCCTGTAGATGGAAAATGGTTGCTCGAGGCTTCATTTTTGGGCCAAATATCAAGTATTATATACCGCCAGAAAGGTCTCGACGAGAGGATTCTATTTTTGCAATCAATTTCAGTGCAAGTGGTTACTGGTTTGAGTTATTTCCAGATTAAAGATAATGGGGCCAAGGGAATATTTTATCAGATATCTGATTTGTTATGTTCGGTGACTCATGTTTTCAATTAGCTCAAGTGAACATGTGTTTTCAAGGGGATAAAGCAGATCAGGTTTGTTGTTCCAGACATCATGACTCATTCAGTGAGTAGTTCAAAGTTTGACAAGTGTCGAGTTGTGATGCTTTCTGGTGTTTCCCCCTTCTCTTCTTATTCCAGCTTCTTTTCTATTAGAATGGTTCTTCTTTTGGTTCCAGCTTCTGGTTCCAAGGTCTTGGCATGAGCTTTTCTCTACAAGTTTGGAGATTCCAGTTAATGCAATTTCTGGTTTAAGTTTAGTGTCTACTTTTTTTGAGTTAGTTGTTATCTGAATGTATTGACATTTTGAAGTTTAATGAAAATACATTGAAGCACTTTTTGGTGTTTGTTGATGTCTCTGTGTGTTATTTTAGATTTCTTGTGTGTCAAATTTGTATGGCAAGTTCAACATACTAATTTGCAAGAAAGATTGTGAGGGTATTGTGTGCTAAAATATTGTCACACTTCTATGAATCCTTACATGCAAGAAAACTCAAGAATGAGCCCTCACAAATCGATCCATAGCTCTCTATGCATAGAGTTGCAAGATTTGTAAAATTGCTCTCAGCTAGAGCTATAAACTCATGACCTTGCTAGTCAACCACACAATGAGAGATTCCAAATGAATGCAATGCTATGAAAATCTATATGAGAATGCAAATTAATCTTATGAGAATGAAGATGCAATTAATCTATGAAAATGAAAATGAAAGAGTTACAAACCCTCTAATTAAACTATGTGAGATTAATCTAAAACATGAAAGGAAATGATACCATGATAATGCAACTATGATGCAAGCTAGGATGTGATGTAGATGCAAGATGAATGCCAATGATGCTCCAAATCTTCAAAACTTGATGCAAAAATATCACCAAAAGCTTCAATGACTTAGAAAACCTGTAGCATAATAATTCAAGTATATATGGTGTGCGCAAATGAGGAAAAAGAGCTCTTCTTTTATAGGAAGTGAAAAACAATGGACCATGGAGATTAAGAGGCAAAAGACTTAATCAACGATGAAGAAAAAAAGAAGCTTGATCCTTGTGCACAAATATCCTCCAATAAGAAAATTAGAAGCATTTACTTTATGTTGAGCATTTAATTTATGTCCATGTGAGACAAAAAGTACTTTTCTTTTATTTTATTATTTTATTTTTCTTTATAAATAAGAATTAAATACTTTATTTGTGCAACAAGGATAAGAAGAAAAGTGGAGATTTTTTATTTAAATAAAAGGGGAGGAAATTCCTTTTAATTAAATAAAGGCTTAGGATAAAATGATTTTATTATTTAATTAAAAGAGATTTTTAATTAATTAAAAGGGATTTATTCTCTTAATTAAATAAGATTTTTATTTTTATTTCTTTTAAATTAAATAAGGCTCAAACCTTAGGAAATATTGAATTGATTATGATTTGATCAAGGAAATTGATATATTTGAAAAATGTTGATTTTTGAAACTATTGATTCAGGGATTTGATAAATTGCAAAAATGGGGCCCAAAGTCTAGGCGACCATTTTAGGGTGCATACATTTGCCCCTCTTTGACTAATGTGTGATCATTTCAGGAACACATGCAGTCAAAGAAGAATTGAAATGTGAGATCGATTTGGGATCACAAAACAATCCAGATGTGTGTTCATTTTGGGAACACATCAGGACAAAGATAAGCAAAAGACCAGACCAACACCGTCGCTGCTAGGTGCAAATCAAGCCTTAGACAAAACTATCACCGTCGCTGCTAGGCAATAATCAAGTCTGAAAAATAGGAGATTAAAATTGAAAGACAAAATCACCACTGTTGCTACTAGGTGATAATCAAGTCTAAAAATAAGAATCTCAAGCTGAGCTGAATGATAAAGCTGAATCAAAGATTAAAGCTGATAGGTACTGCCCCCTCGGAATCAAAATCGAAATCAGATAGAGGAGAACAACAAATTGATAAACTTGATCATGTCACAATAAATCATAATCGAAGGATGGAGCATGACAGGATAACCATCAAATAGTAAAGATATACCCCAAGTTGACTAGGTTTGACTAGGAAAGATATAGGATAAAGATTAAGTCAAACCTCAGAGAGAGGAAGCAAAAGGGGTGAATGAAAGACTAGAAGTTTGAAAGACATGGAAAGGAAGAAATTCCATCAAAGATCAAGGAATTATGCCTCAAAAGGTCAGTCAACGTGACTCAGATTTCGGTTTTGAGTCTGAAATGGATAGAAAATGATGTGACATGAAAGACCAGAAATGAAAGATATGATCAAGAAGAATCAGAAAATGAGCACAATTGACCAACTAGTCCGTAGATGATAAAAAGGAGAGCTCTCTCCATATGCAAGATGAAAAAACTAATCTAACATGAACCTAAAAATGCAAGCTACTATGAAAGTGGTTGACTTGCAAGGTCACAACGCTTATAGACATCTAATTATCATCATCGAGCATTATTGGTAGCGTCGTAAGATCATACAATACACACTAGCATAACTATGTGAATCTGAATATGATCTATATCAGATAGAAATGTGGAAATCCCACCTAGGCATCAAAGACATGCAGGTCAAGATGACTAGTGCAGTGAGATTACCTAAGTTTGATATAGCAAGATTATGCTCGTATCAAGACACATGAAAGTCAGGATAACTAGAAGCATGCACTTGCAAAAAAGTCAAGGATAATACCTTGTCAATCCATAGTGTCAAGTAAGACCAGCATAAATGCTCATGACAGGTAGGACCAACAAAATATACCCACAAGCAGATAAAGAAATAAAACATGTTCTCATTCCCTCAGTCTTCTAGCTATGCATCATCAAAAATGATCATAGGGGGAGAACACTCAGCAAAGAAATCAGCATAGACAACACACAAAGAAATAAAGTCAAACAAATCTCAGCGAGTCAATTGCGTGTGTGTAGGTCATAGAGTCAAACTCTGGTTATCACATCTACAAATGAGAAATATCGCATCATACTTAGACTATTGGGTAAGACATCTGATAAGTGTTAAGAAACACTCGACGCAAGGGTAGTGTTGAAAAACACTATTTGGGGTGATGTTGAAAAACACCTGTTGTGAAATGCCCCAAGAGACAAATGTACCTAAAGGACCAATGCTAACAGGTATGCCCCTTAGACAAAGATAAAGACCAATTCTAGACCAAGGCACATAAGGTCAAGGCATGATGGAGAAAGGTTAAGTGTCGAGAGCACATGCTAACAAATAGGGGTGCAAAGGCCTCAAGTAGCGCCTGTTTCCAGGTTTTCACCACTTGGATTTTATTGCAATTTTTTCTTCTTTTTCTTTTTTTTTGTATTTTTTCTACCAAGGGGCCTGTTTCCAGGTTTTCACCAAGGCACTTTTTCTTTTTCTTTTTTTTCTTTTTTTTTTGATTTTTTTTTTATTTTTTCAGGACTTTTTATGCTTTTTAGGATTTTTTCAGCATCATATATGAATTTTTTGGGTATTTTTTCAGGATCAATAAAATATATACAAAGGATGCTCCCAGATAGAAATGGGCATCAAGGATAGAACTTCTTTAGGTGCAAAATATTGATGGGCTCAGGGAGTTGTTCTCCATCTTCATTCGATAGTAAATATGCACCTGTACCAAAAGCTGCTGTAATAATGTATGGTCCAAGCCAATTAGGTTCAAACTTGCCCTTTTGTTCTCTATTCTATTGATTCTTAGGGTTCTCTCTCAAAACAAGATCACCTATCTGAAATTCTCTAGAGCGAACTTTCTTGTTGAATGCTTTAGACATACGCTTCTGATATAGTCTCATGTGATCAAAGGAAGCCTTACGCTTCTCATCTAGAAGTTCTAGTTCGTGTAACCTCATGGCACGATAATCCTCATCTATAATCAAACCTTTGAGTGAGACTCTAAGTGAAGGGATCTCTACTTCTAAAGGTAATACTGCTTTAGCGCCATAGGTAAGAGCAAAAGGAGTAGCTCCTGTAGGTGTACGAATGCTAGTTCTAAAGGCCCTAATGCCGAATTGATTTGTAAGTGCCAATCCCTACCATTCTTGTGTACTGTCATATGAAGAATTTTAAGAATGGTTTTATTAGAGGCTTCTGCCTGTCTGTTTCCCTGTGGAAAATAGATGGAGGACCAATGTTGCTTAATTTTATACTTCTTGCATAAATGCTTTAGGTCCTTGTTCTTGAATTGACCTCCATTATCAGTAATAATCTCAGAAGGCACTCCAAATCAGCAAATAATATGATTTAGAATAAAGAGTGAAACTATTTTGCCCGAGGCGACAGAAAGAGGGACTACCTCTACCCATTTTGTGAAATAATCAGTAGCTGTGATGATAAACTTATGTCCACCTGATGAATTGGGGTGAATTTGCCCAACAAGGTCAAAGGCCCAGTGCTGAAATGGCCAATGAGAAATAGAAGGAATTAGCTCCCTCCCTGGAGCGTGAATCAGGTTTCCATGTTTTTGACATTTCTCACAAGATTTAGAGAAAGCTACTGCATCAGTTTGCATTGTGGGCCAGTAATACCCCGCCCTAAGCAACCTTCGGGCCATGGCAAGACCATTAGAGTGTCCACCACAAATGCCCTCGTGAATGTCAACTAATGCTTGGTTGGATTCCTCCTTTTCCAAGAACCTAAGAAGTGTCCCATCTAAACCCCTCCTATATAAATCACTAGACATAAGGGTGTGGCGAGAGGCGTTACGGATGAGGTTTCGACATTCTGAACGGTTGAAAGTGTTAGGGATGATGCCATCACGTAGATATGAATAGATAGCACCATAGCGGGAAGACTCATGTGTGACAAGGGTACAAATGACATTTCTTTCAGATGAGTCAAATATGGGGTGGTATAGCTCTTCCACCAGGAATGAAAATTTGGATTCATGTTGTTCCAACTGTAGGAGTGAAGCTAATGTAGCCATAGCATCTGCAGCTTTATTTTCTACTCTAGGGATCTATTGAAATGTCACAAAGGTAAAGTAACGTCTCAATGAATCAACCATCTTATTGTAAGGTATCAATTTATCATCTTTGGTTTGATACTCCTTATTGACTTGGTTGATAATTAATTGTGAATCCCCAAAGACATGCAACTCTGTTATGTTACATTCTATAGCTAGTTTCAATCCATTGGTTAATGCTTCATATTCTGTGATATTGTTTGTACATGGGAATAAAAGTTTGTAGGATTTTGGTATATTATACCCATGAGGAGAAACAAACAATACTCCCGCACCTGATCCATTTTGCATGTTGGAACCATCAAAGAACATCTTCCAAGTGCGAGTGGTCATGTATAGAATGTGTTCATCTGGGAACTCTACCTGAATAGGCACACTATCCTTGACTGGAAAATCAGCTAACTGATCAGCAATAGCTTGCCCTTTTATGGCCTTTCTCTCAATGTACTCTATATCAAACTCAGATAAAACCATCATCCACTTAGCAAGTCTACCCGTGAGGGAAGCCTTACTAAGCAAGTACTTAAGAGGATCAATTTTTGCAACCAAATGTATAGTATGAGCAAGCATATAGTGTCACAACTTTTGGGAAGCAAACACTACTACAAGACAAGACTTCTCAATGTTATTATAATTGATCTCATAAGATACTAGAGTACGACTGATATAGTATATGGCCCTTTCTTTCCCAGTGTCATCTAATTGAGCCAGCAATGCCCCCAAGGAAGACTCTATTGCTGAAATGTATAAAATCAATGGTTTCCCTGGAATAGGAGGCATCAAAATTGGAGGATTAGCCAAATACTGTTTTATTTGATCAAGGCTCTTTTGGCAATCCTCGTTCCACACACATGTGACTCCGTTATGCAATGTTTTATTGAAAGGTTGTGCTCTATCTGCAAGTTGTGAAATAAACCTCCGTATAGATTGGAGTCATCCTTGAAGACTTCTCATTTGACTTATGTTCTTTGGAGGTGGAATATCTAAGATAGCTTGGACTTTTTCAGGGTCAACCTCTATTCCTTTTGCTGAAATTATGAATCCTAGAAGTTTACCTGAGGTAACTCCAAATGCACACTTTTTTGGACTCAATCTAAGTTGAAACTGTTCCATGCGATCTAGAATCACTTCCAAATCATCGAGGTGTGTATCCCATTTCCTAGATTTAGCCAAGGTATCATCCACATAATCTTCCATGTTCTCATGCATCATATCATGAAAAATTGTGGTCATAGCTCATTGGTATGTTGCTCCTGTATTCTTTAGGCCAAATGGCATGATGTTCCAACAATAGGTTCCCCATACACATGTGAAAGTTGTTTTCTCTTGATCTTCAGGAGCTATTTTTATCTGGTTATATCCAGAAAACCCATCCATTAAGGAGTATATCTCATAACCCTTCGTCATATCCACTATCATGTCTATGTTTGGGAGTGGAAAGTCATCCTTTGGGCATGCTTTGTTGAGGTCTCTAAAGTCTATGAAAATGCGAATGGATCCATCATGTTTTGAAATTGGAACAATATTGGAGATCCACTCAGCATAGTCAATAGCTCGAATGAATCTTGCGCGTAAGAGCTTTTCTAATTTAGCTTTAACAAGAAGAGCTATGTGAGGGTGCATTTTTCTCAACCTTTGTTTGATTGGTTTTATTCCTGGAGCTATAGATATATGATGCATAATAAGATCAGTGTCAAGTCCTGGCATATCGGAATATGTCCAAGCAAAGTTGATTTTCTTCTTTTGCAAAAACTTTGTATATGTCTCTTTTTCTTCAACTGATAGAGACTGAGCTAGGTGCACTATTTGGGGAGCCTCTTCTGTATTCAAATTCACTGATTGTGTGGGCTCAATGAGAACTGATGACCTGTCTTGGAAGTAACTTGGCAAGTTATTAAGTACCCCATCCTTAGGCACCTCAAAGAGGTTTTCACCCTCGGATACGTCATTTATTTTTACTATTTTGGGTTCTGACACCGCCACAAAGTGGTTTTCATCATCAGAACCATCTTTCTTTTTTCCTTTTTCTTTTATTTTTAGACTGAGGTACTTAATATCAGGCTCTGTCATACTTGTTGTTGGTTCACTGGTGGAAGAGACTACGGGTTCAAGAGCATTTAGATAATAGGCAATTTCATAGTCATTCTAAAAGTTTAAAAGCTGAGTCTCTTGGCAACGTTGAGACCAATCAATTAGGTGGAAATGAACAAGGGGTAGGTCAATGACTGGTTCAACATTGTGTATGTGGAAGGTGTTATCTCTGGTGACCATACAATTGGGATTCATCAAGTCTCCCTCTAAGATACCCGAATTAGGATTTGTCCTACCAAACAAAGTGTCGTCCACTAAGGCAATTTGAGGAGTCCAATCCTCTAGTCCTACACTAGGCTCGTTGGTCACATCAGGTTGAGTACTATAAGTATGGACAACATCCATGTCCAAATCAACTGTTGCATCTGAAAGTGAGTCCCATTCAAACTCATGTGAGTCTATTTCTGAATCATTATTTGGGCCTCATGATGTAGAAGCCTCAAGGTTAGGAAAGGTTTCCCTTTCTCTAGCACTAGCATTGTTACTATCTGTCGTAGCTAGGATAGCAACACTTTCCATTGTCAATCTAGCATTCACATAGTCACTATCCGTCGCAGCTGGGATAGTAGGACTATCAATTGTCAAATCTTCTGAATCTCCCCAAAGGAGATTTGTTGAAGGCACCCAATCATCAGACATATCTTGCTGATTAGAGAGATTAGGTGTGTAGTCTGAGTCATTGTCACTATCCATCATAGCTAAGACCGAGACACTTTTCTGTTTCTTATTTGAAAAACCTAAGCCAACTGTTGACTTATTCCTTTGTCCAAAAAGGGCATGGTTAAGAGGTTCAGCTTTGGCATCCAACTGATGACTAAGGGGACCATGTCCTGGATAACCCATATTCTTGACCAATGTATACCCTCTCCCATAAGCTCGAGGGGAAGGTGCAAAATCCTCATTATGTCAGTATTTCTCCTCTCAGTAAATCCAGTCCCTAACGACAACCTCTTCTTTTTCCTCTTGAATTGAAACTGAGGATTCTACAAACTTGTCGAACAATGTCATGGCTGAAGATGAGGGTTTCATATCTTGAGAAGGTTTACCATAAGACCTAGGGGAAATTGGCAATTTTGTGAATGAATCAATTTTGTAATCCCCCACGCCAAGATCCATGGCTTTGAATTTGTCTTTGCATTGTTCAAATGTAGTATCAAAAGTGTCAGCCTCCCTATTCAAAGGAATGTGAGACCCTGCTGAAATTATGTTGACTAACAATGTGCTATCCCCGGGTATGCAAACTTCTACTCCATTGTAAGGGAACTTCACACACTGATGATAAGTAGATGGGACTACTTGCATCTCATGTATCCAAGGTCTACCCAACAAAATATTGTAAGCCAAAGGACCAGCATCAATAATCTGAAACAAAATATCTTTCTCTATAGGACCAATTCGGATAGGAAGAATAGCCAATCCTTTAGAACTACATTCTGCTTCATCATAAGCCTTGATAGTTATCTTCTTCCTTGTGTCAATGACTTCTTCTGAATAACCCAAGGCCTTCAATAAGCTTAAAGAACAAATATTAAGCCCAGTACCCCCATCTATCAACACGCACCTGACACGGGTCTTGTGGATCATAACCTCTATATGAAGGGCCAAATTGTGTGGGTGGCTTAATGACTTGTCATCTTCTTCTGAGAATGTAAGGTAGTGAGGGCTAGCCAAGTGGTTGACCATATTCTAGAATTGATCTACATCTATATCATTAGGGACATTAGCCGCTCGCAAGGCATCCTCAAGGACACACTTATGCTTAGGGGACAATTTCAAAAGCTCAAAGATTGAAATTTGTGCTGGTGTACGTTGTAATTGGTCAACAAGATTATAATTCAACTCAGGACCAACAACAGATTTAGGAAGAACACCTTTTGACACTGGCTACTTAGACTTACTAGATTTAGGACCTCTAATAACAATGGGAGCTTGAGACTGACTCCTAGTGACTGCATTGAGGGGTTGAGACATCCTTGGTGAGTGAGGACCTCGTAGTACCACAATAGGTCCTTCATTAGGCATAGGAGTTGAATCCACATCATATCCATAAGGGTCTTTCCCTCTCATCATGTTGACATGATCATCAACAACTTCAAGCATATTAATAACATTTTCAGCATTTGTGTAGGTGTAGTTGATAGCAGCCTTGCCGTTCTTGTTGTTAGAATTCTCTCCTTTCTCATATTTGGGCAAGGGTTCTTTAAAAGCTTTATGATCTGCATTAGTGGTTAAACCATCAACTTGTAATCTTCCACTTTCAATAAGATCTTGGACAAGATGTTTAAGTTTGAAACAATTTTCTATATCATGTCCAATTCCATTGTGAAAGACACAAAAAGCCTTCTCATCCCACCAATGAGGTTTAGGATCCGGTATGCGGAACTTTGTAGGATCCTGAGGTTGTGCCAAATTATGAGCAATTAATGTCTTGAAAATGTCTGCATAGGAGTCCCCAAGTTTGGTAAATTATCTCTTTTCTATTTTAGGTCTCCCTTGATACTTAGTTTTATTTTCTTGTTGTGCTGAAGATGTTTGCAACTTCATGGCTTGGACTGCATTAGAGAGATTAAGAACTCCTTCATTCTTAGATTATGATGAGTCAACAACTCCGTCATTGACCACTTGCTTATTCTTATTCCAATAGGAGTTCTTTTTGTCCTTATTACCATTATTGTTGTTGTTTTGGCCAATGTTGTTATTAGTTGTTTTGGCCAAAATTCCTTGTTCTTTTAGGACATCCTCTATGTGACACACCACTTCTACCATGGTATCAAAAGAATTAAATGGGATCTTCCTTACTTCATACCTTAATTCTAGTACCAAGTTGCTCACAATGATGTCGATTCTTTCCTCCTCAGGAATTGTCCTAGGATACTTCGAGCACAACCGTCTCCATCTTTGCAAGAAGGTGACAAAAGGTTCTCCTTGATTTTGTTTGAGTTTGCACAAATCAAGCATGGTGACCGACCTTGATAATTTGTAAGAAAAATGTTGAACAAATCTTTCCACAAGCTCTCTAAATGTTTTAACTAGAGGAGTAAGGTTAGTAAACCACTCCATGGCTTGACCCTTGAGACTCCTTGGGAATAATCTCATCAAGTAGAAGTCTTCATGGTGAAAAGAAAAGCTCATTATGTAGAACTATCTGACATGGTCATGAGGGTCACCAATGCCATCATATTTGTCATAGGTTGGAAACTCAACTTTCTTAGGAAACTCAACCAACACCACACTCTTGTCAATAGGATTGGGACAAATAGAATCCAAGTTGAAAGTACCCTTAGGAGCCCTCATGTTGTCCGCATCTCTTTGCAATTGTTTGATCACTTCATTTGTGGATGGGTCTTGCTTCTTTACCTTTCTATCCACATCAAAATCAAAGGGAACTCTTGCACCCTTATTAATTAGACTTTCTAAGAATTGATCTTTATTCTGTTCCATGTACCTTTCGACGTAGGCTTGAAATGAAGGTTCTTGTTGAATAGCCATGAAGTCTATATGATCGAAGTTGGCATAACTTCCTCCATGTTGTGAGCCATGATGTGCTTGTTGGGAGGGTTGCTCTGAAAGTCTAGGAGGTGACCGTCTCCTATGGTGATCATATCTTGAAGTCCTTCTACCTCTAGGACTTGGGGATCTTGAGGGCATCCTTGACCTTCTTCTAGGACTTGGTGAGGGAGTAGATGGGGGTGAGTGGGTCCCACTATTAGTACCTCTCCCATTGAATCAATTTTGGAGTTGTTGTGCATAGAGTCTATCTTCTTCTTCTTGAGCGACTCTTTTCCTTATGTCCAATAATGCACGTTCCTCTTCCTCTAGTTGTCTAAATTTATCCCTTTTAGCAGCTTGTTCATCCAAATAGGCTTGCTTCTCCCTTTCAATGCTCTTCAATCTTGTATATGCATATCAAGAGGTATCTCTAAGTGGAGAAGGTTTCCTTGACTATCTGATTGCATTGGCTACATTAATGTGGTGGTCACTAGACTCGTTGTTTTGGTCTTCGTGTTGTGACCCTGAATTTGAGTGAGTTTGTTGGTGATGTCTCTCAGCTTGTTGGTGAGCATCAAGATACCTTGTGTTGATTGGGGGTGATCTAGGTGGACTAGCATATGCAGACCCAGCAGACATCATGTTACCCCTATGCTGTTGAAATATGTCATCAAGAGTCTGGTTCATTGCTTCTCTTTGTTGTCGAGTGAAGGTGTAACTCATGTCCATACTTGATGAAATGGGTGCTAAAGAGGTACTCACTTCAGTAGGATTACCTTTCAGATTAAAACAAATCTCAGATTCACTCTTAGGAGATTGATCAAAAAGGGGTCCCTTTCCCTTACGCTATTGACGAGTCTTAACTGGTGGTAACTGGTTAAAGATAATAGGGGGTCACTTCCCTTGATTAACTTGGTACCTTGTTGTAACTGACATGAAAGAAAGAGATTCTTAATGATAGGATGACCTCACAAAGTGTCAACACCAAACTAGGATAATCAAAGTTCTCTATTTTCCAAAATGAAATGAAAAGATAGAAATAAAGGGGCTTTACCAACACTGTCAAAGAGGTGCTAAAATCAAAGGATGAATATCCTTGCACTTTTGAATCAAGAAGTTGTACTAGGCCAAAATATAATTGAAATTGATTAAATGAAAGTGATTTGGACAATAAGAGCACTAAAATTCTCCAAGAATGTAGCTAACAATTCTAGAGATAAGCTTTCTCACCAAGAATAACCTTCTAACCTGACAACTATTTCCAAAGTGGCCTTGTAAACCAATTGATGCTATTCCTAGAGGGAAAAAACTAGAGATTTAAAGTCAAAACAAGTCTCTAATGTCAGGATAGAAAATCAAGCAAGCTGTAAAAAAGCCAGGTGTTTCAACTCAAGAACTTAGTTTGTTTTAAAAGATCAAGTAAGTACATCAATAGACTTTCATCATTGAACAGGCACATAAGACAGCAATCAAGGAGTTCATGCAAATAGTCTTCAAACAATGAGCAAGGGGAAAAGCAACCTTATGCATGAATAAGTATAGTGACTTAGTATTTCTACTCCTTAAAGGTTTTACTTGTGTATGTTCTTGACAATATTTTAGCAGGCACTTAGAACACAACAACACCTTATCAAGTTGTCTACAAGGATATACATGGCTTTCTAAAAGGATTCCTCGATATACGCAAGGTACGTGAGGCCCAAATCTGTAGATGAGAAGAATCCAAAATCACACAGCCGGGGGGAGACGGTAACCCAAATCTCCTCCTTCACTTCTCAAAGGTATAAAGTTCTTTGAGGCTTAGCCAAGAGTGATATCAAACTCAATTCCCAAGAGAGGTGTCTTTGGATTCACCTCCTGATATTTATACTCCACTGGAACACAGGAGTTAAGGTCATCCCTTGAGGTGGTGTGTCCCCAAGCAGGCCTTCTAGAAATAAAAACTAAGTAATTCACTATCAAAAGTATTTAGAGCACTAAAGGTGGAACACTTAACTCTTCAAGTAAATGCGAAGTGAGTCCAAAAGTGGAACATTTAACCCTTTAAGATAATGTGAAGCAAGTCCAAAAGTGGAACATTTAACCCTTCAAGAGAATGTAAAGTGAGTCCAAAAAAGTGGAACACTAAACCCTTCACACAAACTCAAAGCGAGTCCAAAAGTGGAACATTTAACTCTTCACACCAACTCAAAGTGAGTTCAAAAGTGGAACATTTAACTCCTCACATCAACTCAAAGTGAGTTCACACCTTAGAAAACAAGTGAGTTCCAAAAAGCACAAAAGGGTTGCCTAGTGGAGCAATTAACGCTTCTTTCCTGTAGACCCCTCCCCTTTAATGTGGCGCTAAAATATTGTCACACTTCTATGAATCCTTACATGCAAGAAAACTCAAGAATGAGCTCTCACAAATCGATCCATAGCTCTCTATGCATGGAGTTGCAAGATTTGTAAAATTGCTCTCAGCTAGAGCTATAAACTCATGACCTTGCTAGTCAACCACACAATGAGAGATTCCAAATGAATGCAATGCTATGAAAATCTATATGAGAATGCAAATTAATCTTATGAGAATGAAGATTTAATTAATCTATGAAAATGAAAATGAAAGAGTTACAAACCCTCTAATTAAACTATGTGAGATTAATCTAAAACATGAAAGGAAATGATACCATGATAATGCAAATATGATGCAAGTTAGGATGTGATGTAGATGCAAGATGAATGCCAATGATGCTCCAAATCTTCAAAATTTGATGCAAAAATATCTCCAAAAGCTTCAATGACTTAGAAAACCTGTAGCATAATAATTCAAGTATGTATGGTGTGTGCAAATGAGGAAGAGAGCTCTTCTTTTATAGGAAGTGAAAAACAATGGACCATGGAGATTAAGAGGCAAAAGACTTAATCAACGATGGAGAAAAAAAGAAGCTTGATCCTTGTGCACAAATATCCTCCAATAAGAAAATTAGAAGCATTTACTTTATGTTGAGCATTTAATTTATGTTTATGTGAGACAAAAAGTACTTTTCTTTTATTTTTTTATTTTATTTTTCTTTATAAATAAGAATTAAATGCTTTATTTGTGCAACAAGGATAAGAAGAAAAGTGGAGGTTTTTTATTTAAATAAAAGGGGAGGAAATTCCTTTTAATTAAATAAAGGCTTAGGATAAAATGATTTTATTATTTAATTAAAAGAGATTTTTAATTAATTAAAAGGGATTTATTCTCTTAATTAAATAAGATTTTTATTTTTATTTCTTTTAAATTAAATAAGGCTCAAACCTTAGGAAATATTGAATTGATTATGATTTGATCAAGGAAATTGATATATTTGAAAAATGTTGATTTTTGAAAATATTGATTCAGGGATTTGATAAATTGCAGAAATGGGGCCCAAAGTCTAGGTGACCATTTTAGGGTGCATACAGGTATCACTAAGCTTCTTTCAAGGAGAGTGTTAGTCTTAGTGGTGTTTTCTGAGAAATCAAAATGGCATATGGATTTGATGTCCAAGTGTGAGAAAGAGATATTGGTTTGCAAGGCATTCCATTTGGTTTTACTTGTATTTGATTTGAAGATCTCTGTGGATGTGTGTTTGTTTGACTCCTAACCCAATGAACTAGGCACTAGTCTTTCCCAGGATTGCAACCAAATCTTTAAATCAATCAACCATTTCCCTTTCTGTTCTTGGGTACTTTGATTGTTAAATCTAGCATGACAGGCTAGAAACCATCCAATGATTCACTTGAAAGGGTGAATCCAGTTGTAGGACATTAATACCCTACTGATCTATTTTTATATTTGCTCATGTTGTGAGGAAGGAATAGTTTGCATGTGTTGTGAGCAGATATCTTGAGGTACACCCACCTAGGTCAGTGGAGCCCGAAGTGCAGAAGGCATTTGAAGCCTTGTCGAAGTTGGGTTTTCTCTTGTTGAGTCAGTTTGTGAGTTGTGAAAGAATGTATGTCAGGACGAACAAGAAAAAATGCCAAGAAAATGGTGACTCTGCTAGGGAAGCAATTTATTGTAATTGTATAAGCAATAAGATTACATCACAATTTTCTTGTTGTTTTCAGTTGAACCCATGAGTCTGGGCAATGTTCATATGGGAAAGAGTTTTCAATGTTTGAAAATTTTAAAAATCTTTTTCAGATCTGTATATACCTGGAATTGTTGTTGACATTAGTTTACAAAATTATGTGACTCCACTGTGAGACATACTCAGAATCTTGTAGCATTTAAAGAAGATTAGTAAAGAAAATTTTATTCCTTTGAATAGAGGTGGCGACTCTGTGTCAGAATGAACCCAAAATTTGAAGGTGTTCTTTAGATTTCAAATCAAAAGGTGAAGCTACAGCAACAGCAAAAGGCTTGTCCAGGTATTTCCCCATTCATTTATAATATCTCATAAGATCCTTATTCGGTGAAATAAGTCACTAAGCCAAGGAATTTCAGTAAGTCTTGTGTATGCTTCTTTGTTTGAATAAGTTCAGCTAAAAATCTGTTGTGAGAAGTGTATACATTTGAAATTGTGTCTGCATGAGGTTTTGTGTAGCAGAAGTAAGATGTCATGTCATAAGTAGTTCGCCAGCTGAGATGAAAAACACTTTGGATTCAAATGTTCTTTCTGAATCTAAAATTTTGTTACCAAGTTTTAATGAAGCTGAAATTAATAAACTGATGTTACGGCAACAAATTAAGGAGAAAACTGCCCCGTTTCTGAGAACAAGAATAGGTAGAAGGAAAGATGAATCAGTCATGTTATTCTATGATAAATTTTCAGTAGCTCTGAGACAAGTAGAGATTTATGATCTATTCAGAGAACCTTATTTAATAGACTTGTTTGTAGAGTTATGTATGCCTAAATCAGTCAATCATTATGCAACATTTAGGAAAAAACATTTTGCACACATTAGGGAATGTCTTTCAGAAATTGAAAATGCCAAATATGAGAATGAACATGAAGATGTTTTAGATGATATGCATGAAAATCAGACATGTAGTTCAGATTTGTATGATGAGTGCAGTGATGCTGGTATTGACAGTGATAGAGATCAAAGTGATAGAGATAAATTTGATGGTGATTTCTATGATTCAGTATGTGATGATGATTCTCAATCCAGGAATGAATGTAGTTCAGAAAATGAGTATTCAGTTGAAGACTATGAAAGCATCACTCATAGTTTTTCCATTGATGAACATATTGATAATTGTGGTGTTGATGCTCAAGATCTGATTTCATTTTCAGATTATGATTCTTCTTTCTTTGATCATATTTTTTGCGGCAGCAGGTCTAATAATGTATTCAATAGCTTTTCTAATGCATTGTTTGATGAGGATATGGATTCTAATCAGCCAGCCTTATTCAAAACTTTCTATGATCAACAGTTCCATTTAGTGTGTAATCCATTGTTCAAAGATAATGTTGAACAACCTAATTTTGATGGAGTTGAAACAGTTCAGGAAATAGTTGATCCTAACAGGTATCAATTAGATTGCCAAGCTTCATCTCAGCCGGATGAGAAAGAAGTTGTCTACTATGAGCCTCATGATATTTCAAAATATGTGCAGCAGTGTGAGTATGAGACTTTTGCTTTTGATTTGCAGTCATGTTTTGAAGATAAGGATGCATCCAAAGATTGCAATCAACAGGCAAGTCTTTTCTTGCTTTGTAAAAATCAGTCTAGTGCTCGATTGCCCGGTGCGGTAAATCATGACTTTGTTTCTTTTTTGCAAAGTAATGACATTGGCAGGAATAATAAATGTATGTGTGAAGAAGATCAGTATGTATGAGTTGAGCTTGACACTCCATCATTTGATGCAATTAGAGTTGCTAATCACATGTCTTTTGATTTTCCAATGGAAGGTTTTTATCCATTTGACCATGCAGATGAAAATGAGGATACTAGTTTGATTCCAGAACATGGGGATGAGAACCAAGTTTTTGATAGAGATAGGTGCTGATTGGTGGAGGTACTTTTCAGTTTCAGCACTAGTGGTTGTTTACTTTTAGCAGTTAGTTTGCTTTCTGTAGTTGTTGCGTAGTTTGCTTTGAATAAAGGAGCCTGCTTGTAGAACCAGTTTTAAATGTTAAAAAGGAGCTGTTGGAATAAGAAAATGAAGTGTGTTTGGAGTGATAAGGTGAAGAAGCTTGTTTTTGGGGTGGTCTGCTCTTCCAGGAGATCTTGAGATTCTTGTGCTGATCTTACGCTCAGCCATCCCCAGACGAAGCCAATGTTGGTACTCAAAATGCATTTTTGACGTACCATGTCAAATTCTTGATTAAGTGCTCATTTTTGGCTTTGTATTGCATGCTAGTATGGGCGTATTTGGGGTCATATTTTGAGGTCTATGTGTTCATTGCTTTGCATTCATCCTATCAAGTTGTTTTGAGTCCTTAAATGGCATGTTCAAATGGGTTTGTGTCATTTCATTCCTAGGGGGTCTCAAAATCAGAAAATTGTTAAGTGTAGAATTCACCAGGAAGGGCTACTTTGAGATTGAATATCTTGAATTTTGATAAGTGTCATGAAAATATGGGAATGGGGGCATCTTTAGTGTGCTTCATTTGACCTATGTTTCCTATTACAAGTTCCTGTGATGAGTTTTGATAGGGCTTGCTCATCCCCTTCTGGAGGTGTTTTCTTGGATTTGCATAATGCACTTGTTCAGTTATTCTTGGAGGCCCTGTTTATGGAGCTGTACCTTTTGTTTGGTGATTGGAAGTGAAGTGATGGTCATGTCCCTTTATTATAAACAAGTTTTTCTTCATCCTGGTTGGTTTGTAGCTCATGATGAATCCATTGGATGAGTTTCCTAATGCAATTCCATTTGCAATTTTCACTGTTTGGACAGGGTGCACTGTGCGAACTTTTGTCAGAAGCCTACTTTGATAGCTTGTATCTTTTGCCCAGGTGATCTAAATTGCAATCCAACTGCTCCCCTATTTTCCAAACATGAAATACTTCCATGACTTGAGATGATGAGTCTTGGTGAATCTATTGGGCTAGTTTTGTGAGCTCTTTCCATTTGCAAAAAATTGAATTTCCTACTTGTACTGAACTATTTGATTGTCAGGGGCCCACTTTACGAGGTTATAACTTTTGACCAGTCAAACTTATCAATGAAATTCTTATTGGTCTGCATTGAAAAGTTGACATATCAGTTCCAGTTCGGATTTGAGCTTTCTGCCAATCCATTTGATGTCTTTTTGAAATCGATTCCAATTGCAACTTTTAAGAGTTTTCTGCATTTTTTGAGTGTCTCTGCGAGTACCTATTTTTATGAGACCATATCTTTTTCCCCACTGGTGCCCAGTTCAAAGTAGTGATTGACCTATGTTGTGGACATCTTTATGTGCTTTCATGCCAGTTTGTAACCTCCTCAGACCTTGTTTATTATTTTTGTCAAGACAATTCTAGATGCAGTTTATCAAGTTCTAACAGTGTGTTTGCAGGAAGAGAATGAAACGAGCAACTTTGAAGGCTTGTAACTTTCACCTCGGTTGTCGTCATGGGATGCCGTTTTGCAAGATGGATGAGTATGTATCAGAGAATGAGCTTGTTCAGTGGTGGCACCCAATCAGGTGATCTTGTCAGTTTTTAAGGCTACTCCCAGAGGTCCCTAGCACCATTTTGACACTTTGGAGAAAGTGGTTTTTGACTTTTCAGTTTTCTGGGTATGATCAAGCTTTGGTCTTGAAGCGTGTAGAAGTTGTTTGAAGCCATATTCAATGGGAGATGGTGTGTATTTACTGCCAGATGGCAGTGATGCTTATACTTGTGTGGAGGTCTCATGAGTGCCAGAGAGGAGAATATAATGGGGTGTAGGAAACCATCACAATATGAAAGAATTACAGTAGAATTAGTAGGGGGCATGTCTATCAATTTCAGAAGCTCTCCAGTCAACATTCGAACGCTTGGACGAGGCTCACGCACTAGGCATTGTCTAGCCAGTGCACAAAGTTCTCAGGGCAGGTTACGCACCAAGGTAATAGAGAAACATTCAACGCAAATGCAAGACATGCACGCCACACCAATTTGGATATTTGAAACAGAGGCATCACACAACATACAGATGGATTATATGTTGGCAAGTGCTAAGCTGATTTCCACTATGAATGGTGAATGCAAAATACATCGCCAAGGTAGTTGCTAGAAACAAAATCGGGCGGACATGCTGGTAGGTGAGGTAGTGTAATTTTAAGGCACAGGTCAGAAAAGGAGGACACTTGGCAGAATCTCGCTATCTCACCAACCGAAAATGCACGAGGTTTACCTTGGTGAGATAGCAAGGGTGAACTTGGAGGTGACAAATGGCAGACTCTCTGAGAATGTTCAGGTGGACTTTTCAGGAAAATAGGAATGCGACATGTGTCAAAGGTGGTGACTGGGCACTCAGGTGGAGCTGAGGTGGCACAGGGTGCAAGGTTGGACCAATCACGTGCTGCCACTTGGCAAGTAGGTCCCGCACATATGGAAGCATAAAATGAATTAAAAATTCAAAAGAGCATTCCCGTGCATATTCAAAGAGATAAAAAATCAAAATTAAAAGTGTTAATTCCTATAGTCTGCACTATATGGAATAAATTCAAAAATCAAAATGCAGGCCTAGAGATTGAAAATGGCTGCCCGAGGCTTCATTTTTGGGCCAAATATCAAGTATTATATACCGCTGGAAAGGTCTCGATGAGAGGATTCCATTTTTGCGATCAATTTCAGTGTAGGTGGTTACTGGTTTGAGTTATTTCTAGATTAAAGATAATGGGGCCAAGGGAATATTTTATGAGATATCTGATTTGTTATGTCTGGTGACTCATGTTTTCAGTTAGCTCAAGTGAACATGTGTTTTCAAGGGGATAGAGTAGATCAGGTTTGCTGGTCCAGATGTCATGACTCATTCAGTGAGTAGTTTAGAGTTTGACAAGTGTCGAGTTGTGATGCTTTCTGGTGTTTCCCCCTTCTCTTCTTATTCCAGCTTCTTTTCTATTAGAATGGTTCTTCTTTTGGTTCCAGCTTCTGGTTCCAAGGTCTTCGCATGAGCTTTTCTCTATAAGCTTGGAGATTCCAGTTAATGCAATTTCTGGTTTAAGTTTAGTGTCTACTTTTTTTGAGTTAGTTGTTATCTGAATGTATTGACATTTTGAAGTTTAATGAAAATACATTGAAGCCCTTTCTGGTGTTTGTTGATGTCTCTGTGTGTTATTTTAGATTTCTTGTGTCAAATTTATAAGGCAAGTTCAACATACTAATTTGTAAGAAATATTGTGAGGGTATCACTAAGCTTCTTTCAAGGAGAGTGTTAGTCTTAGTGGTGTTTTCTGAGAAATCAAAATGGCATATGGATTTGATGTCCAAGTGTGAGAAAGAGATAGTGGTTTGCAAGGCATTCCATTTGGTCTTACTTGTATTTGATTTGAAGATCTTTGTGGATGTGTATTTGTTTGACTCCTAACCCAATGAACTAGGCACTAGTCATTCCCAGGATTGCAACGAAATCTTTAAATCAATCAACCATTTCCCTTTCTGTTCTTGGGTACTTTGATTGTTAAATCTAGCATGACGAGCTGTAAATCATCCAATGATTCACTTGAAAGGGTGAATCCAATTGCAAGACATTAATACCCTTCTGATCCATTTTTATATTTTCTCATGTTGTGAGGAAGGAATAGTTTGCAGGTGTTGTGAGTAGATATCTTGAGGTACACCCGCCTGGGTTAGTGGAGCCCGAAGTGCAGAAGGCATTTGAAGCCTTGTCGAAGTTGGGTTTTCTCTTGTTGAGTCAGTTTGTGAGTTGTGAAAGAGTGTATGTCAGGACCAACAAGAAAAAATGCCAACAGAATCAAAGGATCATCAAAAACTATATGTGATCGAGTGTGTTGGAAATCAAAAAAATAAAAAATAGAGCGCATTTCATTAGTTCACTTGCATTAGTTAGGTTCACGTAAGCTCCATTGCATCCCATTGCATTAAATCACTGAAATCATTTCCACTATTTTCACATTATCTTACATGCATTAGGTTGCATTCATCATATTAAATCCCTTAAATTGCATTAGATTGCATACATCACCTTAAATTCATTAACTACATTAGATTGCATCATTAAAGATTCATTTCATTTAGTATGCATCATTCATGAAAAAAGAGAATCATTCATTTTACATCCATTAAAGGGCATTTATTAGGGTATTTCATTAAAATCATAATCATCACATCATTATACCCAATGCATCATTGCATTCCAAATAGAACATCATAACCATCATTAGGTGCATATCATTTAAGTCATTACATATAAATCCATTCAACAAAAGCAATGCATTGCATCATCATTTACATCATGTAACATCTAGGATCATTAATCATTAAGTATCCATATCATATTGCATTCATATACATTACAACCATCTAATCCCTCTATATATCATTACATCCATAAAAGCAAAGCATTAATCATTAGAATCCACATCATCACATTCATCCATCTATTATATGTCATACATAAGACAACCATTTAAGCATCATTGGAACATATGCATACATATAATAAACTGCATTCTGAAACACATAAAACAAAGCATATAGGAAATAGAACTAGCTAGATCTGTATATCATGTTAAAACACCTGAAAAGGAGATCCAACACATCATGACATCATATATAGTGAAAACTGTCATAATGAGTATCAAAGTCTATAACATCATCATGAAGTAAACAACATATCAAAGTCAATAAAAGTGATCATAAAAGCAATATCCATATAATCAATGTCTATCAAAGTATCAGAATCAACATCAACAATATAGATCAAATCAAATGATATAATAACAATCTAATATCTCAATATCAATAAGAGAATGAGATCATATATCATCAAAGTACAAAGCAACTGAAATATATCAACTGATTGAATCACCATCACCATCTATACCATTAGGACCAAGAGCACTAATTGGAAGATGACTCAAGCTCGCTTGTAATCCCTCCTGACTCATCATTGTCAAGAAGGTTTGCATCATCAAACTCAACTGAGTAACATGTTGCTACATCACTAATATTTGAGTCTGAAGAGATATAACATATGATGCTAAAGCTAGGGTAGGACCTTGTGATGGAGGCATGGATGAAGAAGTCATCGAAGAAGATGGAACAGACAATGATGGAACAAAACTGGAAGAAGATGGACATGATGAAGAAGAGGGTATCGAAGTAGAAGTGGAAGAAGGTCCTTGAGAAGGTGGAGCCTGTCTAATAACTATCGATATACCCTGCTGAGTGGGAGGACCCTATGCCTGATCTAATAAAACATGTGCCACCTATGCCTCAACCTCTCTGTGACATCTAGCTCTATGTCGACCCTATCTCACTACTAGATCCCTAGAAACCTGATGAAGTACTCTATCCACACCACCTCTACCATGACCACCCATAGGAGGAATATGAGTAGCAATAATCACTGGGATATGTACTCTACCTACTTTGGATGCTCAAAAACCACGCCATCCACGCCGTGCTTGAATCCTACCCCTACCACCTGTACGTGACTGAATGTGACCTCTAAATAAGGCACAACACAACATGGTCATTATTCACTTGATAGAATTTGGGAGATAGTATTAAGAACTCAATCCAAATTCCATGGTGAGGCGACCTGTTGCCTCCTATGTGAATGGGGTGTTTGAATACTCTCAGAATGAGAGCCAACAGCTGGGAGACCAATTCAACAATGGAAGATTTCAAAGCAAATATCAAAAAAATGAAACTAAGCTAAGAATGAATGCAATTAATCTAGAAAACTTTGAAAGAAATATGAAATGCAGATTTTTATTTGATTTTGAAATAAAGATGATATTAGACTAAGAACAAGTAAGCAAATTTAATCTAAATGTGAAATGCGATTACACTAATATGAGAAATTAAACTAGATAATGCAATAAAAGAGCTTTGAAAATAATGAGATATGAGACTAAAAAAATGCTATAGTAAGGATGCTCTCAAAAATTGCTCTCCCTAATGAAGAAAAAGAGCCCAAATAAATAGAAGAGCCAAGAGGAGGAGGAAGAGTTTCTTGATTCGAAACTCCTGACCCTTCATATCCCTTTTGGGACAAATAAGCATGAATTACTTTATTAAAAGAATGGAAAATGCCACATGAGGACCTTTTGAATATCTCAAATTATTAATTCAAGAAAAGGTGTCCATTCAAATATCAAGTAATTATTAAGTCCTTTTTATGGGTAATTAGCTAAAGAGGGTAGATTTTAATTTAATTAGAAAGCACTTAGGACTTTATAATTAAATTAATTTATCATAGGGGTAATTTAGCCAATTAAGTCTAAGACTTTAGGAATTAATTTAGCGTTTGATTATTGAAATTTAGGGTCTTTGCAATTGACATCAAGTCAAATTAGGTCAGGTAGGAGAGAGAAAATTGCCTAGGGAACTAGGACTTTGGTGATGTAAAATTGAGATAATGCACCAAAATTGATGAAATTAAATAGGTGACAATTTTGGGGTATTACACCACCATCCCCACCATCATCATCTCCATAATCATCTCCACCATCTCCTATATTACCAACATCACCATCTGATAGCTCATCAATACCAGGAATCCTCTCAGCAAGATCTATGAACCTAGGAAAGGGATACTAATGCAACCACTCAACATAATCATTTGTGATGCCAGCATCCATAATATGCTCTTGCATAGACCAAGGTATATACACAAGGTCTCAAATCTCTCTAACAGTTGTGCCATAATCTGCACAAGGATGCCACAATGATCTCTCTTCCTACACTCGAGAAAACATTGCTACTCCCTGCGGCATACCCTATCTGCACTCATACTGATGCAATACTCTCCTAAAGAAAAATCTCTCAATAATATAAGTGGAATGCCCAATCATCCATCGAGGGAAAAACATATAAGGTAACTCAGAGTCATCCTCAGGCCAAGCCTCACAACCAACATATGGCCTCCATACCACAACATCCATGTCATCAATGACATGACACCAATAATCTAGCTTACCCATATGGTTCTGAATAACCATACCCTTGCACATCTAGGTGAATGGCTAGCCTGGATCTCATTGTCATGCTTTGATAGGACGTGTCACCAGGATATTCTCCCAAGTCCAAAGCTATAATAAGATCACCCCGGTAGTAAGCGTAGAGGATCGTCTGTAAACCATTGTATGTAGCTCATGATACAACTGAGCTAATACACATGAAACCTAATCAAATCTCTAAGTATGCACCATCAAGTCCTCAAGGATATGACCCCATCCACATGAGAAACCATGGCCATGCCTGTCTGGCAGAAGAAACCCACCAATCAGATTACCTAAAACTGTTGGAAGCACTGAAAAGGAAAGGAACTGGGCCCACTGGATATGATCGTCTCCAATGGTAGGATCCATAAAAAATCATTGACATGCAAACCCATCATAAATAGTGTCATAATATATCAACTCCCCTTTGTTTGGAAAGAGAAGGATGTGATACACATCATCCGGGGTGATCGTCATCTCACCCATCAGCAAATGGAAAGTATTATGGTCTGAGTGCCATCGCTCAGCCATAGTAGTGATCAAACCCCAAATAACTCAGAATCAAGGAAGAGCAAGAAGGAAAGAAAAACCACATAGACCGATATGTCTATGATCAGCCACACTAAGGTCCTGAATCATACTAAAAGGTAAGGGATAACAACCGCAAACACCCAGTGACTTAAGCACTGCCTACAAAAAGCAAGTTCAATCACATCAGTTTTAAAATCAGTTATCACTTGGATTATCCTAAGTCAATCAAACATTTACAAAATATCAATCCATAATCAACTTTCATGTTTCTACTCAGATAGAATGGAAAATTCATCATCACCCATCATCTAAATCTAGATTGATGATCCAACATTCAGATTATGACTGACTCATACTGACATCTTACGACTCGCTATAACATCAAGTTAGTTACCTTAACCAATCAGTTGATCGATGATGTTGAACAGGTTGAAAGTTGACTAAGTCAATTTAAAATCTATCCTAAAAGGGTGAAAGCACTATTTCAGACTTTAAAAGCGCTAAAATGCAAATGTGTTGTTTAAAAGTTTAAACGCGCTACTTAACAGCTCAAAAGTGCCATTTCAGGCAAATGCACTAAAAGAATTTGAAAGTGTTGTTTTAAAACTTAGAAGCGCTATTCTAAGTGGAAAAAGCACAATCAACATTAAATGTGCTATTTGGTAAGGCGAAAGTGAATTAGGGCCAAGAACAAGTGTGCAAACACATTGTTTCGAAGCACAGAAGTGCTACTTGAGAGGTAAAAGCATTGTTTAAATGGGCAAAAGTGCTATTTGAAAAATAAAAGCAAAAAAAAAGGGGTTTTACTAGGAAAAATTTAGATTTTTTGAATTAAAATGCATTAATAAAAAACTAAGACGTTTAGGCACTAAACGGAGGTTCGTAGTTTTGTGGCCGCTAGAACCGTCGACCACGCTCAAATCTATGCTCACGAATGGGGACAAACATCATCGGAAAGTCAAAAGAGGTTAGAGCTCAAAAGTCAAAAGTAAAAGTGAAAATGAATAGTGAAAAAAACTTTTTACCTCTATATGTAAACCTTTTGACCTAAAAAGAGAATCTTTCACTAGAGGGGGCCCGGGAACTCTAAATTTTTCACCAATTCTGCCAAAACAGGGGCATTTGTAATCAAACAAATGCAAAAACATTATCGGAAATAAAATCACAATTCATTATAAATTGACCCAATCAACGCAAATTGACCAAAATCGTCAAAATTCTCAAACATCTATCAATTTCATATCATTTTTGAGGGGGCATACACTCAGAGAATCAGATCATCATCAACATCATCGAATCAGGGGCACGACCATCAAATCAGAGTATAATCTTTTGTCAGAAAAATTTTTGATATCAATCGAAAGGGGCATCAAATGTCAAACCACATCAAATCAAGTATCACATCAGTAATCTAACATCAGATCGAACGACAAAGCAATCAATAAATCCTAGCATCATAATTTTCATCTCATATCAAACATCGAATCAACCATCGACATAATCAGGATCTTTCATCAGTAAAATCTAGACATTCTTTGAATTGACACGCTTCACACGTCAACTCAAAGAGGGGCATTTGTAATCACTGAAAAGTGGACAGGATAATTCATGTGATTAATCAAGGAAAAACTAAAGCAAAATCAAGGCAATTGAATCAAAACAAACATTTGGCCAATCAAAACTAAAATCAAGTCTTAAGTCAATATGATTCAAAATCTAAAGCCAAAAGAGCAATTAAAAGCATTTAAATCAAGTGAAATTAAATCAATGTGCAATTAATTCAATTAATGGCATAGTTCAAAATTAAATCAGATCAACCCATTCAAGGGGTGCACTTGGCTAAATAAATGAATTAAAATCAATTAATTAAATTCTAATTTCTCTCAAACAAACAAAAAAGAGGAAAATCAATCAACCAATGAGATTTAAGGAAATGAACTCACATGGATCAAACCAAATTCAATCTCAATCACTCAAATCAAAAGAGCATCTTGTCCACTCATCTTGTCTACTTGTCCCAAGCTTTGAGGACACAATATTTAAATTGTCTTCAAAGGGTGGAACCAAAGACTCAACTCAAGCCTAATCATGATCAACACAACTACACCCCCTACCCTTGCCAAATCCTATATAAGCAAGGCAAAATCACTCATAAAACAATCCACAAATCTGAGAATAGCATCAAACCTCTTGTATTTTATAGCTAGAAAGGAAAATTAAGGCCAATTAGTTGTATTTCATTTGGAATTGGTCAATTTATCTTGTTTATCATATCATTTATCATTCTAGGACTGTCATTAATGGAGACTTGTTGAGAGCTTCACATTAACACTCTTAGTTAGAGAGCCATAGGATGCTTAATTATTCATTCATTTGCTAAATAGATTGTTATATTGTGGTTATTTAGTTTCTATTTCATTTATTGTTCAATACTAATTTTATCAAGGTACAAAATCTCGTACACAGGTCCCATTGCTAGTTAACAGTCAATTTCTCAAGCATTACTTTGGATCTTGATAGGCCTTTGTATAATTTTGTACATTCTTGTCTTTTAGAGTCTTTTCTTTTTTTTTCTTTGGGGTCTTGTCATCTACATCTTTTCATTGGATCTTGTTTGTAGGGGTGGATGCTTCTCGAATTTAGTGATCTGCACTAGGTAGTCCGGGTAAGAGAAAGGTTTTCCTTTGTCAAACCCTTTGATGTAGTTTTGTCTTGCAGCGAGCCAGATACAGAGATCGGAAGTAAGGCATTTTCCTTTCAAAATTCTTGAAAGGGTTCATTAGAACCAACCATCCTCAACACTAACACACATTTAAAAGGGATCCTGAGTCAGGAGCCTCTCATGATAGGATTCTGGTTAGAATCAGGAAACACCCATGGTCGCGGAAGAGGTCAGGAGTCAGAACCCTATCCTAACTGGAACATAGACTAAAAGAAAAGAGCAAGAAAGAAAAAAGGAGGAATGCATAAAGATAATATTAATAATGAATAAATCTCCAAGCTAGGGTAGCATAGTCTAAGCATTGCCCCGGTTTCAAAAAAAAAAAAGAGAGTAAAGAAACAATACCTGATAAAAGCCGAAAGGAATACCAAAGTAGCAGATGTTGAACCAAAGAAGAAGCAAACCATTCAGAACATGATGGTTCAAGTTTCAGGATAACATATTTCAATTCTAAGAGCCCTTCAAAGAAGTTTAAAACTTCTAAATAAAGCTCATCTGCAGTAGGGGAAGGTTAAATTGACTCTAGGCCGAATTCAGACCATTGGGCAGTGATCTAACAAGGGTTGGTTGATAATAAGAGGAAGCTTAAGGTGAAGGATTCCTGGGAAATTTGAACGTACATAAACACACACTAGATGCGGATGTTATGATGTCCTCAATCTTGACGATGTTAAGATAATTGTTCTGGCTGAAGGATTTGTGTCTGGCTCACTGTAGGATGGGATTGTTTCAAGGTGGAATGGCTCTGGGAAACTCAAGTTGTTTTCCTTTCTTTTGTTGGGGCTATTTGTTGTGGTCCCACAACCATGCTCCCATTTTTGCCTCTTAGCTTCAGGCCCCCCCCCTTCTTTTTTAGCTTGTCCTTAGTTTTTTGTTTTTTTGTCATTTTTTTTCTTTGTCTAGTTGTTTTTTAGTTTTTCGCTATGTCGCAGTTTCACACTTTCAGAGGTCTGAAAGTGGGAACAAACCAATCAAGCCTTTGCATTTCTAAAACCCTTGGGTTTCAAACTTTCAGATGTCTGGAGAATAGAAAGGTCTAACTCCCCAAACTGAGTCGGCCTTTTGACATTTTGGACTTTCGGAGGTTCGAGACCATTGAAAGGCTGAAAGGCCGATCGGCGGGGGGCTGATATCACCTACTGGTTGCCTATATAAGGCAGTGAGCAAGTTTTATACCCTCACTTATTCTCTATGCAGTTCGTCATTTCCAAATCTTTTCGCGCATCTTTCTTCTAGTTTTTATTTCGCTTCCACCTCATTTTCATCGTCTTCCAGCTTGTTTGAGGTTGGTGTTTTCTCTCCTCTATTTCTTTCTTTGTTTCTTTGGTTTTGGTCATTTAGGTAGGTTTTTTTTTTTCTTAGGTTTAGCTAGGTTTTCAATCAATCATTAGGGTTAGGCATCTTAGGTGTTTTGGTGGTCTAGTCTCACCTCGTGAGGTTGTCCCCTTTGATCCCCTGGCCCTGAGTTCATGGTCGAACTCGTTGTCAAGACTCATTTTTTATTCCTGACACAAAACCCTTATTTCAACATCTTCGGGCATCAAGGTTTCAGACTTTAGTAGTCCAAAACCATCAACTTTCTCCAAGAAATTTCTATAAGTCCCAAGACTTCGGTGCCTTGGCATTTTCACAATTTGAAGAAATGCCTCATGTGAATTACCGAAACACAAAGGTCTGAAGATTCTCCAAAGTGGTCAAAGCACACTCCAAGGCTACTCTTCAGTGTTTTGGAGGTTTTGCACTCTGAAACTTCATCACATACAATCCGTCAAAGCCTGAAAGAGGCTTCAAAAAAATTGAAACTCAAGACTAGCTCTCTTTCGGCGTTTTGGCCTTTCGGAGGTCTTGTACCCCCGAAAATCCAAAATAAGCTTTTTAGAGCCTTTTTAAAGCTTATTTTGTTTAGAGCACTTTGTTTTTATGAATTTTCCTCTCTTTCCTATAATTTCATGTTCACTGATTCCTGTCCTTTGCTCTTTGCAAAAATGGCAAAAAAGGTCATGTCACCAGCCATGAAGTACTAGTTCAAGGGTTATCATCTACCTTCCAAGGTTAGTAATCTACATGCTAAGATCATAGATACTAAAATTGGTAGTGTTAGTTAGAATGAATACCTTGTTATGTGTCCCCAACTAGTGGGAAGATCTGAATACTACACCTCATTAGTGCATTGTGTACACACTAAGTAGTGCACTTCTCTAAGTCATTACTTCTAAGAGAATCCATGAATGGGAAACCTTGAGAAAGTGACCTAGAGCTCCTTAGGCATGGAGCCATAAGGATGTTGATGGTGCTCTTAGCTAGAGCTATTGAAGCATGCAACCTTGCTAGTAAACCACACAATGGGAGATTCAAAGAGACAAGGGCAAGAATGCCAATATCTTCAAGAATCAATAATGAAATGAAATGCAACTATGCTAAGAATGAAGATGCAAGCTAAGCTATGGAAATGAAAGATGGAAGTACTACAAATCCTTACTAATTAAGCTATGTGAGCTAATCTAGAGCATAAAGGAAACTAGATTAAGAATGTAATGAAAGCTTAAGCTAAGAATGCAAGAATGAAGCTAAATGCATGAAGATCTCCAAAAGCTCCAAAGTCTCCAAGAAATCCTACAGCATAAGATTAGTATTCAAATTTTGGATCCTAGAATGAGAAAAGAGCTCTCCTTTTAAAGGAATTAAAAAGGAATGGACCATGGAGATTACGAGGCAAAATATTTAATCAAGGGTGGAGCTTGAAAGAGGAGCAATCCATGTGCACAAATATCCTCCAATGAGAAAATAAGAGTTGACTTTGTGTCCATATGAGACAAAAAGGCTTTTCTTGTTTTTTATAAAATAAGAATAATGCTTTATTTGTGCAACTTAGGATAAGAGGAAAGTGGGGGTTTTTTATTTAATAAAAGGGGAGGAAATTCCTTTTAAATAAATGAAGACTTAGGATAAAATGGTTAGCCCATGGAAAATAATTGAATAAATGATAAAATAGGATTTGATCAAGGAAATTGATATAATTGAAAAATGTTGATTTTTGAAAATATTGATTTAGGGATTTGATAAATTGCTGATTGGGGGCCCAAAGTCTAGGTGAACATTTTAGGGTGCATACATTTGCCCCTTCTTTGACTAATGTGAGATCGATTTGGGATCACATATGGTCAAAGAATGGAATTGAAATGTGAGATCGATTAGGGATCACAAAACAATTCAGACATGTGTTCAATGGATGGGAACATATCAGGACAAAGATAAGCATAAGCTGAAAAAGATAAGCTGAAAGACAAGACCAACATACCTATAAATAGAAAATTGTCAAGTCTCAAATAGGAGATAAGAATCTCAAGCAAGGTTTGATTGATAATCTGAATCAAAGATTGAAGCTGATAGGTACTACCCCCTCGGAATCAAAATCAAAATCAGGTAGAGGAGAAACAGTAAATTGATAAAGTTGATCAAATCACTAGAAATCATAATCAAAGATGAAATATGATAGGACAACCATCAAGCAGTGAAGATATTTCCCAGTTTGACTAGGTTTAACTAAGAAAGATATAGGATAAAGATGAAGTCAAACCTCAGAGAGATGAAGCGAATGAAAATGAATGAAAGACTAGAAGGTTGAAAGAGATGGGGATGAAGAAATGAAGGTGCCCCAACAAAGATCGAAGGATCAGGCCTCAAATGGTTAGCCAACTATGCAGAAGAAGGGGAAAATTGAAATGTGATTTTGACTATCAAGATGAACTTGGATTTCAATTTTGATCTCGAAAATAGATCCAGGACATCGACATTAGTCAAGGGTGCAATTTCTATGAAATTTTGAGATGTTTTGAAAATTGGTCAAAAAGTCAAAATACTATAAAAGGGGGTAAAAAGGTCATTTTCAAAATCATTTGTCTTATTGTGATTTGAAAATTTTTGGGAGCTTAGAGAGATAAAATGGCCCAGCAAGTGATTCTAGTAACAAGACATTGATTCAAGCGCGCCCAGTTGCATAACCAGCCTCCTCAGTATGGTGCCCCAATAAGTTTTCAAAAAAACTCACCCTTTGAGTCATTTATGAGAATTTATTTCATTGTAAAACATGTTTTTAATTATTTTTAAATATTTCAAATTTTTGTTATGTGAAAGTTTGTACAATAGTTATTATCACCCCCTTTGATATTATCTATCGCGCGATAATTCATGGGTCGACATAGTATCACACAGGTGTTGAATCCAGTATCACATGATACTGGATGAAACATTGTGTGATCCTACGTGAAGTATCACACTCAAAGATATTATCACACTACTATTGAGGAAAGTATCACACGATACTTAGTCAAAAAATTGTATCGCACTAGTGTAATAGGAAATATCACATGTTTTAATTTTTGAGCAATATGACATGGGTCTAGACAATGTTTTCATTTAAGATGTTTTGTACTGATTTTATACATCCATCATGATATGTTCAAACATTTGGTTTAGGGTTATGGTTTGTAGGAGAACTTTCTAGCACTGATTATCAGAGTGCCAAGAGTGACCGAGCTACGGTGTGTCCAAGATCTGGATGATTCAAGACTAGCAGACTTGGGGGATATGGGTTTCAGGTACTTGTTGTAGATGCCCCACATTTAGGTAGATCATGGGCTATTGATAGTGCTAGCTAAGAGGTGGCACAGTGAGCATAACACCTTTCACTTGCCAATCGGAGAGGCCACGATCATCTTTGAGGATGTCTATCAGATCCTTCAATTACCTAGCCATGGTGATCCAGTGAGTATAATCATGTTTATAGATGTTCATAGATGAAAAGTTTCCATATGATAGAAACTGACATGATTTTTTGTTGGCACATGTATACTATGATCAGGATCCAACCGAGGGATGGTAGGTCATGCAGGACATGTTCCAGGATGTTACCTTTTTTGACAGACACCTCAACTGGGATCGGTTGATGGAGGAGTTTAGCAAGGATTTCCCAATTTCATGCATAGTGTGCTCTATAGTAGCACAAGAACTCATCATAGATAGGAGCCAGAGAGGGTTCCCATTGGGTTGGGGCAGATTGGTTGCAGATCTGATAGCACACCCACGATGGATGGCATGGGGCCCACCCATCCTAGCTGACATGTACCATGAGCTCCACGAGATAGTCTACAGGGATAACAGGACATGGGCATGTGGAGCGTTCCTAGCACAAGTATGGGCATGGGAGCACATCACCATTGTGCACCCACATGTGTAGCTGAGGGAGTGGAGACACCCCTACATCTATAGGTATACAGGGTTCCTCTCATAGCCACATAGTGGAGATGTGACATATTACCGCAGACTACTAGATGAGCTCACATCATTTCAATGGAGACCATACAGGGCTTGTAAGAAGTGGGGTGATATGGAGTGGGAGCTAGGATATATTCTATGCAGTCGGCCACTAGTAGGTCGACACTCTGATATTGTTGAGCACTTCATCATCTCTCAGGTCTGGAGATAGTTTGGGTAGCAGCAAAGGGTGCCCACAAAGACCACTACCTATGCCTGGGTTAGGGATGAGGAGGGACAGGGATGGCTGCCAATGCTAGACTACCAACAAGTAGTGCAGGATATGGCAGCTATACATAGGGAGCCATAGGACTATCTCCCAGATATGGCAGATGCAGGTGTAGATGCAGCCTATAGGGTAGAGCAGCATAGATATCCATTCCCATGGTTTACTATACCTGATGCACAGCCAGTGGCACAGGGTGGTGATGGAGATGACAGAGATGGAGGGGACAGGGGAGATGGAGGGAGGATGAGAGAGAGAGGACATGGATCTAGATCAGGTGGCTGGAAATGGTCACAGAGATAGTGTTTCGAGGATGAGGGGGATGATGCAGCCAGATCAGCTCACCAATAGGTGGATGGTGGGCAGGATCAACCTGCAGGGGGAGGAGAGGATCTCAGAGTGAGGATCCAGGCTTTGGAGATAGAGATGCAATAGTTGTGGATTACTATTGATGTGAGAGATCAGTAGCTGATAGATCTATGAGCTGAGATCAAGTGACAAGAGAGGGCAGCACAGGCCAACAATATAGAGATCTGATGAGAGGTAGCACAAGCTGCATATTATCATGGTCTCTACATACAGGTTGTACCAGAGGGACAGAGAGTGCCACTATACTCTTAGAGGGTAGGCATGTTAGACATGGTACCAGATAGGGTAGCGACACCACCTCCACCACCACCACCTCCTCATGATGGGGTGAGTCAGTCCTAGGTTTAGGGTGATAGATGTATAGAGACATATCCTAGGACATTATCCATATTTTGGATCCCACATTGTATTTTGTATCATGACATTTATATATATGAGATTTATTGGATGTTTGATATATCTTGTGTATGCGTTCCACTTGTGATAGATGTTTTAGTTTTATATTGTCTTCTCATATTGCTCAAAATGTATGATATATATGCTCATGTATAATCTCTCTCATAGATGTATGTTTAGTTCTCATGTTTATGATATAGACTCATGTTTTTGAAAATGTTCTCTTTAGGATATAGATATGATGATAAGATTAACCCCTTGTGATGACAGCAAAAAGATGTGATGTGGAAGACAAGGAGTGAAAGACATGATCAAGAAGGAGCAAAAGGTGAGTGTAGTTGACCGACAAGTCCATAGGAGATGAAAGGAGAGCTCTCTTCATGTGCAAGATGCAAAACTAAACTATCATGAACCTAAGAATGCAAGCTACTATGAAAAGTGGTTTACTTGCAAGGTCACAAAGCTTTTAAACTCTAATATTCATCATCAAGCGTTATTGGTAGCATCACAAGATTATACAATACACACTAGTATAACTATGTGAATTTGAATATGATCTATATCAGATAGATAAGTGGTAATTCCACCTAAGCATCAAAGACATATAGGTCAAGATGACTAGTGCAATGAGATTTCCTAAGTTTAATATGGAAAGATTATACTCGCATTGAGACACAAGGAAAGTCAAGATGGCTATAAGTATGCACTTGCAAAAATAGTCAAGGATAATACCTTGTAGACCCCAATGTCAAGTGGAACAAGCATAAATGCTAATGACAGTTAGGACCTACAAAATACACCCACAAGCAGAAAAAGAAATAAAACATGTCCTCATGCCCCCAGTCTTCTAGCTCAGCATTATCAAAAACTATTAGGGAGAGAACACTCATTAAAGAAATCATCATAGACAACACACAAAGAAATAAAGTCAAACAAGTCTCAGTGAGTTGAGTGTTTAAGTGCATGTGTGTAGGTCATAAAGTCAAACTTTGAGTATCACATCTGCTAGTGAGAAATATCATATCATGGTAGACTGTGGGTAAGATATCTGATAAGTGTTGAGAAACACTTGACGCTAGGGTAGTGTTGAAAAACATAATTGGGGTGGTGTTGAAAAATATTGTTTGCAAGATGTCCTAAAGACCAACGCATCCTAGAGACCAAAGCTAACACAGTTATACTCCCTAGACAAAGACAAAGACCAATTCCAAACCAAGGCAACAAGGTCAAGGCAAGATGGAGAAAGGCTAAGTGTTGAGGATGCATGCTAAGAAACAAGAGTGCAAAGGCCTCAAGTAGCACCTGTTTCTAAGTTTTCACCACTTGGAGATTTTTTGGTTTTTTCCATTTTTTTGTATTTTTGCTACTAAGGTGCCTGTTTCCAAGTTTTCACCAAGGCACTTTTTCTATTTTTTTTTATTTTTTTTTTTTGTATTTTTTTCAAGACTTTATATGCTTTTTAAGATTTTTTCAGCATCATATATGATTTTTTTGGAATTTTTTCAAGATCAATAAATATATACAAAGGATGCCCCCAGATAGAATAGGCATCATGGATAGAACTTCTTTAGGTGAAAGACATTAATAGGATCAGGGAGCTGCTCTCCCTCTAGATCAGATAGTAAATAAGCACCTATCCCAAAAGTAGCAGTAATAATGTATAGCCCAAGCCAATTGGGTTTGAATTTCCCCTTTTGCTATCTATGTTGTTGGTTCTTAGGGTTTTCTCGTAAAACAAGATCTCCCACTTGAAATTCTCTGGGGTGAACCTTCTTGTTGAATGCTTTGGACATACACTTCTAGTAAACTCTCATGTGATCAAAGGATGCTTTACGCTTTTTATCTAGAAGTTCTAGTTCTTGGAGTCTCATGGCGCGGTAGTCTTCATCTATCACTAGACCTTTAAGGGAAACTCTAAGTGAAGGAATCTCCACCTCTAAAGGTAACACTACTTCAGCACCATAAGTGAGAGAAAAAGGAGTAGCCCCTGTTGGAGTATGAATACTCATTCTATAGGCCCATAAGGCCAGATTTATCTGTAGATGCCAATATCTACCATTCTTGTGAACTATTCTATGGAGAATTTTGAGAATAGTTTTATTCGAAGCCTCTGCTTGTCCATTTCCTTGTGGGAAGTAAATGGAGGACCAATGTTGTTTTATCTTGAACTTCTTGTAGAGATGTTTAAGGTCCTTATTTTTAAACTGACCTCCATTTGTAGTGATTATTTCAGAAGGAACTCCATACCAACAGATGATATGGTTCAAAATAAACAAAGAAACTATCTTGCTCGAGGCAACAGAAAGTGGAACAGCTTCTACCCATTTGGTAAAGTAATCAGTAGTAGTGATGATGAATTTGTGTCCACCTGATGAGTTGGGATGAATCTTCCCAACAAGGTCAAAGGCCCAACGCTAAAATGGCCAATGAGAAATAGAAGGAATAAGCTCCCTGCCTAGAGCACATATCAAGTTACCATGTTTCTGACACTTTTCACATGATTTAGCAAAAGCTATTGCATCTGTCTGCATGGTAGGCCAATAGTACCTAGCCCTAAGCAACCTTCAGGCCATGGCAAGACCATTGGAATGTCCTCCACAAATGCCCTCATGAATGTCAGCTAACACTCGGTCAAAATAATCCTTTCCAAGCACCTAAGAAGTGTCCCATCTAAACCCCTCCTATACAGATCACCAGAGATAAGGGTGTGGTGAGAGGCATTTCAAGTTAAGTTTCTTTGTTCAGAATGGTTGAAGGTTTTGAAAATAATGCCATCACAGAGGTATGAATAAATGGCACCATAGCGGGATGACTCATGGCCCACAAGGGTACAAATAACTTGGCTTTCTTTGGATTCATAGATAGGATAGTGTAGTTCTTCCACCATGAATTTGAATCTGGACTCATGTTGTTCTAGCTGAAGGAGTGAAGCCAATGTAGCCATAGCATAAGCTACTTTATTCTCTACTCTAGGGATTTGTTGAAATGTAACAAAAGTGAAATATCATCACAATGAATCAACAATTTTCTTGTAGGGTACTAGTTTTTCATCCTTTATTTGGTATTCTTCATTAACTTGGTTGACTATTAATTATGAATCCCCATAGATATGCAGCTCTGTGATTCTCCACTCTATTTCCATTTTTAATCCATTTGTTAAGGCCTCATATTCAGCAATGTAATTTGTGCATGGGAATAATAGTTTGTAGGACTTAGGGATTGTGTACCCACGAGGAGAAACAAATAACACTCCAAATCCTGAACCATTTTGCATGAAAGAGCCATCAAAGAACATCTTTCATGTTCTTGTAGTCATGTACATTATGTGCTCATCTGGAAATTCAACTTGAATTGGCACTTTATCTCGAATTGGAAAATCAGTCAATTGGTCTGCAATGGCTTGTCCTTTTATAGCTTTATGATCAACATACTCTATGTCAAGTTATGATAAGACCATCATCCACTTAGCAAGTCTACCTATGAGAGCAGCCTTACCAAGAAAATATTTGAGAGGATCAATCTCTACAATGAGGTGTATTGTATGTGCAAGCATGTAATGTTGCAATTTTTGGGAAGCAAACACCACCGCAAGGCAAGATTTTTCAATACTAGTGTAATTAACCTCATATGACACAAGAGTACAACTAATGTAATAAATAGCTCTTTCTTTTCCAGTGCCATCAAGTTGAGCCAATAATGCCCCCAGGGAAGATTCTATTGCTAAAACATACAATATGAGTGGCTTTCCTGGGATAGGAGGCATTAAGATTGGAGGATTGGCCAAGTACTACTTGATTTGGTCCATGCCTTGCTGAAAATCCTCATTCCAGACACATTTAACCCCTTTGTGCAATGTCTTATTGAAGGGTTGAGCTCTATCTGCTAGTTGTGAAATGAACCTCCTTATCAATTGGAGGTGTCCTTGGAGACTCCTCATTTGGCTAATGTTTTTGGGAGGTGGCATATCCAAGATTGCTTGAACTTTCTCTGGGTCCACCTCTATTCCTTTGGTTGAAATGATAAATCCTAGAAGTTTTCTAGAATTGACTCCAAATGCACACTTTTTGGGATTTAATCTTAGTTGAAACTATTCCATATGATCTAGAATGACTTCCAAATCACCTAGGTGTGTATCCCTTTTTAAATATTTTTCCAAGGTGTCATCCACATAATCTTCCACATTCTTATGCATCATGTCATGGAAGATAGTAGTCATAGCTCTTTGGTATGTAGTGCTTGTATTTTTTAATCCAAATGGCATGACGTTCCAGCAATAGGTACCCCATGTGCAAGTGAATGCAATCTTTTCCTGGTCCTTAGGAGCTATCTTGATTTGATTATACCCACAAAAACCATCCATTAATGAATAGATCTCATAACCTGTGGTCATGTCCACTATCATGTCTATGTTTGGAAGTGGAAAATAAATCTTTGGGCATGCTTTATTAAGATCTCTAAAATATGTGCAGACATGAATGGACTTGTCATGCTTTGAAATTGGTACAATATTTGATATCCATTTGACATAATCAATGGCTCTTTTAAATCTTGCACTGAGGAGTTTTTCTAATTCAGCTTTGACAAGAAGAGCTATGTGAGGTTGCATTTTCCTTGATTTTTGTTTCACTGGTTTTATACCTGGGGCTATGGACAAGTGATGCATAATGAGACTAGTGTCCAACCTTGGCATGTCTGAGTAAGTCCAAGAAAAATTAATCCTCTTGCTCTATAGGAACTTGGTATATGCTTCTTTTTCTTATGTTGATATAGATTGAGCCAAATGCACTATTTGTGGAGCCTCTTTTGTATTTAAATTGGCTGGCTGTGTAGGCTCAACAAGCACTAAAGATCTATCCTGAAAGTAACTTGGGAGGTGATCAAGTGCATCATCCTTAGGTGCCTCAAAGAGTTTTTCACCCTCAGATATGTCCTTTATTTTTACTTTTTTAGGTTCTGACACCGCCACATAGTGGTTTTTGCCATCAAAACTCTTATTCTTTTTTTCTTTTCTTTTCATTTTGTGACTAAGGTACTTGATATCTAGTTCTGTCGTGCTTGTAGTTGGTTCACTAGTGGAAGAGACTATGGGCTCAAGGGCATTTAGGTAACATGCTATCTCATAGTCATTCTGGAAATTTAAGAGCTAAGGCTCTTGATAGCATTGAGGCCAATTAATTAGGTGAGGATTGGCAAGGGTTAGATCAATGATGGGTTCAATATTGTGTATATAGATGGTGTTATCTTTGGTGATTACAGAGTTAGGGTCTATCAAGTATCCCTCTAAGGTACCCAAATCAGGACTTATCTCACCAAGCAAAGCATCATCCACTAAAGTGACTTGTGGATTCCAATCCTCTAATCCTACACTAGACTCGTTAGCTACCTCAAGTTGGGAACCATATGTATGGACAACATCAATGTCCAAGTCAACTGTAGAAGCATCAGAGGGAGATTCCCACTCATACTCATGCAAGTTCGTATCTGAATCCCGGCTGGGATGTTTACACCAAGCATATTTTTGAGTCCTTGAGGTAGAGGATTTGATGTCACCAAGGGTAACACCTTCTTGAATGACATTCATGTATTGATTTTCTTGAATAGGATCCTCAACATGATCTTCAACAGTGGATTCTTTGTGTTCTAGGTCTGAAACTGTTGTATGGGCAGTTGAATTGTCTGAATCTCCCCAAAGGAGATTGGTGGAAGGGACCCAATCTTCACACCTATCATGTTGATTTTGCAAATTGGGTATGTAGTTTGATTCATCATCACTATCCATCGTAGAAAGGATAGGAGTAGTTTTCTTGGCATGATTTTCAAAACCTAGGCCAACCATTTTTTTAGACCTGCATCCAAAAAGAGCATGATTGAGTGGTTCAACCTTAGCATCTAATCTGTGACTGAGAGGGCCATGACCTGGGTAGCCCATATTTTTTACCAAAGTGTATCCTCTCCCATAAGCCTTAGGAGATGGGGAGATATTTTCATTGTGCTTATATTTTTCCTCTTTGTAAATCCAATCTCTAATAGCCACCTCTTCTTTTTCATCCTGTATGGGTACTGAGGACTCTACGAATGTACCAAATAGAGTCATGGCTGAAAATGAAGGACGCATGTCTTTTGAAGGTTTTCCATAGGACCTAGGTGAGACTGGTAGTTTTGTAAAGGATTCAATTTGATACCCCCCCATACCAAGGTCTATGGACTTGAACTTATTGTTGCACTGTTCTAGAGTAGCATCAAAATTCTCTACTTCTCTATTGAGAGGAACATGAGTCCCTACTGAAATTGCATTTATAGATAATGTGCTATCCCTAGGTATATAGACTTCTACTCCATTATAGGGGAACTTAACACATTAGTGGTAGGTGGGTGGCACCGCTTGCATGTCATGGATCTATGGTCTACCAAGCAGGATATTATATGCTAGAGGACCAACATCAACAATTTGGAACAAAATGTCCTTTTCAATAGGGCCAATCCTGATAGGAAGGATAGCTAACCCTTTAGAACTTCTCTCTACCTCATCATAGGATTTAATGGTAATTTTATTTTGAGTATCAATAACTTGCTTAGAATAACCCAGTATCTTTAACAGACTCAAGGAATAAATGTTGAGCCCAGCACCCCCATCAATCAACACATGCCTAAAACAGGTCTTGTGAATCATGACTTCAATATGAAGGGCAAGATTATGCAAATGGCTCAAATCTTTGTCATCTTCTTCTAAGAATGTTAGGTAATTAGGGCTGGCAAGGTGATTAACCATGTTCTAGAATTGGTCAACATCTATGTTGTTAGGAACATTGGCTGCATGCAAAGCATCCTCAAGGATATGCTTATGTCTTGGAGACAATTCCAAGAGTTCAAAGATTGAGATTTGAGTTGGCATTCTTTGCAGCTGGTCAACAAGATTATATCTCATTTCAGGATTGACTATTGATTTTGTGGTGACATTATTAGATGCCACTTGCTTGGGTTTGTTGGACCTCTAATAACCACAGGACCTTGGCTTTGGCTTCTTGTGACAATGTTGAGAGATTGGGATGACCTTCAAGAGTGAGGACCTCTAAGCACAATCACAAGTTCTTCATCAAATATAGGAGGAGAGCCCACATCATAACCATAAGGATCTTTGTCTCTCATCATGTTGACACTTTCCTCCACAATCTCAAGCATATTGACCACATTTTTTGCACCTGTGTAGGTGTAGTTTATTGCAGCCTTGCCATTCTTGGGTTGAGAGGTTTCCCCCTTTTAATATTTGGGAAAAGGCTCCTTGAATGCCTTATGGTCTGCAGTGGTATTCAACCCATCAATCTAAAGTTTTCCACTCTTAATAAGATCCTGAATAAGGTTCTTAAGTTTCCAGAAATGTTCGATGTCATGTCCAATGCCATTGTGGAATTTTTAGAAAGATTTTTCATTCCACCAATGAGGTTTAACATCAGGTATGCAGAAATTTTTTGGATCTTGTAGTTGTGCAAGGTTATTGGCAATAAGCATCTTGAAAACATCCTCATAGGAGTCACCTAGTTTAGAAAATTGTTGCCTCTCCTTCTTAGGCTTATCCTGATATTTCAGTTTATGCTCTTGTTGGTTGGAGGATGTGTTGAGCTTCATAGCTTGGACTGCACTAGACAAATGAAGGACTTCTTGATCCTTGGGTTGGGAAGAGTCCACAACTCCATCTTTGACTACTTTCTTATTCTTGTTCCAGTGCGAGTGCTTGCCTTTGTCCTTATTAGCATTGTGGTTGTTTTGACCATTGTTGTTATTGTTATGTTTGGTCAAAATGCCTTGTTCTTTTAAGACATCCTCAATTCAACATGCAATTTTGACCATAGTGTCGAAGGAATAAAAGACCATCTTCCGAACCTCATACCACATTTTAGGCACCAAATTACTAACAATGATATCAATCCTTTCATGCTCAGGGATAGTCCTAGAATAGAGAGAGCACAATCATCTCCACCTTTGTAAGAAGGTAACAAAAGATTCCCCTTGGTTTTTCTTCAAGTTGCACAAGTCTAACATAGTGACTGATCTTGAGAAGTTATATGCAAAATGTTGAACAAATTTGTGGACAAGTTCCTTGAAAGTTTTGATAGGAGGGGTTATGTTAGTAAACCACTCCATGGCTTGGCCCTTGAGACTCCTTGGAAATAATCTCATAAGATAGGAGTCATCTTGGTGAAATTCAAAACTTATGATGTAGAACTGACACACATGATTGTGTGGGTCACCATTGCCATCATACTTGTCATGCTAGAGGATTTCAACTTTTCTAGGTAAATCCTTCATACTGACACTCCTGTCAAAAGGATTGGGACAAATAGAGTCAAGTGAAAAGGAACTTTTAGGTACCAACACCTTTTCCATCATACACTTGAGTTTCTTTCTCTCCCCTTCTTGAGAGGGTCCTTGTTTCTTGATTCTCCTATCCACATCAAAGTATTAAGGGACCCTGGCACCCTTGTTAATCAAGCTTTCTAGGAACCTATCCTTGTTTTGATCAAGATAATTCTCCACATATTGTTGGAATAGTGGCTCTTGTTGCATCCTCATAAAATCTTGATCATCAAAACTTGCACTACTTCCTCAATGTTGAGAGCCATGATGAGCTCATTGGGAGGGTTGTCTCAAGTTCCTAGGAGGTGTTTGTCTCCTATGTTGTGAAATCCTCCTTCCTCTAGGACTAGGAGATCTTGAAGGGTTCCTTGACCACCTTCTACTTCTTGGGGTTCTTGAGGGAGTAGATGGTGGAGAGTTGTTTCCACTGTTGGTACCCCTATTGTTGAATTGGTCATTAAGTTGCTGGGCTAAAAGCCTATCTTGTTCTTCTTGGAATGCTTTTCTTTTCAATTCCAACAAGGCTTGTTGCTCCACCTCTAGGTGTCTAAACCTTTCTTCTTTAGCGGCTTGTTCATCAAAAAAGGCTTTCTTTTCGCATTCAATCCTTTTAAGCCTTTCATTTGCATATCTTGAGGTTTTTTTGAGTGGAGAGTTAGGTATTGAATGTTTAAACAAGATGTTATCAAATGTTGCATTCACATGAGCATCACTAGATTCATTGTTTTTGTCTTCATGTTGTGACCATGCATCTTCGTGAGCTCATCCATAATGTCTTTTAGCTCTTTGATGGGCGTCTAAATATCTTGAGTTAATAGGGGGTGACTCAGGCTGATTGTCATCACCAAATAGCATATTATCCCTATGTCTTTGGAAAATGTCATCAAGATTTTGATCCATCGCTTCTCTCTCCTTTCTATTCATGTTGTAGCTCATGTCCATATCTAATTGAGAAGGTACTAAAGAGGTTCTCAACTCACTACGATTTCTCTTTGGGTCAAACCAAGCTTTAGACTCGCTCCTAGGAGACTGATCAAAGAGGGGTTCCTTTCCCTTTTGCTTTTGACAAGTTTGGACTAAGGGTAACTGTTCAAAGACAACTTGAGGTCATTTTCCTTGACTAACTTGGTACCTTGTCATAACTGACATGAAAGAAAAAGACCCTTAGTGATAAGATGACCTTACGAAACGTCAATACCAAACTAGGATAGTAAAAGTGTTCAATTGTCCAAAAAGAGATGGTGAGATAGAAAGTTGAAAAAGGTGTAAACCAACACTACCACAGAGGTGCATAATAAAAGGATGAGTATCCTAACATGTATGGACTAGGAGGATGGATTTAACCAAATATATAATTGCAATTGAAATTAAATTTTTATGGAAGTGAATTTGGACAAAAGAGTACTAAAACTCTCCAAGTGTGTTACCAAAGAATCTAAAGGTGTACTTTTTCAACAAGTATGATTCCTAACTTATCAGTGACAAGCAAGATTACTTTGTAAAATCAAAGGATACTAATTCAAGGGGTCTAAATATAGGAACCTAAGATACAAATAGGTTTCCAGTGGTAGAGTAAGTCACCTACTAAAATCTGGTCAACTAAGGAAATGCTAGAAAAGTGGCATAAATCAAGTAGAAAGCAAAAAGACTCTGTGCGACAATTTCTAGGCTAATCAGATGGTAAAATCTACCTAGGTGATATCTCACACTAAGCAGTGCAACAGTTTCCAGGTAGCCTATGTGATACTTTCTAGGCAAGCAGTGCAATAGTTTTGTAGTAACAAACTATCGCGTGATAAATCTCAGCATAGTGTGTGATGAAGTTTCAGGATCATACAACTCTTGACTAGTGAAGTGTAAAAATCTTAGTTTTAAAGGTAATTTGGTAAAATTTTCAATCTGATGGTTGGATTTTTTGATTTCAAGCATAGTACTAGCAATAATCAGACAAGTTTGCAAATAGTAGGTGATCAAACATGTCATAAAACACTCACACAAGGGCAAAAGAAACCTTCCCAAGACAAGAAATTGTGATATCAAAGCAATAAAATCCTATTAATGCTACCGTGATGTTTGAATGTTTGAGAACATTTACATGGGTAGATCACAGTGAGAACACTTCAAGCACTTACTAGCCTAAAAAGACAATGGCTCAGTACTTAAAAACTTGGCCCACACTTCATGATCCATTGCCTCACACAAAGTGGCTGCCCACAATAGATATTGGCTTTGTTGTGGAAGTGCCAATGACACAACCAAAGGAACACAAATGGTGAGTAATCTTGGGGTGATCTGGGTTATTCCACTAGGATCAATCCTTGCACCAAGAAGCTACGCAGCAAAATAGGGTGGCTTCTATCTATGTTTCTTAGTAAGGGCTTCCATTAGTAATACCCCTCTTGCTCCCCAAAGGGACTCCTTACCTTGCGACAAGTAATGGACCTTGTGGCCACAAGAGTACCTTAAGCATTCTTACTCAACATTTTCCTCATAGTCACAATCCCACAGTACTCACATTAAGCGAAGACAAGTACTACATCTACCAAGGTTTTGTGTCCTTAATAGCCTTGAGTTTATAGTGGGTCAGAATAGCTGGCAAAAAGATTTTCCCCACTTGGGTCATTCCTCTTGATTGCTCAAGAGTAGGCCCACTAAAGGATTCTAAAACTAAACAAAGATTGGATCAACCTTTGAGTTTCAAGATTTATGTTCTCCTAGATCAAAAGTTTCTCCCAAACACACGAAGCAAAGGTTCAATTACCCTCTTTCTTTCAAAGTCCAAAGATGGGTCAAGATTTCTGTTTCACCACAAGGGTGAAGATCATACTCTCCTACCACCAAAAGAATCCTACAAAAAGATATTAAGTTCCTATGAAAAGAAACAACTAGTATATGCCACACTTAAAATGAAAGCAATTAAACAAGCACTTGATTGGTTTTTATGCTTTGGGCAGCCCTACAAGAAAGGATTAGTAGCCCTTGTGCATTTGGAACTTTGACATGCATTCTTTTAAGAAAATATTCAAGCAATAGGAGCACCTACAAGCACAACTTGTTAGCCCTACAAAGGTTAGCACATCAAAATCAAGAATAATCTACAAATAAACCTCTATTCTACCACAGCAAATCAAAAATCCAAAGCAAATAGATCAAATCTTGCAAAGAAATGGCAAAATTACTCACTGCCAGGCCTAGGCAATAGTTCAGTTGCTAGAAAAATTGCATGATACTTCTCTGTGTACTGGTGCAATACTTTATCTCTGTGTGATAGTTTATAATACCTGCATGTGACAAAAAACAACAGGACAGTGCGATAGAATCTGCAAGGGTGCGCGATACTTTAACTGGTAAAGTATCACACTAGTACACAATAAACTATCATACGACACTGAAAAACTATCGCATGATAATTTAGTTAGAAAAATAGAGAGCTAAAATAGCAAGCTAAAATGATGACAAAAAATTGATGGAAATGCATAAAAAGAAAGACAAAACAAGAGTGTTCTGCCCCACGGTGGGTGCCAAAAATGTACACACTAAATAGTGCACTTCTCTAATTCATTACTTCCAAGAGAATTCTTGAATGGGAAACCTTGAGAAAGTGACCTAGAGCTCCCTTGGCATGGAGTCACAAGGATGTTGATGGCGCTTTCAGCTAGAGCTATTGAAGCATACAACCTTGCTAGTAAACCACACAATGGGAGATTCAAAGAGACAAGGGCAAGAATGCCAATATCTTCAAGAATCAACAATGAAATGCAATGAAACTATGCTAAGAATGAAGATGCAAGCTAAGCTATGGAAATGAAAGATGGAAGCATTAAAAATCCTTACTAATTAAGATATGTGAGCTAATCTAGAGCATAAAGGAAACTAGATTAAGAATGTAATGAAAGCTTCAGCTAATTAGAATGCAAGAATGAAGCTAAATGGATGAAGATCTCCAAAAGCTCCAAAGTCTCCAAGAAATCTTGCAGCATAAGATTAGTATTCAAAGTTGGGATCCTAGATTGAGAAAAGAGCTCTCCTTTTAAAGGAATTGAAAAGGATTGGACCATGGAGATTAAGAGGCAAAATATTTAATCAAGGGTGGAGCTTGAAAGAGGAGCAATTCATGTGCACAAATATCCTCCAATGAGAAAATAATAGTTGACTTTTGTGTCCATATGAGACAAAAAGGTATTTTCTTCTTTTTTATAAAATAAGAATAATGTTTTATTTGTGCAACTTAGGATAAGAGGAAAGTGGGAGATTTTTATTTAATAAAAGGGGAGGAAATTCCTTTTAAATAAATAAAGACTTGGGATAAAATGGTTAGCCCATGGAAAATAATTGAATAAATGATAAAATAGGATTTGATCAAGGAAATTGATATAATTAAAAAATGTTGATTTTTAAAAATATTGATTCAGGGATTTGATAAATTGTTGAATGGGAGCCCAAAGTCTAGGCAACCATTTTAGGGTGCATACACATTGTTCCTTGGTAAATGTTGCAGCACACCCAGTTTCCATCCTGTCATCTGACCTAATTAACACTTTAGCCAGTCACTACATACCTGATGAAAGAATAGTGAAAAATAGCATGGGCGAAGTGATTCTAGATCAAAGATGTCTTCCACTTGCCAAAAGGGGTCAACAAATTTAATAACTTTCACATCAAAAAGGGGATGGAGTTCTATAACAAGGATATTTCACAAGCTCATGGTATAGTAAACAATGAATATCTTATACAACCCCTACCCAAAAAAAAATTTGGATAGGATAGATATGAGAAGAGAATACATGAAAGAAGAAATCCAAGTGGCCATCACCAAGATCAGTCAGGTGTATGGACTACCCAAATCTATTCAGTTGGAGCCATCGATGATCCTGCTCATTGAAAAGATAAAGGAGAGGCGGGTGAGGTTCGATTGGGCCACTATCCTTAGTGACAATTTGGATGAGCAACTGATTAGAGTGAAGACTGATGCACATTTCTACATGATGTCTTATGTGGTGTATCTATTGGCTGCCAAAGCAGTATACCTGGGGTTGAAAAAGGTTGGTGTTATGGGAGATTTGAACACATGGCCATTCCCAATGTACCCACAGCTGGTTAGGAAGGAGTATTACACACACAATAGCCCTGATTTCCATATTGTTAGTGATGCCTTTATATTTTCCATCATACGCTCCATAGAGGGAGACTATGCTAAAATAATGTCAACTAAGGTTGCCGCTAAAGTGAAGGCCCTTCGAGCATTTTACATTCAGTTCAAAACCTTCACATACATTCAGGTGGCGGGATGCACCCTGGCCCTTAAGAAGCTACCCAAGTATCTTTTCGATAGAGTGGTCTTGTTGGAAATAGCAATCCAATTGTTTGATGCTCATGAGAACATCTGGCACAAGAAGAAGCACTATTGAGATTTCCCAATTTCCATAGGGCTCCACTGTGTACCTAATATGAAGATTTTCAAGTCTCTATCTTTTGAATGGGATGAATTCCCTCTACCAACCTACAACCTCATAAGAGCCCATTTTGATCCAATAGGTACATATAGTCATAGAATGGGAAGGCACTATATACATGAGCCACATATTGAAGACCATTGGATAAATTGTGTGGATGACTATGAAGTCAGGATCCATGACTATTGCTGGATGAGTTTGGAGCTAGCACAAACTGCTCTATTATTGAAGATACCTCCAAAGGTGAAAGCAGTTAACTCTGAGGATATCTTAGATCTTATTTACAATTAGGAAAAAGTATATGCTAGGGCCATTCTGAATGCAGAGGTGGATAGAGATGAAAATGATGATATTGATTTCAAGGCCAAGCATGTCATGAAAGTAACAAAAGCATGGATCACCCACTTGTTTCATATGGAACCTATGCCAATGAAGAAACTACCGGAGCAGCCCTCCAAAGAGAAGAAGAAGAAAGGAGAGAAAGTACTAAAGCCACAATTTAAAGAGGTTGAACCCTTAAAGCCAGAGATGGTTTATAGGCATGAGTGTCCTACAGCATATGGTTTATCTACTCATTCAAAGAAGGCTAAAACTAGAATGACAGGGAGCATAGTACCTCCACATGTGCCTTCTTCTAGTGGTCATGAGTCTCCAAGTGCAACAAAGAAGCCCCCAAGATTCAAGGTAACAGGACCTAAGCCGGTTGGAGTGATTAAAGGGAATATTTACAAAAGGAAGAAAGGCTCAACGCCTACTCAAATAGACACCCTCTTGGAGGACGATGAAGATGAGATGGACCAAATACCCCTCAGTAGAAGAACCTGATCCACAGGATCCCTGAAGAAAAGAAGAGTAATGGAAGATGATCAAGAGGATGTCGAAGGGGCAACCCAAGGAGAACCAATAAATCTTGATTCTTTGGGTGACGATGAGTTTGACATCTCCTCTTTCAAGGGACTTCATGGCTTCCAAGAAACTGAGCAAGAGGCTCCAGCCGTAGGACACGCTAGCTCGTGCAATAATTTTCATGGCTATGGAATTTTTCTCTAGCCTCTGCAATGTTTTTCCTTGCCCCTGGCCTCAAACCCTAGTTCATAAATTCAAAATTTCTAGCCGTTGGTGAAAAGAAACCCTAGACTGTATTGACCCTATTCTAATTAACCATTACTTTTGCGGTCACTAAAGTCCCAATTACCCATGTGTTAAATTGGCCCCATTCGTTGATGACCACTTTTACATGTTATATCATTAGGTTATTATGTCGGGGCCCCCTTTTAATTTTTCTATCCAAGCCTAGGTCTCCTGAGATTTATTTTCCTAGGTGTCGGCCTTTTAAATTGTGTGGCTGTCATTATTCCGCAAGGTTTCCTATTGTCAGAGTTTCTAACATGTGGTATAGCGATGAGCGGACACCTGTCCTGATGGGTCCAGCATCTCAGTCTATCTTTAATCCTACGGTGAGTGCATGATCTCATGAAATCTTAGTAGGCTACGAGTTCATGCGATGGTCGTCAGATCTTCCAGGTAATACGACATTTCTTAGTGGGTACACTACCAAGTGTGCATGAATGGTGGCTTTTCATTGGTCGCACTAGATGGTGAGTCAAATGATTCAGCGGGGCCCAACATTCAACAAACTTAAGATCTAACAGCTGGCGTAAAAGCACATGGAATATTCTTCCTCTATCAGATCATGCGCCAGCCGTTGATTTGGTATCAGACCATAAGGGAGGGCAATGGGACCATTTGCCAGGTGTTGTGAAGTTGTTCTTTTCTAATTGGCCAAGCTCAGTGGTGATGTGGTAGATGTCAGTGGGACCAGTGTTTTAAGTGTTCAAGGTTGTTAAATAGTAGATTGATTGTGTGGTTGTCGTTATATCACCGGGGTAATTTGTACGCTGTTTAAGCATCACGGTATAGCAACAGCCATTGATTTTGTTTAAGAGATGGAACCATGCAGTGGGTCCTCTGTTGTTGACTCATTATGATATGGTCGAGTGTTTTGATAGCACGTGGATCTAGGTGGGCCTAAGTTTTCTCTTCAATTGCGTGGTATCTGATTATAACTATGGTTAGAGATGAAGTCTAGTGTTTTCATGACTAAGGTATAAATGTAAACTAGGATTCCCACTAGGGTTAAATTTGAGATGCCCAGGAAAAGTGAGGATCTAACGGTCATGTTTTAAAGTTGATCTTAGTTTGATTTCTGATCGTCGATGTGCTATTTCATGCCTTGATGTAGCCATTTTCTTCCAGATTTGAATATTTTAAGGGTTTTCAACCACCAGAGGACTAAAATTCAATGCTGGAGTGGCTGGATTAGGTGGATTTTGATTTTGTTTGATGTTGTAGTGTGGTCCAAAGGTGTGATGATTGTTTGCAGGGGGATTGTACTATAAGGAATGGGTAATGTTGCTCGAGGCATGTTGTAGGTGGTTGATTAGACTAGTTAACATGGTGGATTCATGGTCCTTGGTACAAATCAAGAGATTTCTCATTGATGAAGATCATTCTAGGATCTATTTTCTCCAGTTGCTTGGTTTTTCTCCCATGTAGTAAATTTTGATTGTATTTGGTTGGTTTGGTGGGTGAAAACAATAGCCCTTGCCTCAGTCATCTGTAGCTTGTTGCATCCTAACTTTTTGGGATTCCAAGATGACTGGTGGTTCCAAGTCTTTTGGTCCCAAAGGTTGTTGTTGATGTTATAATGAAAATCAATGTAAAAGACTGAACAAGGAGAGCCTAGATTTTGGGTTTGTTTCCTAGCATTGTGTTGTTCTGGTAATGTATAGGTTTTGTAAATTTTAATGAGAATACACTTGAATTCCAATCTTAGATTTATGTTTGTCTTCTTGTTTTGATCTTGGGCTCATATATGTTAATGTCACAAAGTGAGTTAGCATATGGTGGACAAAGAACATTATGGAGTTATCTTTGAGTTCCTAACAAAGTTAGGATTAAAGTCTTTAAGGTAGTTTTAGTGAGTTCAGGGTTGGATAGGAATTTGATGATCAGGTTTCAGAGTGAGAGGGATAATAGGAAAAGCACTTATTTTGAATTCAAGAGTGTTTGAGTTAGGATTCTTAGTTGATATATGTTATTAGGTAACTCTATACCCTAGGTTAAGGCACTGATCCATTCTCTGGAAGCAGTTCATCATCATCAATCACACATTTAAATGATAAAATCTTTAAAACCAGTTTGTGAAGGGTATAGTTGTATAATATTTTGTGACTCCTTTGAAGAAGTGAGTCAAAGGTACACCTGCCTAAGCATCTAGGCTCAAAGTGTAGGAGGATCCTTGTTGATCCTTGTTAATTGGCCCTTTTCATTGCAAACTTTGGAGTGGTGATAGATTTAGTGACATTAGTTTGTCAATCATAGTGTAAACCTGCAAGTAGAAAGAAAAGACAACCAACAGAACAGTCGGTGTCTTTTGATTCTTTCCCCACACAATTCACTAGTCCCCATGACAAGGTGAGAGAGGAAACTCCACAAGGGTCTCAAGAACCAATTGAGGAAGTGATAGCTAAGGTCGAAATGAAAAAAATGGAGATAGGAAGGGATTCTTCCATTGGTGTCACTTCTGAGGAAGATGTAGCTGCACAAGTTCCCTTGGTTTCACAGCCAATTCAAACTCCACTCCCACCTCCCCATCAAACACCATCAACCACTCCACTTCTACCTCCATTTCAAACCAGTCTATTGCCTCCACAACATCCACCATTTCACGCTCCCATGCCAACTCCACCTCTGCCACAAATGCCTTCACCCACTCCATTTGTTTCTCCTACTCCACCGCTTGTTCAGAATGACGTAGTGGTACAAGAATCCCAAGAGCCTGAGAAAGAAATGGAGACAATGGATGAAATGTTGTCAGAAGAGCAGGACAGATCAGATAAACAAGTGGATGAATAAAAACAAGTTGATGAAGGAGATCAGACAATTGAGGAAGAGAAAATAGCTGATGAAGAGTAGACATGTGAGGAGGGAGAGTTGAATGTGATGGAAGAATAGGAAACAAGAGGAGAAGAGGAAGGTCATGAAGAAATGGAGATAGAACACCCTTCAATTACCTCAACTCCCTTAGCTCCTTATGAACCAATCAATGCCTTTTCAAAGCCCACTTGGTTCACAAAGGAAATTTAGCCAAGGACCAGGGTATACATGGATGATGAAACATATATGGCAGCACTAGGGCAAGCATTCCATCAGGCCTGATCTAGCACCCGAGAAAGGACATTGTCGTATGTCACAAAAGATCAAGTGGGGAGATGGAAGGCATAGGTGGCTATTCCCACAATGAGCATTAGTATAGCTGAAGTCACTCTAGATGAATACATGCTAGAGGAGGTAGATTTTGAAGAACCAACCAGAGAGGGAAGTAAAACTCTAGCTACCCTCAGATTAAAGCATGTTCTTGGTTTCATGGACAAAGATGAGGAGAAGATAAAGACATTAATGGAGAAGAATGAGGATATGAAGAAGTTCATTCTTAAGATAGCGGGTTCCATTGAGCCTAGTAACCTTGAGGTCTCATTACAGGCTATTTTGGAAAAGGAGGGTGATATATCAACAAATATTCCACATTCTTTTGTACAGGCTTGTGCAGACTGGAAGGAATATTTTGAATAGTTCGCAAAGGTATCTCTCAAGAATATTTTGATGCCCTTCTGAAGTATTCTACAAGGAATCACCTCCCTAGTAGAGATCATGAGTGAAGAAGATGGTATGGAGGAAAAGATTCTGAAATGGCAGAAGGAGCTGGATGACCTTATAATAATAAGGAAGCAATGCTTCCAAGTTTTGGTAAAGGTATATGAAAGATCCAAGCTAGATAATTTTGAGAAATGGATCAAGGATATAACTAGAGTGTTGACTATCTTTGGGAAGGTACTTAAGAGAATGAATAAAAGGAGAGATGATAGTCTGCTCTTTATAGGAGAGATGCATTAGTTCTTCGATGGACTGGACTTAGATTTGTATGATGAGGATGATGAGAAAAATATGTGTTCTATAAACATCATCATCAATCAATACTTGGGGATATTCAGAGGAGTCAAAATGAAAGAAGACCTCCAACAAATGTTTTATCAAAAGAAGGAGATCTAGAAGATGTTGTCTCAGGAAGAAGAAATACAAGGTTTTTCAAGAGAGTTGGTCACCTTCCAAGATAGATAAAAAGAACTCCTTGAAGGGATCCAAATGGCTAACTTTGAAGAAGTGTTGGAGATTTTGGACAGGTTTCGCAAAGCACATCTAGAAGTACTCCTTAGCCAGTGAGCGTCCAGTTCAAACTTAACCAAATTTGGTGCAGAGAAAAGGCAGTTTTGTACTTAACCATTTTTGCAGAGCCTATTTTTTGGCCTTTCAGCCCTAGAGATTTTTCGGCCTCCGAAAGTCCAAAGTCCAAAATTTGGGAAAAGAGGACCTGACACTTAGTCTTTTTGAAGCTTGGTTTCTTCGAGCCAACTGTTAGGATTTGTGTTTTTTTTGGCACGTCTGCCGTTCAACTTCAGTCAACTAAAACTTGATTTTTTAGTCAACTAGGCCTCTTTTATGGGATTTTTCCTGCATGATTTTGGGGTCTCTTTTAGTTGAGTCCACATGGAGAAGCTGCAACCAAGGATTAAGGGTAGGATCACAAAGTTCTATGAAGGGCATGGATGAGTTCCAGCTTCATTTTTGAGTTATTTTATGCATAATCTACTCAAGTTTTGTAATGCATGAGGTTTAATTCCCTCCTAGGGTAGTTTAACTAAGTTTTAGAGATAGTTGCATTAATGTAATATTTAGTTTAGATTTATTTTCAAGTTTTAGATGTAGCCAAAACCCTAGCTGTGAAAATAAGAGCACAACTCTATAAATTGTAAGAATTCAATTTAATGAGGGTCAGATTTATCATTAATGCAATACATAGAGTTGGTGCTTCAATCATCATGTGATATTTCTACTATCTTTGCAAGATTTATGAATGTGTGATCTGCTCATTTATTTATTTCAAAGAGCCAATTGATTGTATGGTGATTTCAAATTTATGATTCTTAGTTCGGTGTTTGCTGGTGTCATATTTCTTTGTTGTGATGAATCATCGAGAAGATCTTTCTTTGGTTCTTTTAAGATAAACTTGTCTCACGTGTGTGCACATCTATGGTGGCTTCATGATTCGATGAGTTTTGGCTTATCATACATCTGCGTTCATTTTCGTTGATGATTGCATCTACTTAGCTAAAGATTGTGATTTATTCTAATCTATGTTTCGTGGGTTTCCTCATCTTCTTGATCTTTTAATTTGCAAAGTAATGTGATATTGGTTTATGTCCATTAGATTTCTTTTTAGAAATTTCTTTCAGAATTCTTGTTACCCTACTTCTTACTTTCTTTGCAAAATCAATTACGGTAGATTAGTTAGATTAGCATTTCTTTCATTCTAAAATCTAGAAAGAAAAAAAAAGAGAGAAACATTGTGGTATTTTGAAGTTTGTTTTGCAGCCTTCCTTGAGATGCGAACCAGCAAAGGCCTCCTTGTTAACAGATTCACATTTGTCTTCAGTTGACCTATCCAAACGGTTGAGACCCAACCCAGAAGGAACCTTGAGATTGATTCATAGCATTCTTCCAAGAGGGGAATTTATTCACATGAATTCCTAGCCATTGTCTTGTGTAAAAATGATGCTCAACAACTCCATAGCCCACATCGAGCAATCACTCACATCTCGGTAGGAGTGAGATGCCCATGAATATCTAGCACTTGCATCAATCTCAGAGAATGAAAAGACATAACACTAAATTGGGACTACACACAACAAAAAAGGGGCACTATGTCAGCATTAGACATGAAAAATTAAAGTAAAATTGCCTAAAAAGATTAAACAGACAAGCAAAGTTCACTCAAATTTCAAAGCAGACCAAATGTGATCCTAGATCCTGGATGCAATTTGGGATACACGGGATGCAACACCCTAACTATATATGACACTTCACATATGTGATGCATGCATGATACATGGGATGCGATCCTTAAACCATGTACGACTTTGTTTTGACCAAATGCAACAATCTGGTCAACTGGCTTTAAATTTGGACAAAAATCACTTAATGCGACCCAACAGGGTGCGATCTAGGAAATTTGGGATCCGATCCAAAATTTGGTAAAAAATTAGATGTGACATGGGATGGACCAGGTGCGATCCTCTTTACAGGATGCGATCCTACACTAAATTGAGCATAAAAAGCATTAAAAAAGGCAAAAATTGAAATTTCCAATTTGAATGGAGGCGTTATTGACTACTCACTAGTGTCGCATAGTGTGCTAGTCAGTCGTGACATCACACTAGCTCAAACCAATGTTGCTCAGTAGTGAACACCATTTCGATAGTCAGAGCTCAAAAATTACTATAGGTAAAAGTGAAAATGAATAGTAAAATGACCATTTTGGACCTATTTAAGCCTCTCGGGGACTCGGTGACCTAGGTCACTTTCATGACAGGATGTGACAGAAGCTTCATATCTAGACCAAAATCAAAATAGGTGATATATATCACTTAAATGCAGTAAAAATGAAGTTACAAAGAGAAGTCAACCTTCAAAATGCAGAAGTCAACTATAGTCAAATTACAGTTAAACAAGAGAAAAATGAACAGAAAGGATACCACAAACATGGAAAATAAGTTCAGTGATGATTATCAGTCAGATGCACAGTTAACATGAGTCAAAGGTCAGTCAAATTTAAGTTACGAAAGTTGCGTAGAGCATAATTAATGCATAAAAAGCTTTTCAAAAGCTATACAAAGTGAATTTGTCACTCACGCATCAATTTTTCAAATCAAGATATTGGTCAAACGTTAGTCAAACTTGGTCAAGCCTCATATTTTCTCAGTTAAACTCGGTCAAATAGTGTTTCTTTGACACTAAAATTGATCCTAATAGAATTTTGACACATTCTAAATGATTTGTACTTGATCCAAATCCATTTCAACCAATGTAATATCTCTTAAATGCTAGAAACTGATGAGTTTATCAATATTTATTCTGATTTTTGTCCCAATGGGGCATAATCATACCAAAATGTAACAAATTCAATCAAATTTTTGAACACCAGGGGCATGACAGTTGTCTTCAATCAAGTTGATGTTGTTAATATTTCTAACATTGATCAATTTCATTGCTTCAAATCAAATTGGTTATTTGTCATCATGTTCAGTTTCTGCAAATCAAATTTAAATAGAAATTTGTATCCAAATTTCTTATCTATTTTCATTTGATCAAGCTCAAAATTGGTATGGTCAATTCTTGTGCAATCAAGTTCTGAATTGGTGACTTTCAAATCATGTAGGATTTCGTTCGATCAAGTTCAAAATTCTCAAAATTCAGAGTGGTTTTGTCTACTGCTCTCTAAATATTTCAGAGTGGGTTCACTTCTCTCTAAATCTTCTTTAAAATCAGAGTGTTCCTCACTACTCTCTAAATCACTTGATTTCAGAGTGGTTCCCACTACTCTCTAAATATCTTGATATCTATCAGTTCTACCGAGTCCTGTGCTAAATCACATTTTCTTTGAATCCATGTGTTGTTCGCAAAGAAATTCAAAGAGGGGAAAATGTAATCACCTAAAATTGGGCTAATAGAATCTAAGGCCCTATTTTCCCTAATTCGAGATAAATTCCTAATTATGTTAATTAAATTCTTGATTATTAATACAATTCAACAAATTTGATAAAATCAATAAAACTTTATGAATTAAGCATTAATCATCAATAATTGAGAAAAAATCATATTGATTACCTCTAGGCCTAATTAATTAAATCAATCCCATTAAATACATGGCTAGAGTTATTAATTAAAACAAATGAATAAAAGGCTTAAAAATGACATGTTGCCTCTTAAGGGGACAAAAAATATAATTTTAACCAATGAGGGCTCATCACATGGATCAAGTTTGGAGACATCTCAACCATTCCTCATGGATGCATCTCAACCATCCAAATTTCTAAAGTTCTATAAAAGATGAATTTTCAAAGCTCAACAGATATAGTTAATTGAATTTACACTTATATGTTGCACATTTCTTTTTATAGCTAATTAGAGAACACTTGAATTTACATGCTTAATGGTGAATGAACTAATGGTTTTCATGAATGAACCTAGTTTCTTAGTTACATTTTATTTGAATCTCTCATTCTAACATGCATTATCATTGTTTAGAGTCTAAATTTGAGAGTAAATTTATATTCCTACATACTTTTTAGTTAGAGAGAAATAAGATGATTTTGCGTAGTTTAATGGCTTTCAATTTCATTTAATTTTATTTGAACTAACAAGCTAATGTTCTATTGAAGTATTGTGTTGTAGAATTACATTGACCACAAAATAAACACACACATACTAGTAATGAGCCAAATTTGCAAGTGTTTGATCTGGCATCTCTAATTTTTCTCATGTTCTCTTCTATCTATCTCAACATCAACTCGGCAAGGTCGAGTTGCAAACCCTTTTTCACAATGTTATAGGCAATGTTGACCGCTCTACATGCAACACTATTTGGTCTGCTGAATTGGAAAATCTTGTATTCAATAACATATACACCAAATCTCATTTTAGGGTCACTGATGGTATTTATTCTTAGGCCTCTACCATCCAACTCTGCTTTGGTTAACTTCTCAATCTCACTTAGTGTCGAGTGCCTTAGGGCTTCAGCTTTGTCACTCATGGGATACCCTATTACGGTATGTATAACATCCTTTGTTATCTTCATTGGTTCATCCATCCATAACTTTCCTTCATGTGCATGGCTCAATACAATGCGTATCTATTCAATTTTAAATGCCTTTGGGAAATGTGGGGCATTGGTTAACCCTTTAACCTCTAAGTGCTTGTGATCCTCCTTTAGCTTGCCATCAATGCAAAGATCTTGGTATGTAGATTGGAGCTTGAAGTCACCAATTTCATTAATTTTGCATTGGATATATGATCTAACATCCTTTACAAGTAGAACCTTAGTCGGTATTAAGGAAAACATGCCCTTGTCATTGAGTTGAGATACAACTTCAAGATGAATTTTGTAAGGGGGCTTAGTGTAGGTCATTTTCTTGATCAAAATAAGCTTTTTACTCTTATCTTCCTTTCTTTGAACAATTTGTGAGGATGAAGCCATCATGATTGCTAAATTAGGCTTTCAACAAATTGGATACAAAGAACTCGGTTAGTTCCAAACTTACTTGATTTGGTCTTCAACTATTCATAATGTGCTTAGATCTCCATGAAATGCTTGGATTCTCCCTACTATATTTTCACTCAAATTATTTTTCTTCACTCTACTTCGCTCTGCTTCATTGTGTGAACAAATGAGTTCATTTCCCACTTATTTATAGACAAAAACATTGATCGGCGCAATAAATTTTTTGTCAGCTACCACTTGATTGAGAATCAAATAACTTGGTTAACACTATAGATACCTCATCTTAGTGAGTACTATCAATACTCAGTTGTCTCTTACACTTTAACTGACTAGATTTTCTTACTCGGTCCAGCTTAATCGACTAAACTTGTTTCAAGTTATCATCAATTATAGTACCCTAGTGCATCTTAATTCATGCTAATTTGGTATTCTCACAATAGATATAAGGAACATTGGTAAGATATAACTTGTTGAAATTTAGTTCCATACTTACTTGAATTTCTTAGGTGGAGGTGGTGAAATTGCCTAATGCAATGGATGAGGTGTCACTGACTGTTGTGCTTGGTCTAGCATTGTCATTTGATGCTTTTCTCCACATTCGATTCCTTTTCCTCATGATTTCCTCAATTGTGTTTCCATTTTCACTAGTACTTGGTTTTGGTACTTGGTCTATGTAATCTTTACTTAAATGACCAACCTTATGATAGTGCAAATATGTCATTCTAGAATTTGACCAATTTTGAGATCTTCCTCTCTAGTAGTTTCTCATAAATTAGCTAATATATGTCCATACCTACCACATGTTGTCCAATTAACCCAAGTGTTGTAATCCTAGGTATATGCATTACCTTTCCTTCTTGGTTGATATGTCTTGTTTTGTCCTCTCAATTTCCAGACTTGCTTCATCTTTTTCTTGCATTCTTATGGTATGTGGCTATGCATGTTGCAAGTGTGGCAGTGTTTTTCCATATAGGGTTTCTTAGTTGACTTGTTCATCTTTGATCTGCACTCATGTTCTTGATGTCCATACTTATTGTAATTGTAACAATAACCATCAAATTTAGGAGTGGATTTAGGAATACATTTTCTTTTCTTCTACAAACATTTGATGCGTGGCCTAGTTTTCTACAATGATAGTATGAGAGCTTCTTTGACCTTGGATTTTCATAGGCATTCTTCTATCCAACTTATCTTGATGACTCTCCCTACTAGGTATAGCCTAAACTAGTAGTATTGTCAAGTCCTCTTTGACTACTTAGAAACTCATCCATCCTTTTTGTACTCTCTTAAGATTTCTTAATCATCTCATTATATTGTTTTTTAATCTTTACTTCATTCTTCAATATTTCATTTTCTTCTCTCAATTCACCAATGTCTTCCAATCTTCTAGTGAGTTCACTGTCTACTTGATTGACTTCCTAACTCATAACAACCATCTGATTGGAGATTTCAAAATGATGCTTGGTAAGTCTCAGTATTTTAGATTCCTTTTCTTGCATCTTTTCATTCATTTGTCTTCTATCACCAATAGCCAGATTCATTTCTTGTTCTTCTCACCTTGCATTGTTCATGACATCAATCATTCTAACCATTTGTGTCTCCTGACCAATCCGCAGTACTTTCACTTGTTCAGTAAGATGTTGATTCTTTTCAGATAGATCTGATATGGTTCCTTTAGATGCATCATATATGCTACCAGATCTAGATCTAGATGCTTCAAATGGATCATCTATCTCTTCTTCATGATAATAAGTCTCATTATACCAAAAGTCCATATCCTTCCTTTTGATCAGTAACTCTTTAAGTTTCTCTTTGCCTTCTTTGAATTATTCAATGTAGATTTGCAACTACAATGTCTGATTCTCAATAGTTTTGTCAACTTTATACCTTTCCACCCTTAAGATCTTTTCTCTTTAGTGATTAAACTTCTTGGATAAGAGAACTAGCTCTGATACCAATTTTTGGAATTATGGAAAGGTGTGGACTGAGAGGGGAGGGGTGAATCAATACCCTTAAAACTTTTCAAACTAATCCTTGTAAAATTGAACTTCAATAACTGACTCTGTAGATTGCATTCACCATACATTAAATACCATAACTAAAATATAAATGTATGTAAAAAAATCAATAAAACATTCATGAAACTTCAATACACATGAAACATGTATTTTGGTATCGCAGAAACCCTTGTTAGAAGGTAAAAAATTTGGTGGGGATGGAATCCACAAAGTTTCACTTCTGGAGAAATAAATTTATCAGTTAAGGCTTACAAAGATTGATCACTTTAGGTGATCTTACCTTGTTAGGAGTAATAATAAGATTAGATAGATCTACCTAGTTAGAGGATTTTAGCAACACAACATATGTGTGCACTCAGTTAAGAGATTTTATCAAGGATGGTTAAGTCCACTTTGTTAGGAGATTTTGAATCTACTACAATTGTTAGAGAGTAACAATGATATATGACCTAAATGAAATACAACTCAAATTTCTGATATCAGATCCTTTAAGTACAATAAAGTTATCACCTTGTTGTGATGAGTATGTCCTTCTATACTGCTTGGTAGCCTTATTTTTGTTCTGATAAATTGAATGCTTCTGTCAAAATCTTTATGTCAAAACCCTGTTTGATCTTCAGATGTCTTGAGTGCAGCTACTTCCCGATGATACCATATTAAAATGACATCTTAACAAGTTTTATATCAAACTAATTTGACCTAATTAGGGTTTTAAATTATCTTATAAAACCTAAGATTAACGGTTCATATGATTAACATGGATCATCATTACATAGGAATCATCATTCATTAAATGATTATATCCACAATAAATATTCACCTTGATCTTGGTAAACCATTTTCTCACTCGACAAAAAGTTGTTCACCTTGGACTATGTGCCATTCCAAACTTTTATGCAAACTCTAGATTACTTGATAATTGTTATCTCTTGATCTCGGTGTTTACTAGTGCTCAATAACCCTGTGTACTTGGCAACCATTATACTCAGTGACTACTATGTAGTTATAATTGACTAAATTATCTTGCATTGTTTACCAACTATACAAATGATTAGTAATGACAACACTCAATCCATTTAGGAGTAACACATACATACATACATATATACATACATACATACATATATATACATACATACATACATATATAGATACATATATACATATATACATATGTATGTGTGTGTGTGTGTGTGTGTGTGTGTATAAGATAATGACAAGGATTGATCAATCATGTGGATCTCACAAGCAAGTAACTATGACTTCGTCCCTCAACCACATCGGGCATATTAGACATAAATATAAATGATACATGCCAACCATACACATGCAAGTATGGGATTAGTAAAAATCATAAAATAAGTAATATGATCAAATTTAAATTACCCTCATCATCTAACTAACATGATATAAATCAAATTATTAAAGTATCATAGAACTGAATCATTGAATATAATCAAAGATCTAATATTCAAATAAGTTGGTCTAAATTGGTTGACATCATAAACATAAATGGTAGTAAAGGTATGGGCATTACATCCTCTTCCCCTTAAATTAATCTTAGTCCTAGAAACCAAAAACTGCAACTACAATAGATTGAAAATCAAAATATACTACCTACAAATATCACACAAAGAATAAGATGAACATAGCCATTACTCAATCATACTTCACACAAGAAATAATACAAACATTACATAATTATCCATTCACACAAGGACATGCATATCCCATCACTAAAAGCAATATAATTTTGGTTTAAGTACAAACCAAAAATCACTTTGATAAATCATTCATCATTATCAATTTCTTAAATAGAGCTAAATATTTTATTCATTCATCTTTATAGAAAACACCTAGTAAATTGTATAAAAAACACACTTTCGTATCTACATTAAAAAAAACATAAGTTCAGAAGTTCATGCAACACTCATGAAAACATATATGATACTCAATATATTTCATTTAAATAAAATAACATAACACAATATCTGTGATGTACTCCCTTATACATACTATCAAAGGTCTATAACAAACATGATAGATGTTGGAATTTTTCCTGACATGTGTCATAATTGATGTCAACATATTTTTTAGAAGATTGACTTAACTATATCTGATGTTGCACTAATATTGGTTAAGACAGGAACATGTAGAATCATCATAGTTGTACAAGATGTGTATGGCATGTCTGACTCTAAGAGCTTGGATTTGTGTTTTAGATGGAATTAAGATCTTATATCTAAGATCACATGCAATAATTTAATCAGAGGAATAAGTTAAAAAAAAATTGGTATAGACTGGTTGCAATAATAGAAACAAAGGTCTGTGGAAGAGTCAATCTCTAAATTTCTATGTTTTCTTGGATGCGAGATGGATTCAGGATATGCGAGTTTGGGTTATGAGAGAAGACTCATTAAGGAACAATTTCCCTTGTTCCTTGATTTTTGTGCTCTTGGTGACATCATCTATAGAGTGTGACCTTGTAAAGTCTTATTTGGTGCCAACCTATGGGATGTTTTGTGTTCTAACTTGTGCGAAGATAAGTCACAGATTATGGAGTATGATGACCAACTGATGTTTGTTATTTTCTTATCCAAGATCCAATGTGTATCTTGACAAGAGTTAATGTAAATAATTTTTATTAGGAAAGTCCTAATTGGTTCTGACCTACTAAATCATGTGCATCTTGTATAAAGTTGTAAAACAAGTGATGCAAAGAGTGTAGGTGTGAATATGAATGTGTGGATGCAAGGACTAGTGATGTAGAGAAGACAGTGTGATTATTGTACTTCATTGGAACTATTTTAGCAAAGGAGTTGTTGTTAGTCAGTTCATTATTTGTGATCAATATATTTATATACTTTTATTTGGACAGTAGTTCCAGAAGGTGGGTTTAACCTTTAGAAGGGGGATTTAACCTTCACATTGGGCAAGTTTCTCTGAACGAAGAAAGTCTCATCGTATCAACTCCTAACAGGGTTTCTAACTCAAAGAAAGGAGTTTGTCCTTTAATAGGGACTTTGTACTAGTTGTATTTATCTTCTTCTAATAGGAAAGATCTTGTAACAAAGATACTTTATTACTAGTTCATTATTTGTGGGTTTCATCCCCACTGAGGTTTTTCCCTTAACAGTGTCTCCCTGAAAATAATTCTTGGTGTTATGATTTGTGTTAATTTTGAGGTTTTAGATTTGCATTTATTGTTTTAAGATAAAGTTTTATATTAAGGACATACACTTGATTCCCCCCACCTCTCAGTTGTATCCAATAATTGGTATCATAGCTATTGGTCCTTAGAGATAAAGCTTGACCACTTGAGTTGATATAAAGATGGCTTATTACAAGAAGGATAGTCCTAAATTTGATGCTAAAAACTTTGACAGTTTGAAGAACAAGATGAGGACACATTTGTTTTGCCTAGGAATTTATTATTGGATGATTACAAAGAATAAGGAAAATATTGTTCCAAAAATTGATTTACCTAATTCTACTGATGATGAAAAGAAGATTTTTTCTTGCAATATGGTTGCAAGGGAAGATTTCATAAGCACACTATCTGAAGAAGAATTTATAGAAGTTAAGGACCTTGATTTAGTTCATGAAATTTGGGGAAGACTGGAAGCACTTTATGAAGGCAAGAAGTACACCAAGAAGGCAAAGTTACAAAACTGGAAGACAAAGATGGAAAATCTAAAAATGTGAATATGAATATGTTAGAGCTTATATCTAGATGGTTTTAGAAGTTGTTATAGGGATCAAAAATTCATGAGGCACTTATACTGAAGAAGAGGTCATCACAAAGATTATGAGATCTTTGACACCTATTTACAAGACCAAAGTGCAATCGATTGAGGAGATCATTCCATTGACTTAGGGATTTGATTGAGAGATGTTGATAGCTAAGTTAACTACCTTTGAGATGACATAATTATAGGATTCAGTACCTAAGATAGAAACTACAGTCAAGGAAACTATTCATAGTGACAAAAAGACCTCATCAAGCCTTGCAAGCACTGGTATGGTTAACAAATATCGTAAACTTGGAGACTATGGATATGATCTAATGGAAATTGATGAGTAAAATAGGAAGATGGATGAACTTGTTTCTCTAGTCGCAAGAAAGGAGAAAATAGGTAAGGGTAAATTTGAAGGAAAATTACCTTTAAAATGTTTTTCTTGTAATAAAGTTGGTCACTTTTCATTTATATGTCCTACAAGGGTCTCTAAATACAAACCTAAGTTCACTAGGCCAAATTTCTATGATGAGGAATGCTATTATGCTAGTGAAGGTGTTTCTGATGATGATTCAATAGTAGATGAGATTGGATTTGTAGCTATAAAGGATAATGAACATATTCATGAAGAAAAAGCCTTAGTATCACATGTTGAAAAGAAACCTAAATGGATCATTGATAGTGGATGCTCACATAACATGACTGGTGATAAAAATATGTTTTCTTAGCTTAAGATGTGTGATGGTGGAGCTATTAGATTTGGTGATAATACTCCTAAACTGATTGTTGGAGTAGGATCTATTTCTCTAGATGAAAAAACTAACACTAATAATGTATGGTTTGTTGATGGAATTAAGCATAACTTGTTGAGTGCTAGAAAAATTATGGATAAAGGTTATCAATTATACTTTAGTAATGGATCATGCACTATTAGAGGACAAAAGGGAAACTTGATTGCATCAAGAACAAAGACAAGAGGTAATGTATTTTAGTTGAATATTGCTAATGAAAAATGTTTTGTTGCTCAGATTGATAAAAGTTGGCTATGGCATAAAATATTTTGTCATGTACATTTTCATAACATTAACATCAATGCAGTTATGGACTTACCAAAAATGTGAAGCTCTCTAACACCATGTGCAAAGAATGTGTAATGGGAAGGCAAACAGAGGGGATTTTCTAGAGCAAGTCATACACTACCAAAGTGAAGCTAGATTTGGTGAATATAGATCTATGTGGTCCTACAAGGACTAGATCCTCTTACGGTGAAAGGTATTTCATACTATTTGTTGATGATCATTCTAGAATGATGTGGGCTGATTTTCTTAATGAAAAATCAGAGGAATTTGACAAGTTCAAGATCTTCAAGGAAAAAGTAGAGATTGAATCAAGTCTAAAGATAAGATGTTTAAGGTCAGACAGAGGAGGAGAGTTTACATCTACTACATTTAATTCATATTTTGAAGAACATGGGATATGCAGGTGGACTTCTTCTCCTAGGACTCCACAATAGAATGAGATTGTAGAAAGAAGGAACAAAACTATACTGGGTGCTTCTAGAACAATGATGATTGAAGGAAATGTATTGCATGTGCATTGGAGGGAAGTAGTTAGTACTAAATTTTACACTTTAAATAGAGTTAAGATCAAGGAAGGTAATACTAAAACATCTTATGAACTTTGTTTTGGCTATCCTCCTACTGTAAGATATTTCAAAATCTTTGGTAGAAAATGTTTTATCAAAAGAGATGATGAGGTAGGTAATTTTGATTCAAGAAGTGATGAAGGTATCTTTCTTGGTTATTCTACCAAACTTAAAGCTTACAGATGTTTCAAATTTATATTGAGAAAGATGGTTGAGAGTATTAATATAACAATTGATGAGAAGTTTCAAGTTTAAGAAAGAATCTTTGATCAAAACTCACAAAAGACTATTGAAGTAGAAGAGGTGGTTGAATTTGACAATAACAAGAAAATATATGCAAATGAACAATCCTAAGCTCCTAAAACTCCAAGGTATGTACTAAGAAATCATCTTGAAGATCAAATTATTAGTGATAAGAATAGAGGAATGTTAATGATGTAGGAGCATCTTGGGTCTTTGAGCAATCTTGCATCAACCAAAAACATTTACTGATTTTTGTACCTGTTTGCTATTGTTTTCTTTATATTTTTTGTATTTGTTGGTTTCATGGTGTGTGAAGCTTATATTATGTTGAGGACCTATTTGGGGACCTTCTCCTAAGATCACATAAAGTTTAGATGGACTATTTCAAAGTTACAGTTGTTTTCCTTACTGTCAGAACTGTATTTTCCTACAGTTTTGGTGCTAATTGGGATTCTTGGCGCCCATGATCCTTGATGATTCAGCCTATGCACCCTTAAGGCCTTAAAGAGGACCTAAAATGATATATTTTCCTATAGGCACAATTCCTAATTCATTGATTCAAAAGTTATGACAGTTTTGCCTCGAGACCTATTTTCTGGTAGTTTTCGGGTGAAATGTGTGGTGTTTCTTCTTGCGCCATGTCGTGTGATCAAATGGGGCCTTGCACCCTTAAAGGAAGGTTATTGGTTCATGTGTGGACCCAAATCCTAAGTTGCATCAATTGGTGATCACTCTTTCATTTATTTTGATTTAAATCTTCCAGACTGGACCTATAATGTAATTAAATGCCTGACTAGCTAGCTTGTGGCTTTGATGGCAATATAAGGAGTCTAGATTGATGTAGTAGGGCATCAAGAGACACTTTTAGATGGTAGAAGGATAGTACAAGAATTATCATAGAAGAGGATATGCTCACAATCATTCTAATTTCATAATTCTTATTGTATAAGGCTGAAACCCGGAAGGCCTCACAGCCAGGCATGTTTGAAGAAATAAGATAAATTCCTTGTTGTTGCTGCCAATTGATTGTCTCATATCCATTGTTATTTCATTGCTTTCATGTGATATTATATTGCTTCCATTATGTAACTCTGATTATGGCTTGTTTGTCAATTCAAGTGGGCTCAATTCTGCTTGATTCTGCTTGATTCTACTTGTATCTACTCTAACCCTGCGTCAAGTGGTATCAGAGTGAGTTCTTTCTTATGGATTGCATCATGGAGAACCTTATTGGATTTTTTGTAGGGTGGCAGATCTTATTGGTTTCAGGCTTATACAATATCCTCTTCTATCATACTTCTTCTACTATCCTTCTACCATCTAACACTATCTCTTGATGCCCTACTACATCAATCTAGACTCCTCATATAGCTAGCAAAGCCACAAGTTGGCCAGTCAGGCATTTAATTAAATTACAGGTCCAGTCTCGAAGATTTAAATCAAAATAAATGAAATAGTGATCACCAATTGATTCACCTTAGGATTTAGGTCCACACATGACCCAATAACCTTCCTTTAAGGGTACAAGGCCCCATTTGATCACACAGCACGGCGCAAAAAGAAACACCACATGTTTCACCTGAAAACTGCCAGAAAATAGGTCCCAGGGCAAAACGGTCATAACTTTTGACTCAATGAATTAGGAATTGTGCCTATGGTAAAAGATAGTATTTTAGGTCCCCTTTAAGGCCTTAAGGTTGCATAGGCTGAATCATCAAGGATCATGGGTGCCAAGACTCACAATCAACACCAAAACTACAGGAAAATACAATTTCGACGGCAAGGAAAATAGCTGTAACTTTCAAACAGTCCATCCAAAATTTATATGCTCTTAGGAGAAGGTTCCCAAATAGGTCCTCAGTATAATTTAAGCATCGCACACCATGAAACAAAAAAATACAACAATTATAAAGAAAACAACAACAAACAAGTACAGAAATCAGGAAATATTTTTGGTTGATGCAAGATTGCTCAAAGACCCAAGATGCTCAAAGACCCAAGATGCTCCTACATCAGACACCTAGGGTAAATAAAGAATAGATGTCCACATCAGGCACTACTCATATTCTAAACTAAATCATAAAGATCCAACTCAGCTTGTGTAATCCATGAACTATCTTCAAATGGCTTGTTCTTCCACTGAACTAGATATTCCATGTAGTCTTTTCCTCTTGTACTCTTGCTCACTCTGCTATTCAAGATCTTCTCAATGCTATCTCTATTCTTCTTAGGATAATATAGATCATCTTCAATCTCATCATTTTATTCAAAGTACTTAAATATATCAACAATGTTGAATATAGGTGATATATCCATGTCCTCTGGCAATTCCACTTCATAAGCATTTCCACTGTCAAACTTCTTCAGAATCTTACAAGGTCCAAACTTCTTCATTTTCAGCTTGTTGTAGGTAAAAACAAGGAATCTACTATTTTTCAAATGAATCATAACCTCATCTCCAACTTCAAAAGATTTATGTCTCCTTCTCTTATCTACTCTCTATTTATATTTTAGATTACTGTCCTCCAAATTCTTTTTGACTTCATCATATAAAGTTCTCATGTACACTACAAAATCCTTAGCTTCAGTACTTCTTCTTGTCTTAGTAGGTAAATCTCTCAGCTCTATGGTTCCCTTAGGATGAAATCTAGTAACAATCTCAAACAGTGTCCTCTTAGTGCTTATATTCACTGAATTATTATATGCAAACTCTGCTTGTGCCAAAATCAAATCCCAATTAGCAGGTTTCTCTCCAACTAAACATCTCAACAAGTTTCCAAAACTTCTGTTCACAACATCAATCTATCCATCTATCTAAGGGTGAAATGTAGAACTAAACTTCAATTCTATATTCATCTTCTTCCAAAGTGTTCTCCAAAAGTAACCAGTAAACTTAGTATATATGTTTGAAACAATAGATTTAGGCAAACCATGCAATGTTACAACTTCCTTGAAGAATAATTCAGCTACATGCAATGCATCAGATGTCTTCTTACAAGGTATGAAATGAGCCATCTTAGAAAATATGTCAACCACTACCAAAATAGAATCATTACCTCTCTGAGTTCTAGGAAATCCAAGAACAAACTCCATACTCACATCTTCCCAAGGTCTATCAGGTACAGGAAAAGGTGTATACAATCCAACATTCTGACTAGTTCCTTTTGCTGTTTGGAAAATTTTGCAACCTCTAACCGTTCTCTGTACATCTCTATAAATCTACGGCCAAAAGTATCTTTCTGAAATCAAATTCATAGTCTTATCAATCCCAAAATGTCCAGCAAGTCCACCACTATGTTTCTCCTTCATTATGTTCTCTCTCATACATCCTCTAGGTATGCACAATTGAACTTCCTTAAACAACATGTCTTCTTGAATGAAATAATCAATCCACTCATCACTCACTGTGTGTTACTTATGAGCTTTCGAGGTTCTGCAAAATCAATGTCAGTCTCATACAAACACTTCAAATCATCAAAAACAAGTACCTCAACTCTCATCTTTGTCAACAAACTTCATCTTTGGCTCAAAGCATCAGCAACCTTATTTGACTATGCACTCTTATGCTTCAATGAAAAGGAAAAATTCTGCAAGAACTCAACCCACTTCATATTTCTCTGATTCAACTTATTCTAACTTCCCAAATACTGCAAAGCTTTATGGTTAGTATAAAACACAAAATCTTTAGGCATCAAATAATGTCTCCATTTCTTCAAAGCTTGAATAATAGCATAGAATTCTTGGTCATAAACTGAATATTTTCTTTTAGCATCATTCAAATTTTCACTAAAGAAAGCTATAGGTTTTCCTTCTTGACTCAAAACAGATCCAATTGCACTTCCACTAGCATCACATTCAACTTGAAAAACCTTACTAAAATCAGGCAAAGCAAGTGTAGGTAATTCTACAATTCTTTGTTTCAATGTTTCAAAAGTCTTTTGTGCTCCATGTGTCCATTTGAAATCCTTTTTATCCCCTCTCATATTTTTAGTCATAGCATTACAAATAGAACTGAAATTTCTGATGAACTTCCTATAAAAACTTGCCAATCCATGAAATGATCTTACCTCTCCAATATTCTCTGGTGTAGGCCAATCAAGTATAGCTCTTACTTTCTCAGGATCCATCTTCAATCCATCAGTTGAAACTACAAAGCCAAGGTATACAATCTCCTCTTTCATAAATGAACATTTCTTCAAGTTAATCAACAACTTTTCTTCCTTCAATCTCTGCAATACTTGTCTGATATGTTCAAGATGTTCTTCCTCACTCTTACTGAATATCAAAATGTCATCAAGATATACAATCACAAACTTACCCAAGAATCTTTTCAGAACTTCATTCATCAGCCTCATGAAATTACTAGGTGCATTAGTCAAACCAAAAGGCATAACTAACCATTCATACAAACCTTCATTAGTCTTAAAAGTAGTTTTCCATTCATCCCCTTCTCTGATCCTAATCTGATGATATCCACTTTTCAAATCAATCTTTGTGAAATACTTTGATCCGCTCAAAGTATCCATTATGTCATCCATCCTAGGCAAAGGAAATCTGTACTTTACTATTATCTTGTTTATAGCTCTAGAATCAGTGCACATTCTCCATTCTCCATTCTTTTTAGGTGCTAATATAGCAAGTACTACACAAGGACTCAGACTTTGCCTAATCAAACTTCTTTTAAGAAATTCTTGCACTTATCTATTCAATTCAATTTTTTCATTCGGTGTCAACCTATATGGTGCTTTGTTAGGCAAACTAGCTCCAGGTATCAAATCCATACAATGACTTATACTTCTCATAGGTGGTAAACCATTAGGTATATTATCAAAAATGATGTCATGAAATTAATTCAACAAAGGCTTAACCTCAAGTGCATGTTCTAACTCATCTTGTTTCTCAATCTTTCTTGGAATTAAAGCAAAGAAAACATTCTATTCTTTCATTTCTCTTGCAAAATTTTTACCATCAACCAAACATACTTTGACTGTGGTATAGTGACTTTCACCAAACTTCTCTATCAAAGGCAACAATACTTGTTTCCTTCCATCCATCCAAATAGTATATTGATTCAATCTACCATCATGCAAAGCTTTCCTATCATACTGCCAAGGTCTACCCAAAATAATATGACAACAATCCATAGGCATAATATCACACAAGAATTCATCATGATAATTCCCAATTTTGAATTTAACAAGGCATTACTCACTTACAAGTAGTTTATGCTCCTTTTGGATCCAAGCAATATGGTAAGGCTTAGGATGTTTCAATCTTTGCAACTGCAATTTTTTAACCAGCTCTTTAGATTCCAAATTATCAGAACTTCCACTATCAATGATTACCTTGCAACATTTGTCAGCAATCTTACATTTGGTTTTGAATAAACTTTTCCTCAAAATAGGTTCCTCATCAGCTTATTCATTCCACAAGATACTTCTTAACATCAAGTTCTCACCATGTTCAGGTTCATTAGACATTTCCTCAACTTCTTCACAAGCCAAATTATTTCTACGATTACTTCCAGTCTTCTTTCCAGAGTTAGTACATTCAAAGGCTCTATGTCCTTCTTCATGACATTTGTAACAAGTACCTTTAAACCAAGATTTCTCTTCTCTTTTCCCATTATTGTTATTCCTAGAGTAACCAGTATAGCTACCTCTAGAGTAATTATCTCTTTTAGCAAGTTCATCTTTCCATCCTTTATCTTGTGCTGCATTGTTAGATCTGCTACTTTCTCTGTAAGATCTTCCTCTACTTCTCTAAAATCTCCCACCTCTTCCTCTTTGTCTTTGTTCATGTCTCTTTGTCAATCTATCTTCAGCCTTCAAAGAAAATTGATATGCTTCTTCCACACTTTCTATCTTCACATCACTGATCTCATCTTGAATTGATGTCCTCAAGCCATTCAGATATCTAGCCACCTTCTCAACTTCATCATCCACATGTCCAGATCTAATATCCAATTTGTAAAATTCCTCAATGTATTCCTTCACACTCATGTCCTTTTGTCTCAGATTTTGCATTTTTCTCATCAAACTCACTTGGTAGTCAGCTAGAAGAAACTTATTCTTCATCTTTCCAAGCATCTTCATCCATGTCTTGATCTTTTCTTTTCCTCTCTTCTATCTTTCAGTTTGCAAATGATCCCACCAAAGAGATGCATACCCTTTCAACTTTGTGACTACTATCTTAACCTTCTTATTATAAGGAGTACCTTCATACTCAAAGTATTTATCCATCTCAGAGATCCAATCCAATAGAGCATCAGTCTCAAGTCTTCCATCATAGCAAGAAACTTCAACTGCAGGTCTGGAGTTAGCCTTAGACAAAACTCTCAAAAGTTTTTCCTCATCTTGTTCAATTTTAGGTTCAGCATTAGGTGATGCTTCTTCTTCTTCATCACTAACATCTTCAAGATGTGTGCATCTTCTCTAGGTTGTCTCTATAGCTTCAAGCCTAGTTGCAATCTACCTCAACATATCCATGATAGCATTATTATTTCCTCTACCATGAACCATGTTGACAATCAGGTTCCAACAAGATTGTAACCTTCTACAAGTTATAGGTCAAATCTCAGATCTTCCAACCTACAACCAATCCAATAAGTTTCTCCACAATCCAATCCACAAGAAAGAACTCGCACTAATACCACTTTACACAGCGGCAAGGTAGATACAAGCATAATCAAGCAAAATTGAGCCCACTTGAATCCAAAAATAAGCCTTGCTCAGATTTACACAATGGAAGCAATATAATATCACATGAAAGTAATGAAAACATAATGGATATGAGACCATCAACTGGCAACAACAACAGAGAATTTATCTTATTTCTTCAAGCATGCCCAGTTGTGAGGCCTTCTGGGTTTCGGCCTTATACAATAATAATTATGCAATTAGAATCATTATGAGCATATCCTCTTCTATGATACTTATTCTACTATCCTTATACCATCTAACAATATCTCTTGATGCCCTACTACATAAATCTAGACTCCTTATATAGCCATCAAAGCCACAAGTCGACCAGTCAGGCATTTAATTACATTCTAGGTCCAGTCTGGAAGATTTAAATCAAAATAAGTGAAGTAGTGATCACAAATTGATATGACTTATTATTTAGGTCCACACATTAACCAATAACATTCCTCTAAGGGTGAAATTCCCCATTTGATCACACGGCATGGTGCAAGAAGAAACACCACACGTTTCACCCAAAAACTGCCAGAAAATAGGTCCCGAGGCAAAACAGTCATAACTTTTGACTCAATGAATTAGGAATTTTGCCTATGGGAAAAGATACTATTTTAGGTCCCCTTTAAGGCCTTAAGGGTGCATAGGCTGACTCATCAAGGATCATGGGCACCAAGACTCGCAATCAGCACCAAAACTACAGGAAAATACAATTCTGACGGCAAGGAAAATAGTTGTAACTTTGATATAGTCCATCCAAACTTTATGTGCTCTTAGGAGAAGGTTCCCAAATAGGTCCTCAACACAATGTAAGCTTCACACACCATGAAACCAAAAAATACAACAATTATAAAGAAAACAACAACAAATAGGTATAGAAATTAGGAAATGTTTTTGGTTGATACAAGATTGCTCAAAGACCAAAGATGCTCCTACATCAGACACCTAGGGTAAATAAAGAACTAATGTCCACATCAAGCACTACTCATATTCTGAATTTAATCATAAAGATCCAACTCAGCTTGTGTAATCCATGAACTATCTTCAACTGGCTTGTTCTTCCACTGAATTAGATATTCCATGTAGTATTTTTCTCTTGTACTTTTACTCACTCTGCTATACAAGATCTTCTCAATGTTGTCTCTATTCTTCTTAGGATAATCTAGATCATCTTCAATCTCATCATTTGATTCAAAGTACTCAAATATATCAGCAATGTTGAATATAGGTGATATATCCATGTCCTCTGGCAATTCCACTTCATAAGCATTTCCACTGTTAAACTTCTCCAGAATCTTACAAGGTCCAAACTTCTTCATTTTCAACTTGTCGTAGGTACCAACTAGGAATCTATTCTTTTTCAAATGAACCATAACCTCATCTCCAACTTCAAAAAATTTATGTCTCCTTCTCTTATCTGCTCTCTATTTTTATTTTAGATTACTGTCCTCCAAATTCTTTTTGAATTCATCTTGTAAAGTTCTCATGTACACTACAAAATCCTTAGCTTTAGCACTTCTTCTTGTCTTAGTAGGTAAATCTCTCAGCTATGTGGTTCCCTTAGGATGAAATCCAATAAAAATCTCAAACAGTGTCCTCTTAGTGCTTCTATTCACTGAATTATTAGATGCAAACTCTGCTTGTGCCAAAATCAAATCCCAATTAGCAGGTTTCTCTCCAACTAAACATCTCAACAAGTTTCCAAAACTTTTTTTCACAACTTCAGTCTATCCATCTATCTGAGGGTGAAAATTAGAACTAAACTTCAATTCTATATTCATCTTCTTCCAAAGTGTTCTCCAAAAGTAACCAATAAACTTAGTATCTCTATCTGAAACAATAGATTTAGGCAAACCATGCAGTCTTACAACTTCCTTGAAGAATAATTCAGCTACATGCAATGCATCAGATGTCTTCTTACAAGGTATGAAATGAGCCATCTTAGAAAATATGTCAACCACTACCAAAATAGAATCATTACCTCTCTGAGTTCTAGGAAATCCAAGAATAAACTCCATACTCACATCTTCCCAAGGTCTATCAAGTATAGGCAAAGGTGTATACAATCCAACATTCTGACTAGTTGCTTTTGTTGTTTGGAAAATTCTGCAACCTCTAACCATTCTCTATACATCTCTATAAATCTGCGGCCAAAAGTATCTTTCTGAAATCAAATTCATAGTCTTATCAATCCCAAAATGTCTAGCAAGTCCACCACTATGTTTCTCCTTCATTATGTTCTCTCTCATAGATCTTCTAGGTATGCACAACTGAACTCCCTTAAACAACATGTCTTCTTGAATGAAATAATCAGTCCACTTATCACTCATTGTATGTTCCTTACAAGCTTTCCAAGGTTCTGCAAAATCAATGTCAGTCTCATACAAACACTTCAAATCATCAAACCAAGTACCTCAACTCTCATCTCTGTTAGCAAACTTCTTCTTCGGCTCTGTTGGGGCTCGAAAATGTTGGTCATTTTGAGGCCAACTAACAGGCACGATAAGTGCCTCTGCAATTTTGGTTCAATCGAACCAAGGCTGGTAGGCCTAATTCTAATAAGCTTTCCTAGATGACTAAATGCATAAATAGAATAATGTAAAGAATTGCTATGATGAAAATATAATAAATATTAACGACACCTAAAATAAAGACCAGTGCCTACTCCTTATCATAAATGAAAACTATGTGTGATTACTTTAATTGATGATTACTGCCAAAGCTCATTTAGTTCCATCTATTAATGACAAAATGATATTTTGAATTAAAAGTATAACTTTGGAGATGAATTTAAATAAATTTATCACTTCAGAGACTAATCAATTAACAACAATAGACTAAAATAGGAAGACAACTATTCAAAAGAAATTTAATTTCTAGAGGACAGACCAATTGAATTCTATGTTATTCAAAAGGCATGCTTAGCCATACACAATGGAAAACTAATATGACATAGCTCTACAATTCCTATTTACAATTGTAATATAATAATCTCTAAGAAAGAAAATATACTTTATCCAAAGCATTAAATCCAAAATAACATAGAGGAACAGATGTTACCGGTGAACTCTGCAATTAAACTTCAAAAACCACTTGATCTACATAAACTAATCCAATAATTTTCATCCAATTCCAAAGAAAAAGCATTAGCCAAGTTCTCCAATATTTCAGAATGTAATTTTAATTTGTATGTCGTGATAGAATGTCCTCCTATGTGTTCAATTGACTGATTATAAATATCAATCTTAATAGTCTCTTGTGAAAGGACATGCCCTTTCATAGGAACTAATCACACAACTAACCCTAAAGTGTGCATAATAAACTATCCAATAATTTTTCAAAATATCTCCCGTACAACTTTATTTGATAATGCCTAGTGTTCCGCACATAACAACATTGATATTTCCTGCACACATAAAAATACTTGTTATTAGTTTATAAAATAAAATAAATAATAAATATATATAAGATGTTGTTCTTAAAGACCACTTATTATTTATTAATAATTAATTTAAACTAAGTACTAAAAAATAAAAATATAATTATACTTAAGTTCCAAAAATTATTAGAATATCAAGGATTTATCTAACAAGGCCAATAAATCATTATGCTCACAATTATCATTTTATTTTGAAAATAAAAATTAATAATCCTACTTAATGCAAAATAGATTTAGCCCTAAAATAAAATCTATTCACTAATGGGCTAACACAATAAGATAAAATAATCACTCTAATTAAATTTATTTCAAAAATAGAATGATAATACAAATATGAAATTGATATGATTAGGGCACCCTAAAAAATTTAACTTTATAAAAGTAACCCTAAAAACATAACTACAAAAGATTAACTAAAAAGAGGCAAATGAAAATACAAACACCCTAGAACTTAAGTAAAAGAAAAAAGGGAAAAATTAAGATAAAAGACTTAAAACATAATGATCACACAAACCCTAATAAAATATTAGACAAAAACTTACAAATTATACATGATTAGAATTTATGATCATAAAATGACACTAAAATCTTTTCACCTAAAAATATTAATGTTAAACTATAACCATGGTGAAATGATCAAACTACACGTAAAGATGTGAAAATGAGAAAGAGGTATGAAATTAGATATAAACAAGTAAATATATATCAAGAAATAAATTCACCTCATCATATATTTTTAGTTTTTAGGGTAAAACACAAATTAGGAAAAAACTAATTATAAGTGATTATAACATACACAATTTCTCCCGAATAAACAATAAATTATTTTAAATAGTATTTAGAGAAATTAATACATGAAGAAATCAATACATTAATCGCCCAAATAATTTATTCCTAAATTATTAAAAGGGAATAAAGTAATCTAATATTTATATATTAATTCCTACCAATATTCTCAAGGAATAGCATAGGGCAATCGGTTAGGGTAGGTCAGGTAGTTTAGGTAGGATAAAGGATGGGTCGAGAGTTCTACTCCCTCTCCCCATTCTTTTTCCTTTTTAACATTAAAAATAAATAATATAAAAATAAATAAAATTCACATTATTACAAAAGGAAGAATGATTAAAGGAGAAATTACTCCATGCGTAAGAGTTGTAATAATTCTTCACCTGCACATAGAAACAAAGATAAATAAATATCTCCTCCTTTTCCTCTCGAAGAAAACAAATAGACTAACTCGTTAGGGGGTAGGAGGGTAGATAGGTAGGAAAAAAAGGTCGGCTTGAGAGGTCAAGGGTTCTACTCCCTCTCACCGCCCTTTTGCTCTACCTACTTTATTTTAATTTTTAAAAATATTATTTATTTCAAATGAATATGCATTAAATAAATTGAAATAAATTAATTAATCAACTTAGTAAATGACAAACATAATATGCATCTCCATTTATTTTCATTTTTATCAAAGGAAATTTACAAAGTATGATAAATATATAATATACTTCCCTGTTGTCTTGTTTTTCTAGGAGTTGAAATTCTCAGTATCAATAGGCTCAAAGCATCAGCAACCTTATTTGATTATCCACTCTTATGCTTCAATGAAAAGGAAAAAATTTCCAAGAACTCAACCCACTTCATATGTCTCTAATTCAACTTATTTTGACTTCCCAAATACTACAAAGCTTTATGGTTAGAATACAACACAAAATCTTTAGGCATCAAATAATGTCTCCATTTCTTCAAAGCTTGAATAATAGCATAGAATTCCTAGTCATAAACTGAATATTTTCTTTTAGCATCATTCAACTTTTCACTAAAGAAAGCTATAGGTTTTCCTTCTTGACTCGAAACATATCCAATTGCACTTCCACTAGCATCACATTCAACTTGAAAAACCTTAATGAAATCAGGCAAAACAAGTGTAGGTAATTCTACAATTCTTTGTTTCAATGTTTCAAAAGTCTTTTGTGCTCCATGTGTCCATTTGAAATCCTTTTTATTCCCTCTCATAGTTTTAGTCATAGAATTACAAATAGAACTGAAATTTCTGATGAACTTCCTATAAAAACTTGCCAATCCATGAAATGATCTTACCTCTCCAACATTCTCTGGTGTAGGCCAATCAAGTATAGCTCTTACTTTCTCAGGATCCATCTTCAATCCATCAGCTGAAATTACAAAGCCAAGGTATACAATCTCCTCTTTCATAAATGAACATTTCTTCAAGTTAATCAACAACTTTTCTTCCTTCAATCTCTGCAATACTTGTCTAATATGTTCAAGATGTTCTTCCTCACTCTTACTGAATATTAAAATGTCATCAAGATATACAATCAGAAACTTACCCAAGAATCTTTTCATAACTTCATTCATCAGCCTCATAAAAGTACTAGGTGCATTAGTCAAACCAAAAGGCATAACTAACCATTCATACAAACCTTCATTAGTCTTAAAAGTAGTTTTCCATTCATCCCCTTCTCTGATCCTAATCTGATGATATCCACTTTTCAAATCAATCTTTGTGAAATACTTATCTCCACTCAAAGTATCCATTATGTCATCCATCCTAGGCAAAGGAAATCTATACTTTACTATTATCTTGTTTATAGCTCTAGAATCAGTGCACATTCTCCATTCTCCATTATTTTTAGGTGCTAATACAGTAGGTACTGTACAAGGACTCAGACTTTCCCTAATCAAACCTCTTTCAATAAATTCATACACTTGTCTATTCAATTTAGTCTTTTCATCTGGTGTTAACCTATATGGTGCTTTGTTAGGCAAACTAGCTCCAAGTATCAAATCCATACAATGACTTATACTTCTTAGAGGTGGTAAACCATCAGCTACATTATCAAAAATGATGTCATCAAATTCATTCAACAAAGGCTTAACCTCAGGTGCATGTTCTAACTCATTTTGTTTCTCAGTCTTTCTTGGAATTATAGCAAAGCAAACATTATGTTCTTTCATTTCTCTTGCAAACTTTTTACCATCAACCAAACATACTCTGACTATGGTACAGTGACTTTCATCAAACCTCTCTATCAAAGGAAACAATACTTGTTTCTTTCCATCCATCCAAATAGTATATTGATTCAATCTACCATCATGCAAAGCTTTCCTATCATACTACCAAGGTCTACCCAAAAGAATATGACAACAATCCATAGGCATAATATCACACAAGAATTCATCATGATAATTCCCAATTTTGAATTTAACAAGGCATTGTTCACTTACAAGTAGTTTATGCTCCTTTTGGATCCAAGCAATATGGTAAGGCTTAGGATGTTTCAATCTTTGCAACTGCAATTTGTTAACCAACTCTTCAGATTTCAAATTATCAAAACTTTCACTATCAATGATTACCTTGCAACATTTGTCAGCGATCTTAAATTTGGTTCTGAACAAACTTTTCCTCAAAATAGGTTCCTTGTCAGCTTCTTCATTCCACAAGATCCTTCTTAACATCAAGTTCTCACCATGTTCAGGTTCATTAGACATTTCCTCAACTTCTTCACAAGCGAAATTATTTATGCGATTACTTCCAGTCTTCTTTCCAGAGTTAGTACATTCAAAGGCTCTATGTCCTTCTTCACGACATTTGTAACAAGTACCTTTAAACCAAGATTTCTCTGCTCTTTTCCCATTATTGTTATTCCTAGAGTAACCAGTATAGCTACCTCTAGATTAATTACCTCTTTTAGCAGGTTCATCTTTCCATCCTGTATCTCGTGCTGCATTGTCAGATCTGCTACTTTCTCCATAAGATCTTCCTCTACTTCTCTGAAATCTACCACCTCTTCCTCTTTGTCTTTGTTCATGTCTCTTTGTCAATCGATCTTCAGCCTTCAAAGCAAATTGATATGCTTCTTCCACACTTTCTATCTTCACATAAGTGATCTCATCTTGAATCGATGTCCTCGGGCCATTTAGATATCTAGCCACCTTCTCAACTTCATCATCCACATGTCCAAATCTGATATCTAATTTGTAAAATTCCTCAGTATATTCTTTCACACTCATGTCCTTTTGTCTCAGATTTTGCATTTTACTCATCAGACTCATTTGGTAGTCAGCTGGAACAAATTTCTTCTTCATCTTTCCGAGCATCTTCATCCATGTCTTGATCTTTTCTTTTCCTCTCTTCTATCTCTCAGTTTGCAAATGATCCCACCAAAGAGATGCATACCCTTTCAACTTTATGACTACTATCTCAACCTTATTATTATAAGGAGTACCTTCATACTCAAAGTATTTATCCATCTTAGAGATCCAATCCAACAATGCATCAGTCTCAAGTCTTCCATCATAGCAAGCAACTTCAACTACAAGTTTGGAGTTAGCCTTAGACAAAACTCTCAAAAGTCTTTTCTCATCTTGTTCAATTTTAGGTTCAGCATTAGGTGTTGCTTCTTCTTCTTCATCACTAACATCTTCAAGATGTGTGCCTCTTCTCTAGGCTATCTCTACTGCTTCAAGCCTAGTTGCAATCTGCCTCAACATATCCATGATAGCATTATTATTTCCTCTACCACGAACCATCTTGATAATCAGGTTCCAGCAAGATCGTAACCTTCTACAAGTTATAGGTCAAATCTCAAATCTACCACCCTGTAACCAATCCAATAAGGTTCTCCACAATCCAATCCATAAGAAAGAACTCACTCTTATACCACTTGACGCAGGGGCAGGGTAGATACAAGCAAAATCAAGTAGAATTGAGCCCACTTGAATCCAAAAACAAGCCCTGCTCAAAGTTACACAATGGAAGCAATATAATATCACATGAAAGAAATGAAAAACATGATAGATATCAGACCATCAGTTGGCAACAACAACAAAAAATTTATCTTATTTCTTCAAACATGCCCAGTTGTGAGGCCTTCCGGGTTTCAGCCTTATACAATAAGAATTATGCAATTAGAATGATTGCGAGCATATCCTCTTCTATGATAATTCTTCTACTATCCTTCTACCATCTAACACTATCTCTTGATGCCCTACTACATAAATCTAGACTCCTTATATAGCCAGCAAAGCCACAAGTCAGCCAGTCAGGCATTTAATTACATTGTAGGTCCAGTTTGGAAGATTTAAATCAAAATAAATGAAAGAGTGATCACCAATTGATACGTCGTAGGATTTAGGTCCACACATGACCCAATAACCTTCTTTTAAGGGTGAAAGGCCCCATTTGATCACACGGCATGACGCAAGAAGAAACACCACACATTTCACTCGAAAACTGCCAGAAAATAGGTCCCGGGGAGAAATGGTCATAACTTTTGACTCAGTGAATTAGGAATTGTGCCTATGGGAAAAGATAGTATTTTAGGTCCCCGTTAAGGCCTTAAGGGAACATAGGCTGAATCATCAAGGATCATGGGTGCCAAGACTCGCAATTAGCACCAAAACTGCAAGAAAATATAGTTCTGACGGTAAGGAAAACAGTTGTAACTTTGAAACAGTCCATCCATACTTTATGTGCTCTTAGGAGAAAGTTCCCAAATAGGTCCTCAGCATAATGTAAGCTTCACACACCATGAAAGCAACAAATACAACAATTATAAAGAAAACAACAGCAAACAAGTATAGAAATCATGAAATGTTTTTGGTTGATGCAAGATTGCTCAAAGACCCAAGATGCTCCTACATTAGTTAACTAGGTCTAAGGCTAGAGAGGAATTATTACTGATTTCACAAGTGGAACCTAGAACTACTAATAAGGCTTGCAAATATGAATCATGGGTTAATGTAATGAAAGAATAAATAGATACAATAATAAATAACAAAACTTGGGAAGTGGTTTCTAGACCCAAAGGAAAGAACGTTATTGAAACTAAATGGGTATTCAAAAATAAAATGAACAAAGAGTGAATATTTATAAGGAAAAAAGCAAGCTTGGGCTATAAAGGCTACTCGCAACAAGAAGGAATTGACTTTGAATAAACCCTTGCACATATGGATAGGTTGGAGGTAGTAATATTATGTCTTTCCTTTTCTACCTACAAGGACTTCAAAGTGTATTAGATTGATGTGAAATCTGCATTCTTGAATGGTGATCAAGAAGAAGAGGTCTACATTGAGCAGCTTGATGGGTTTTTCTTGGCAGGTGAAAAATACATGGTTTTCAAGTTGAAGAAGGCTCTATATGGAGTGAAGCAAGCTCCTAGAAATTGGTATGCATGACTTGACAGGTATTTATTACATCTTGGTTTCAGAAAAGGTAGTGTACATAGTAATTTTTATTTGATAACTAGAAAGGATGGAATCTTGATCATAGAAGTATTTTTGGATGATATTAGCTGTGGGGGAAATAATGAAATGAGCAATAAATTTGTTCAAGAAATGAAAGATGAATTTGAAATGTCTGTGATTGGTGAAACGAAGTTCTTTCTTGGTTTACAAATTACACATTATAAAGATGGAATTTTCATTTCTCAAATCAAGTATCTCAAGGAGTTACTAAAAAGGTTTGGCATGAAAGATTGCAAACCTATTGGAACACCTATGATTACTGGATGCAAGATTATTGCAAAATAATGAAACTTAAAGTGTCTATCAAACAAAGTACAGATCCATGATTATAGGATTACAATATTTAATACATACCAAACCAGATATTGCAAATGCAATTGGAGTTATTGTGAGGTTTCAAGAAGATCCAAAAGAGACTCACTATATTGTAGTAAAAAGGATATTTAGGTATTTGAAAGGTACATTAGAATTTGGGATGTGGTATGATAAGTCAAATGACTTTACCCTCCATGCATACACCAATGTAGATTGGACAAGATATATTAATGATAGTAAGAGCACCAGTGGTGGTGCATTCTTCCTTGGGAAGATGTTAGTCTCTTGGTTAACCAAGAATAAGGATTGTGTTACTCAATCTACTACCAAATTAGAATATTTGGTAGTTTCCTTAAAATTTTCAGAGGTTATTTGGATGAAATAGATGTCGAAGGTTATTAGATTAAGCTTTCAAGAACTAGTTGGGATTCATTGAGACAATACAAGCACAATCAATATGTTAAAGAATCATATCATGCACTCAAAAACTAAACATATCTCAATCAAATATTATTATTTGAGAGAGAAAGTTGTTGAAAAGGAAGTCAGAGTTAAGTATGTCAGTACAAATGATGAATTAGTAGATAAATTCACTAAACCTTTGCCAAAGGATATCTTTGAGTATCTCAGAGATATGCTTGGGGTGAAAACTCCTCCTTGTGAGAACTAGATGATGCAAGTATGCATTAGTCCAATAGCTATCAAAGCTATATTCTTCTCTAGACTTGATGCTTGGATGCACTCCTTAGGAGGAGTGATCGCATGACATAACGACACTTATCTAGGTGATTTGGCACCTTTTTTTAGGAATGAATATTGGAAAAAGGTGCACCTTACTGCAGTGGAATTTTCAGAAGGAAAAGTAGTCTTTTTTCATTGATGTCAAAAGGGGAGAAAATAAAAGAAAACCCTTTCTAGTTCAGGGGAGCTGTGTAGAAGGTATTGAGATGATTGTTGGGTTGATGGTTTTTCTCATATGTTTCCATCAGTGCCAAAAGGGGAGATTGTTGGAATTGTTTCTAACATGTGTTTTCATTGATGTCAACATATGTTTCAGAAGATTGACTTAACTATATCTAATGTTGTAGTAATATTGGTTAAGACAGGAACATGCAAAATCATCATAGTTGTATGGGGGGTGACCCCACAATAGTGGGTTACACTTTTGTAGACATGTTGATTTTTGCTGAAATCACATATTTTTAATAAAATATGATTATTTAAGCCTTGAGGGGTTACATTTGAAGGAATTAATTACAAACGGTTAGCTCAAAGCCTCTTAGATTAAAAAAACATTGATATAACCTCTATACTCCTCATTCATACCTGCAATGGAGTCTCCTTCACACCTATTAAAATGCTGACAAAAAATCAGTTTGACTTTATCTTTTGGGAGATCAAATGAATCAATTTGAAAAACCTATCTTTGTAGCATGGTACTAGTGAGAAAAATATTTCCAATGATTATAATGTTAATATTATTAAGTTTATTATGACTTTGTATTTTTAGTTTTACTAAACATAGATATTTGACCGTATGTGTACCTCTATGTTTGACGCTTATGGAAAAATAGTAAATGAGAGGAAAAAAATTCTAAAAAATATCCATGCCCTAGGTATTTAAGTTATCTTTCCATTAAAAAAAATGAAATTGGACAAATACACGACAAGTTATAAGCTATGTAGTCAAGGTATGTCAAAATTATGGTTTAGTCAACTTCAAACATTAATAAAATATGAAATAATAATGATAATGTCATCAAACCAATTGCATGCCCTCCGTATGGATGTTAAAAAAATAATTTTGAAAGAATCACATTAATATCTATTCTAGAAAAAAAATTTATGCTATATGAAAATAATGTAACTCTTTGAAAATGATGTTTTCAACAACATACTAGTTTTCGTGGGAGAAAGAAAAAACAATTCAAATCAAATAAAAAATATATTTAGAATCTAGACAAAAAATCCTAAAAGATTCTAATTTACTTCATCTTCTGATTTCAAATGGTTTAACGACAATATGCATTTGAATCTGATTTTTTTTTCAAAATGTAGAGTTCAGGGTCTGTTCAGGCAAAAAAGTGTAACCCACTATTGTGGGTTCACCCTGGGATGTGTATGACATGTATGACTCTATGAGCTTGGTTCTGTGTTTTAGATGGAATTTAGATCTTATATCTAAGATTCCATGCAATAATTTAATCAGAGGAATAAGTTACAACATTTTTGGTATAGACTAGTCATAGGAACAAAAATAGAGGTCTATGGAAGATTTGGTCTTTGAATTTTTGTGTTTTCTTGGATGTGATATGGATTTAGGATATGCGAGTTCATCTTATGATAGAAGACTCATTAAGGAATAATTTCCATTGTTCCTTGACCACCGCGCTCTTGGTGACATCAGCTATAGTGTGTGACCTTGTGAAGTCTTATTTGGTGCCGACCTAGGAGATGTGGCATGTTCTACCTTATGCAAAGATAAGCTATGGATTATGGAGTATGTTAGCCGATTGGTGTTTTCATTTTCTTGTCCAAGATGGATAGTGTGTATCTAGACAAGAGTTTATGTAAATTATTTTTATTAGGAAAGTCCTAATTGGTTCCGACCTAATAAATCATACTAATCAATTTCTGGATTTGATTGTGTAGAGTTTTTTTTACCATCATTTGTATCTTGTATAAAGGATTAAAACAAGTGATGCGAAGAGTGTGGGTTTGAATGTGAATGTGTAGATGTGAGGACTTCTGATGTTATGCATGTAGTGTGATTATTTTACTTCATTGGAACTATTTTATCAAATGAGTTGTTGTTAGTTAGCTAATTATCTATGCTTAGTATATTTATATACTTTCATTTGGACATTGGTTCCAGAAGGTGGGTTTAACCTTCAGAAGGTGGATTTAACCTTCACATTGGGCAAGTTTCTCCGAGCGAAGAAAGGCTCATCCTATAAACTCCTAATAGGGTTGTTGACTTGAAGAAAGGAGATTTTCCTTTAACATGGACTTTTTACTAGTTGTATTTATCTCATCCTAATGGGGAAATATTTTATAACTAAGATACTTTATTACTAGTGCATTATTTGTGGGTTTCATTCCCACTGGGGTTTTTCCCTTAATAGGGTTTCCTAAAAAATAATTCTTGGTTTAATTGTGATTTGCATTACTTTTGAGGTTTCAAGTTTGCATTTACTATTTTAAGATAAACTTTTATATTAAGGACATACAACTGATTCATCCCCCCTCTCTCAGTTGTATCCAATAATAGAAACAATACTTATCACAACATAGGGCCAACAATATCAAACATTCAGAATAGCCACCATAAAATTCAAATAGGTAAAACCAAAGTGGGGGAATACCAAGATCAACATTAAGTCATAAAAACACTGGTGATTTCAATAGTAAAATAAGTGTGACTAGTTTCAAAAAATAGATAACTTGAAAAGAGAGTTAGGTGACTAGTCTAAGCATAATAAAGTTCAAAAAAATTCAATTCTATTCTACACACATCACAAATGATTCATCAATAACTAAAATAAATTATCAATCATAGATCATTCACATAACAAGGTGACTAACGTTAGTCACACTGAAGGAAGTAATTGCTTTAGGACATCTAGGGATCCAATATACTAGGTGTGTTAGAGAATGTACCCAAACACAATAGACAACTAAATTTTCCATGCTTTGTTACATTCATCTCTTATTTAATCCTATGTAAATCTATCTATTCAATTCTTCAAAAAATTCTACAATTAGGTTATACATTACAATGGTTATCATATGAGTGCAATGCTTAATTCAATTGGAGACCTAGGTCCTTGACCATTGGCCTACAACCATGATAAACACACCTAATCTTATAAATTCACATCTCATAATAAATGATACATTATTTCTAATTAATGTACAATGCATTACAACTTAAATAAAATTAGTATTAATTATTTCCTAATTTTGAAATCAATCATATACTTTCAAATCTGATTGCAACACTCACACAATACAATATGAAACACTCAAATAAGATCCAATCAATAAAATACAAGCCTATTCATCAACAAATAATACTATCATCTTACTAGGGACATAGCAATAGGGTCACTCAAGAACATATAATGTTTAAAGAGATATGGGTCATCAATAAGGAGCTCCTCAAAATAGGACACTTAACACCAAGAATGATCATATAAATCCTAAACAACATCACTTATCAATTATCATGCTTATAAGTCAATCGAGGCAACCCAACCATGATCTCCAATCATTGATACACACAAACCACACAAGGGCTACAAGAACCAAGCTAACTAATCACTCCTAATGAAACACTCACATAGATGATTACTAATTTCATGAGAAACAAGGCAGCCATAGATCCCAATGTTTTAACACGAGTCCTAGAAATGAATCAAGCCTCAGTAGGTATTCCACATATGACACTCAATAGACAAAGCAATATATCAAAGAAGCTTAGGAGAAAGCAAAGACATAAAATTTTAGTTGCAATGTAATGGCTCTAAAATATAAAAGAGTTATGTGTCTATGTTTTTGTTTTGAGTTAAACAACTAGACACCTAATGGGCATACAAATCCCCAGACTTCCTAGTGTAGAAACTTTGGCTCTAATACCAAGTGTAATGCCCCACCAAGGAATGCAAGAGAAATTAACTTAAAACATATTACTAAGTTTACCAAATAATTTTTTTCTTAAGAGTTTAAAATCAATAATGAATAACAATGTGGAAGTAATATAACATAAGATAATACATACTCATAAATGTAACTTATTTATATATTACAAGTCTCAAGGGTTCCATGACATAGAATTACGTATAAGTTAAATAATCTTCTAAGTACAATCCAACACATTATCACATGATATATCTTAGGTTTATTTTAAAACCCAAATTGAGTATTCCTGATCCTTTAATTAATCATAATAAAAATAACATGAATCATAAATTTAAGTAAAATATACATTACAACTGAATAATAATATACATTCATTACATCAATTTAATCAAAGATACAATCTATAGATTATGATTGATAGATCATGACATACATAATATAACTTCCACTGCACATGTCACAGGGATAACAATAATACAATACAAGTACATATACATTTCCTGAATCAATGTCACTAACCAATACATAAAATAGAATACAAGATATACATCTTATAATGATAACAAGAAATTCCCAAGCAATGAACAACAAGATAGGAGCATCAAGGATCATCCAAGCACAAGGTCATGAACGTCAGATCTCAATGGTAATAGAATCACTGCCAGCTGACCTCATGGAACCAAGAAGTCCACTCCGACTATGCTGAGGAGATAACACCATGTTTCACTCAAGAAAATAACCAAACAAGCAAGATAAATGCAATGATACACATGATAAAATGGTAATAAATGGATATAAGATTATCAAGTATAAATTATCGAGACACGATCAAGTGTACCAAATGCTCATGTAGATGTTATTGTTTGATCATATTTGAGTAAGTAATTCTTTTAAAAATTTGATGTATAAGATAGATAATTTCTCACTAAAATATTATCTAGTCTATATTGATCTCCAATTGACATATAATATTAAATCTTACTATTATATATATATATATATATATATATATATATATATATATATATATATATATATGTATGTATGTATGTATGTATGTATGTATGTATGTATGTATGTATGTATGTATGTATATGTATATATATATATATATATATGTATTTATGTATATGTATATATATATATATATATATATGTATGTATATGTATATATATATATGTGTGTGTGTGTGTATATATATATATATATAGATATGTATGTATATGTATATCTATAGATATCTATAGATATGTATGTATATGTATATCTATAGATATGTATGTATGTGTGTGTGTGTGTGTATACATATATATATGTGTGTGTGTGTGTGTGTATATATATATATATATATATATATATATATATATATATACATATGTATATATATATATGTATATATATATATGTATATATATATATATATGTATAGATATGTATATATATACATATGTATATATATACATATGTATATATATACATATATATATATATATATATATATATATATATCTATATATATACATATGTATATATGTATATATATACATATATATATATATATATATATATATATATATATATATATATATATATATATATGTATGTATGTATGTATGTATGTATGTATGTATGTATATCAATATCAATATAAATCTATATGTATAATTCTCACTAATATATAAACAAGACTTTGAATATGTATTTCACTAATATACAAAGAAGACAGAATGTGTATTGTGGCAATAATCAAAACAAAATGGATTTGATCATACTTATATCTTGTATGTCTCATGAAGAGGCATACCTCTTCTTGAGATCATAGGTCTCACAAAGAATTATCTCCCTTCATGAGACATCCCATTAATGTTAATCATAACACAAGTCGATATTTATCAACTTAACCATTGTTAATGATCATCATTACCTTATGACAACCAATATCATTATCGAACCACAACAATGTGAATATTAAACAAAATGAAGTTTGGAGATTAGTTGATATCGGTCGATGATGTCATAATATCAATATTGATAATCGTATTCGATATAAATCAATATTATCATTATTGATAATGATCTTAGTCACTTCTATAAAGAAAAAAGTGTGGTCACTTCTATAAACCATTACACTTGAGAGAATCTAGGAAGAAAGAAATCCCAAGAAGCGGCTTATAGCTTCCTATCCATAGCATGCAAGAATCATGTAGATTAAGATGGTGGCTCTCAAACAAACTAAATAATTAAGATCCCTACAAGGTGCACTATAGAATAAAATATTCAAACGATAATGTAAAGTAATCTAAGATAAGATGCAAGATCTAAGCTAAAATCATATGTAATAAATGCAAGGAAAGTAGATCTAAACTAGATGGATTAAGCTACATTCAAGAAATAAATTGACAAAGATAAGCTAAATAATGATACAATGCTTCAATATGCAAGATTCAAGAATGCAATAGCTCCAAGATGCCAAGATTGCAAGACTCCAAGATTCCAATATGCTAAGATGCCAAGACTCCAAGAACCTACAATAAGATTTCAAACAACTCAAGAAGCTAAGAATGTTATGACGGTGGGATATCTAAAAGTAAGGAGAGAGTCTCCTTTTAAAGGATTTAGAGATGAGCGGAAGGTCAAGATTAAGAGGCAAAAAGAAATGAGCAATGGTGGATATTAAATCTTGGTTGGTCCATGTGCTCAAGATTCTCAAGAGGAAAAATCAATGGACATGATTAAGAGGCAAAATAATGAGTGCTTGAGATAAACAAGCAAAAGCCTTTTTCAAAAGTCAAAAGATTCCATCTCATTGAAAAGTGCAATTTTCTTTATATTTATTATTTATTATTTATTATTTTTAGAAAAGTGGTTTCCATTATTTAATTAAAAGGGGTTTTTTATTTAATTAAAAGAGAGCATGTTCTTTTAATTAAATGTGGCTTAGGATAAAGTGATTTCATTATTTAATTAAAAGATTTTTTATTTAATTAAAATGGAGCATGTTTTCTTCATTAAATAAAACTTAGGATAAAGTGGTCAAACTTTAGGATATAATCAAATAAATGATAAAATGATGATTTGATCAAGAAATAAGAGATTAAATAAATATTAAAAATTGATTAAGCACAAGAACTAGTCTAGTACTTAAATTTTTAATGTTTATAAATGGGCTCACAGTTTACTAGACCATTTTTGGATGATTACACACAACAATGTGAATATTAAACAAAATGAAGTTTGGAAATTAGCTGATATCGGTCAATGATGTCATTATCAATAATGATAATCATAGTCGATATCAATTAATATTATCATAGTCGATATCATTATCAAATGATATTGTCAATTATTAACAACTATGACTGAGATCATTACCAATAATGATAATCATGGATAATAGTGCATATCATTATCAATAATGATAATCATAGTCAATACCATAATTCAGATTCATTTTCAGTCGATACCATAATCGACTATATTATCAACTTAGCAATGTTAAGTTGATATCAAATTTGTCAACAATTTATAGTTGATAATAATATCAACTATGATATTGATATTACCTTAATAGTACTAGTCATCATTAATGATAACTATGGTAGTTATCAAGGATAACTATCATAGTTATCAAAATCAAAGATAAGAGATATTTTCAAAAGTAGAGCCATGGGGGGTCATAAGAAGAGGTGTGAGCTGAGTAATTGCAAGGAGTGGAATCAAAATCAAGAGGTTTAGAGTATTGTGCAGAATGGTGGTATGGCAGACTACTTGGAGAGATTGCATGGTAGAAAACCTATGGTTACCAGGAAATTTCTTAAAACTTGGAATAAGGGAAAAGTTCTTGTTGGGACGCAGTACATGGAAATCATGGAGGAGATCATAGTCGAGGCCATGGGACTGAAAATTGAGGGGATCAACTTCTATAGAGATAGGAATTATTCTGACAAAGCCCTAAATGATTTTGTGGAGACGGAGAAGGAAAGGAAAATAATGGTAAAGATTGATAACTCCTATTATAATTTGAAGTGCATCTCTAGGACGTGGAGGTCATTTTTGTTTATTGTTATTAGTTATATCACTTTGGATGGGAGATATACTAAAATCTATAACCATCATCTCATATTGTTGAATCACTTCAGACATGGGATTAAAATTAACTTTCCCTTTTATCTGTTGAGTTCCTTGGATACTCCCATTAAAAGTTTGCAGAAGGATCTTGAGGGTGACCATGCCTGCCATGGTGGTTTGATGGTTTTACTGTATGACTTGTTAAAGTCCAAAAAGGTTGAGAGACCCTACTTTAATAGGAAGGCTCTTGAGGATTATGACACTAAAGGTAAGGATTATGAGGAGGCTTATGTGGAGGAGACTGAAGATGATGAGGTTGAGTCTATTCAACCCATAAATTCTTCCAAACTCTATGGCTCCTCATCTAAGAATAAGAAAAGGAAGGTAAAGATTGAAGACTTTGTTATGGTGATGGAGACTGAGGATGAGGAAAGTAGGGAAGATTGTGCTAAGGGGAAGGGTAAAAAAGAAATAGAGACTATTGGGAGCTATACTAGAGACAAAAACAAGAAAAAGAATGCGGGTAAGAGGGTCATTATTTCCACCGATGATGATTCTTCTATTCAAGAGAATGTTAGGGATAAACAGGACAAGCTGTTTGAGAAATCCAATAATAAGCAGCCCAATAAGGGAGTTCCTAATAACTTTGATAACACTGTGCTTGTGGAGGAGAATATCTTGTAAGATATTGTTCAGGAGGCGGCCACTATTGAGAAGGATAAAGATAACTATGCCATAGGGAGGAAGGGGATTTTTAAGGAGGATAATGCTTGTGTGAATAATGTCTATGATAATCTGGGTTGTACTACCTTTATCAATAACCTAAGCACAATGAAAAGTGATATTAATATGATGAAAAACCAAATTCAAAACATTCAGCGGGAGGTTGGGGCTCTCGGTAAGATGAATTTGGGTGATAAGACTATGGGACATAGTATAGAATATTTGAGGGAAGTTATTAGCAGTGCAAAGGGGATTATGAATCTGACAAAGATGGTCTGACATATGGAGGAAAAAATGAAAGAGGTAGATAATGCTTCTAAGTAGAGGAATTTTTTGAAAAGGATGGATAAAATGGAGAGTAGTATTGTGTTCCTAGAGAAAACTATTGGAAATATTATTGAGCACAGTTTCTCCATTCTTAAGGCCTCGACTGAGCATGTCAAAATCCTTGTGGAAAAGCTGGAACATGGTAAAGGGTAGCAAGCGCCAAAGAAGGTTAAGGAGAGATAGGGGCCCAATAAGAGGGCTAGAGTGAGCTTTAAAAAGATGGAGTCCAATAAGAATAAATATTTGGAGCAGCTAAAGGCATCCTCAGCAAATATGCAGATGCTAGCTGATCAAGCGACTGAATTTATGAAGACTATCTAGCTATCTTTTTGTTGTCCTATTGTTTCTTGCTGTCCTCTTTTCTCTTTTTTGAGAGGACTTGTTATTTTTTGGTGTTTTTTTTATTGTTGTGTTAATGCATTGTTTATGTTGGGATTTTAATGCTTATTATGTAATCTCTATGTAAAAGGTTTCGGGTCCTTTCAAAACCTATTTTTACATAATCAAAACTATCATAGTTATCAGTAATGATAACTATTATCAATATACTAATGAATCTTGATGGATTCTACAAATGATAAGATCATCAAATTATGAAATATATAATCACATTATATATAAAGGAGAGATATCAAATTCTTAAGGCCAATAGGAAAATTAAGCATTTGATTTCATCAGTTAGAATAATCTGACCGAAGCTACAAACATTAACACTCCCTCTTAGCTAGGGAATATTAATTCTATCCTTTAATAGATCTATTAAAATAAAATATCACCTCATTGTGATGAATATCATATTACATGATATTCACCAGTACTCTCAAATATATATCTATATGATATGTGCACTAGCATCATCTCACATCATCCCTATCATAGAGATATCAAATCATGGCATATCTATGGATATTAAATCACATAATATCCATCATGATAGTCCCAAATATTATAGATTATCCATAGATATCAAGTCTCATGATATCTACCATAATATCTATAAGTCATCATGATATGTCCATGGATATCAAGTCACATAATATCCATCATGATTCTAGGGTTACATAAGCATTCATCTTTAAAAAGTCATCACCTTTCAAAAGATGTTCACAAGACCCGCAAAATTATGAGGTCAAACACATGATTTCCACCATGGCTACTTCTAGAGGGTGGATTCACCATGGCTCATCCTAGAGGGTGGAGAGAGAGAAGATGTCTCAACCTTCTCTCATAGAGAAGAAGGCTATGAGAGATGATACCTCGAGTATCTATTAAAGAAAAGTTTATAAAAAAAAGTTTACACTTCAATTATCTTTGGAAGGGAGAATACATTAGTGTATATATAAACAAATATAAGAAAATCAAGATGCTAAAAATCAATCTCAACTAGGGTTGCATTCTCCACCATACCAAGCTTACCTTGAAAGTATACAAACTTTTATTCTAGAGAGAGGCTTGGTGAGAATGTATATTGTTTTCTCATCAATACTAATGTATCCTAGCTGAATTTATTTTCACCATGTCTCTAACATAGTGATACTTGATCTCCATATGGTTTGATCTATTATGAAATATTAGGTTGGAGTCTGCATCACTTTTGGTGAATCCCAAGTTCACCAAGTATCTATCTATCTAGTAATATCATGACCTAGGTATTAGAAAGGAGGCATTTTAGCCTGCACACATGAGAATCCATCTCATGAAACCATTGTCTACTTCCTCTAAGAAAGTATGATCAAAATTATTGGAGATCCAATGAATCAGATTCTTTAGCTGCTCCTTTCATAGAATCATGTCCCAATCATGGAAGACATATTGCTTTAGGAGACTCTCAACATTTGGTATATATCCACAAATGATCACAACATTGTTCACATGAGCAATTTCCTTATACAAATGTACTTATCTGATTTCATAGTAACATAATTAAATGTAATAAACTATGGATTTATCTCTAGGTTTGCAAACATTCAAAATACATGATAATGTGGCTTCCATATGAAGCTTCAAGTACATGCATTAACCCCTTGACCTTATTGTTCAAGGTTTCCTTAGATGAAATGTTAGACTCCTTATGAATGTGATATCATCCTTCTAACCTCCTCATCCAAGGTTGCCTCTGATATATTGTCACACTCCCTCTAAATCTAATGTCCATTTTTAATTCAGTCCCATAACTATAAGTATTAAGTTTTATTTCCCTTGAATGCAATTTATTATGCCTCTTGATCCATCCTCAAGACATTTCAAGTACAGAATACAAGTAGTTGATAAGGCTAAACTATCTTGAAGGGAAATACCAATCATAGAAACATACAATATTTTTCATCCAATGTTATGGCATGAAGGGTATGAAATAATTATCTCTTATGTTGGAACATTATAGAGATAGTCCTATTGCTGAGACTCATCTTTGTCACAAGAATGTGGTAAGGCTCTTTCTTTTCTATCTTGCTAATACCAAGAATGTCACAACCATGCATTGCATATCCAATATCTACTCCTTGATTGTTATAGTTTCTTGGTCACTAGAGAAGTTATATCAACATGATCTTCTCCGTATCATATAGCATGATCCATATATGACATGATACTAATAGATTCGAGACCATTTTGGAGCTACTTTCATAAGATTGAGTCATGCACAATGCCTTGGTACTAAACCTAATGCACCATACTTCTTTTCCTATTGAATCATCCTGAAGACAAAGGAAAAATTCAAGGCAAATAGCTCTTATAGTATTAGTCTTCAAGTTCTAGTTTGGTTCCCCCCCTTTTTACTGAGGCTTATGAACTTCTTCTTAGTATTTATACAAATTTTGGAAGAGTATTCTCCTTATATTAGTACTAAGAATCTTTATACCTAGGAAAAATTTTGAGGAGGGGTTAGTTGCAAATGTGGGGAGATCTGTAGGTAATTGGACCAACTATAGGGACAAGACTGTCCTTTGCACTTCTGGCTCTGCAAAACCAAGGTGGGTATACCTGGTCCAGCTCAAAACTTTATGCTTCACAACCTTCTCTAGATTTATATAACAGATAGGATGGTGAGAAAATACTAAATGATAACCAGTCATTCATTTATTCTCAATCAATATGATGAAAAAATGGCCATATAACCTTAATATTTTAAAATACTTAGGATTGGTTATGATTAAAACTTGAGGGATATAAGAAAACCACATCAAACACATATCACTATAGAATATACTTATTCCTTACCAGTACCTTATCCATTGGGCTAAATCTCTAGTGCACTATAGAATACAAAACTCGACCACTATTCTTCATCAAAGATCCAAGCCATAAACATAATTACCCAAACCCACACTACTTATAGAAATCTTTGTGCAAACCCAATGAATCTATGTTTCATCTAGAGCATCATTTAATCTAATCCTAAATTAGAACTAAGGACTGACAACATATACATAGATAAACTTTATGCAGTAAATAAAAAAATTGAAAACTCATAAGATCAACACAAAGGAGAGAAATGAGATTGGATAGTTATATTATGTATGAGGATTCATGCCTCTATACACACCTTTCTTCAAGATTAAAACACTCCAATATAGCTAAAGACCAACAAAATTTCCCTTTCATACAATAATGTAGTCTGATATAAAATCTATTACACCCTAAACTGAGAACAAATAATTAGCCAGTATTCTAAAACCAAGAAGAGACTAGACCTAGACCTCTTACTCAACCCAAAGATGACCTTCCTAAATGATCTTGGAAATCCTTATAAAGGACTGCAACAAGCTTGGGATCATTTAGGGGAAAAATAGGGTTTCCAACAACTATAATCAACTAGATACATCAAGAAATAAAAGAAGACAAGAAAGCCTGAAAACTCAGGAAGGATCATATCAAATCTGATTTACAATATTTGGGTTTCATCATCACAGGCCAGCTACAGTTACAAATTCAAAAGGCTTCTTTTTGTAGACAACAACTTTAATGCCAGAACCATCTTAGCAATATTTCCTATATCAGGGCATGGAAACTACTAACAACCATCATGCCCTAGCCACCCTTCTCAAAATATTAGTCCTCTATAACCATCCTTGGAACAAAATAAATCTAATTCAGCTTGTCACTTCTGGTTCACTGACTCAATCCTGCAGAAAAAACCCTAGAAGAATTTCAAAAATTTAAAATATAACAGTTATCGCCCAGGTTTAAAACACATTCGTTGATCTCTTATCTTCCCAACACATCAGATGGCATACGCCTTGAAAAATACTTTCCACATCACCCTTTGGTGACCAATCAAGAGCAAGCATGGCATCAACACCTGGCACAAGGACCCACCTTTTCATTGGTTTTTCATTAGACAAGATCGGACGATTGTCGCAATCCCTCAATCATTATCCTTTGAGCACTTTCCAATTGCAGTATCACATTGACCATCAGATCAACCTTGACCTATAATGTCTTTACCATTAACCGTGGCAAGCCCTTAACCTCACATCTTTTGGAGTTTACATGACAACAACCCTTGCTTAGAATCGTTGAATGTTTGTCTTAGCTATGGTTTGATTATGAGAATGAGCGACTAACATAGATCTCGTAATCACTAGATGTTTTACTTAACTCAGCAAAGATCATGAGATTTAACAACAACCCTCAATCTTGTCCACCATCAACGATTGTCTCTTAATCATTGAATGCATCATGACATCCATTTCATTACGAGACTAGGAGATAACTGTGCCCTTTAAAAATCATTTCCTTTGTTGCTTGATCTCTGAATGATTCTTGACTTAACTACTAGCTTGTGAGATCATGAGAAAACCATCATGCCAGATTGTTGAAGGTTAAGGCATCACGTCCTAACATACTTTGGTAAATTGACTTGATCAAGCGGCATTGTGACAATCGATGATTTTATTCTATCTATTGGGTTTTGCACTGCTTACTGACTAGGCCTGAAAGACCTAACATTGTTGTTAGATTTCTCTTTTCTTACATCTGTCAAACTTAGCACTACATAGCGATTGATCCCAAAAGACATAACACTTTTAAAACATTGGGACTTAGGAAAAGTTAAGAGGTATCATTGGGTTCTTATAACTTGAAGGACTTGGCCCCACCCAATGATAACTTAAGACATGTGCTAAAAAGAAGAACTTAAGTGACCAAAAAAGTAACGAACAGTTAGACCTTGGGTAGGTTTTTATGGACTTAAACCAAATTTTTTGAAACCCTATCATGGATAAACCCTATTTCTCAAACTTGACACAAGAATTGGCCATTTATAGAATTTTTGTAGGATAAGACCATTTTTATTAGATTTTTTCTATTACAAGAAAATGGGCTAATAGTGGCTTTGTCTACGGATGTATGCCTCTTGCAGGCATAACAAGAACTTAGGATTTCTAGGAGAGCAAACCACCCACTGGACAAAAAACTTGCAAGGAAACCTCTCAAAAAATGGCAGACAAACCAGGGAAAGGAAGAATAAGAAAGAAACACACAACTAGAAGGAAATATTTACAAAATTACAAGATTTAAAACTTTATGTGATGACCCTAGGCCACCAAAGGAAAAACTGGGACTTTCCTTTGTCAAAAACTTGATTTTCATCCATATATGAGACCAACTACCTGAAAAAATCTTGACAAACCTACTGCCAACATATATGAAAATATTTGGGCTGAAAAATAATTATGTATGTGCCACAACCACCATCATTCTCATATTCCAAAAAATATGGAACATCTTTTATCTCATCTTGATGTTGATTGAAAGTATAAGGTCTATCTAGTAATCCATCAAAATATAAACTGCAATAATCATTATGCATTACAACATATTCACCTAGCTGAGAGGGAATTGGATCCTCAAATTCATCTTCATGAGATGCTTCAGCCACTAAATATCTTGGTTTTTCAAGGATATATTCACAAACTGGATCACAACTTGAAAAATCATCACCTTGTTGAAAAGAAGAAGACTCGCCCCTTTCTGAATAGTTGGCATCATAAACATCATTTTCCTCAATGATTTGCATAAAAGGGATCTCATTTTGTAATGAAAAATTTTGCTGACCACTCCCACTATGAAAATCATGCTTAAACAGTTTATCTTCTTGTCCATCTGAATCCCACTTTATAATCACTTTATCAGAAACTTGGGAACACTCTGCATCATCATCATTATTTGCATAAGGTTGCTAATAAGAATACCTTTCTATCATATCCCCATAAACTGATTTTGCACTTGCAACTAATCCTTGATTACCACAAGAACTCATACCTTGATCATTCTCACCAAAGGATTTATACTTATATAAGTATAAATCTTCTGCAACATTTTCATTATAAAAAAAAAAATCAACAGGGTTTAAGATTTGTTGACTATATGGATGTGTACATTTATCATATTCAACCGTCAATAAATCAGAGATCTCATCACTACTGAGAAGAGGAAAACTTAACTCATCCATAGGAATCACCTCTTCATGACCATAAATACTTACACAATTCATATCAGAATCCTCATCATTTTTACCACCAAAAGGACACACTTTTGTATCTGGCACAAATCATAATCAATGTAAATTTTGGGATCATGAGGAATGCTTTCCTGAAGTTTTTCATGAATTGGTTCACACAAATCCAAAAGAAACTCATCCTCAGTACTCTCATCCAAATCTTCACTCAAACAATTTTCACTTTCAAATTCAGACATCTCTGAATCAGTAGAAGATCTTGAATACAATGATTTTGACTTCTGATCACTACTATGATCCGAATATACTTATGACATAACTTCATCATTCTGAGAAACATTCTCAACATCAAACATGGGTTGCTCTAGGATATCATTTGTATTATTTTCTTGATGACATTCTCTCAGTAGCTTACTCCACTCATCATCATCAACAAATTCCTTTAGGAACAAGAATTTAAAATCAATCAATGAAGACACACATTTTAGGGGTAAACTTAAATACCAATATGCTACAACCCCTTTGAAGGATCTCCCAAAAAGAATCATGCTAACATCCTCCTCATAGATGTGATATTTTACAACAAATCTAAAGAATGCTAGAACATGTTCAAGTGCTAACTCAGACTGATCATCAAAAATTGGGATTAGGTTAATGAGCTTAATAGGAAAAGAATTGGGGAATCCTAGAACATGACCACAATTTAGAAGTTTATCCAACTTAATAATATGCAGCCTTCTAGGCTATCTCTTCTGTTGATTATTCATTTGGTCTAAAAAAAGATGAGAACAATTTATCTTGTTCTTTCTTTAGAAGAGGTACACAAAAAAAATTTGACCTCTATGACAACACTTCAATGCTTCTTGACATCAACAAGATATTCAACAAGGAAACATGAAACTACCCACAATCACTCTTCCCTTCTGACTAGTAGTGAAACACTTAATAGGGAACAAAAACTTTTATAGTTGATCTTATGGAAAAATACATAAAGATCAAAAATACCTAGAAGTATTGTAGTTGAAACTCAACCTGTTGACTAGAAAATCTAATAGATCTGAAGCTTGTTTTACTGAAATCTTTGTAGAGTCGCCACCTCCTTGAAGAGGACAAATACTTTAACTATTGAAAACTCTTTCTGTATCCTTTTCCATCAACATAACTGTATCATCAAAAAATGGAATCACTTCCATTTAGGACTGGTTTAGCCCTCCGATTAAGTGGTTTGGGGTCATGTCAAATGCCTTGAATGGGTCTTTGACTTGGATCTAGTTTTTCCCCTGTCCTACCCTATTTTTCCACTTTTTTCCTACCTATTTATGGTATCTTGATCTGAGATTTTGAGGTTCTTGACCTCAAGGGCAAGATCAACCTTTTGGGTCAAGGTCGACATCAACCCTGACCTAGTGTCTAAATTTCAAATTCCAAAGATTTCTGGATGTTGGGGTTTGGAAAGAATTATTTCCCACTTCCGAGTCAATTGCTTCGGGCTTTGAAATGGTGACTCTTAAAAGACATTTAATATAGGTCCACTCCTAAGGGTATGAGCCTAATGGGAATTTATTTCTCATATGTCAGCCTCTCTAGAAGTTGGTGTCCTAGACTAGTATATAAGGAAGCCTTCTCCTCTAATTTGAGGGAGAAGGAAAAGAAAAGAAAAAAAAAAGGAAGGATCATCTATATATAATTTATCAAAATGAGCATTCAAGCATTCAGGAATTCAAATATTCAAGCATTCAAGATTCAATTCATCAAGGAGATCCATTGGTAGCCATTGAAGGATTCAAGCTCGATGGAGCCCTCTTGTTGAAGATTTCTCCATCCATATCCATTCAAGCTTCTTCCTATTCCAAGATCCATTCAAGATTGGTGTTGAACATCTAAATGAAATTGATTTGAGACATCCTACATCCTACACTTCTACATCCATTTGGAGCATCCATACTTGTGGATTCAAGGATTTGAATCCTCCACAAGGGTTTTAACATAAGCAAGGTGAATTGTTCTATTTACTTTGTTTATTACTACAATTTCAATACTATTCCAAGGTTAATTCTAACACTAGGGTTTGACCAAGGCAAACCCCTCACCCAAACAACAAAACCATTTTTCTTGCAGGTGAAGGTGAGGAACAATGAATTACACAACAGATTCGGATACCCTTTTTGGAAAACTTTCAGGATCCGCAAACAAAATTTACATCGAAGTAGTGCATGTCAAGGTCAACATAAAGGGCATGATTGCACCCCTATATTTGGGTCAAGGTTGACCCAGCTCAGAAAATAAAAATATTTCTAGGTTTTCTCCATCTTTGTGTTTATGTTCCAGATCCAATTGTAGAATTCCCAAAAACTCAGTACAGACACCAGAAAATAGTAATTTCCAGATTTGCTATACTTTGAGGTTAGTATTTGTCTTCAATTCATTTCAATTAAGATTTTAACACTCTCTTCCAAAATTGAATGTAAGATTTTCCTCTTTCTTCTTATTACTAATCTATTGATTCATTTATGCATTGACCATTTTCTTGTGGCTAATCAATTTGGATCTTTCCTTTGGAAATTTTGGGTTAAGAAGAGAATCTTACCTTCCCCAATTCTTCTATATGTAAAGGATATTATTTACATGTTTTTGAACACAACACAACCAATCACTAACCAAATAATCATTTTTTTTATTCTAAGCATGCACTGATCAAACAAAGAACTTTAGATTCACGACTCACACTTGGTGAGATGATATAAAATCTTCAAACCTAACTCTATATTATCAATGGTAACCACTGGATAAGATAAATAAGAAGGACAGGAGTCTAGCTCAACTTTGAACCTGCGTTATTTATAACAAGTTTACAACACTAGAGATATCAACTAGATTCAATCATAACTATTGCATCTCTATTCCCCAACAAATTCACCATCTTGTTGGTGACTCAGATGGGCCAAATCAATCTTGATAGTAAAATATTGATAATATGTGATATAAGAAAGGATTCTCAACAGATTTTATTACTTTGTTATGTTCTCCCCAGCGGATTCGCCATCTTGTTGGTTCCTAAAAAGGATTTTACACTCAAAGAGACACCAATATACCTAGGACATATTTTGAGGAGGGGTTAGTTCCAAATGTGGAGAGATCTATAGGTAACTGGACCAACTATAGGGACAAGAATGCCCTCTGCACTTCTGGCTTTGTAAAACCAAGGTGGGTATACCTAATCTAGCTCAAAACTTTATGCTTCACAACCTTCTCTGGATTTATATAACAAATACGATGGTGAGAAAATACTAAATGATAACCAGTCATTCATTGATTCTCAATCACCATGATGAACAAATGGCCCTATAACCTCAATATTTTAAAAGACTTAGGACTGGTTATGATTAAAACTTGAGGGATATAAGAAGACCACATCAAACACATATCACTATAGAATATATGTATTCCTGACTAGTGCCTTATCCATTGGGCTAAATCTCTAGTGCACTATAGAATATAGAAACCAACTACTATTCTTCGTAAAAGATCCAAGCCATAAACACAATTACTCAAAACCACACTACTTATAGAAATCCATGTGCAAACCCAATGAATCTATGTTTCATCTAGAGAATAATTTAATCTGATCCTAAATCAGAACTAAGGACTGACAACATATACATAGATAAACTCTATGCAGTAAATAAAAAAACTCAAAACTCATAAGATCAACACATAGGAGAGAAATGAGATTGGATAGTTATATTATGTATGAGGATTCAAGCCTCTATACACACCTTGCTTCAAGATTAAACCATTCCAATACAGATAAAGACCAGAAGTTTTTCCCTTTCATACAATAATACCATCTGATATAAAATTTGTTACACCCTAGACTAAGAACAAATCATCAGCCGGTATTCTAAAACCAAGAAGAGACTAGACCTAGACTTCTTACTCATCCAAAAGATGACCTTCCTAAATGATCTTGGAAATCCTTATAAAGGACTGCAATAAGCTTGGGATCATTTAGGGAAAAATTAGGGTTTCCAACAACTATAATCAACTAGATACAATAAGAAATAAAAGTAGACAAGAAATCCTGAAAACCCAGGAAGGATCAAATCAAATCTGATTTACAATATTTGGGTTTCATCATCACAAGCCAACTGCGGTTACAAATTCAAAAGGCTTCTTGTCATAGACAACAACTTTAATGTGAGAACCATATTAGCAATCTTGCATGTATCAGAGCATGGAAATTACTGACAACCATCATACCCTAGCCACTCTTCTCAAAATATCAGTCCTCTGTAACTATCCTTGGAACAAAAAAAATATGATTTGGGTTTTCACTTCTAGTTCACCAACTCAATCCTATAGAAAAAACCCTAGCAGAATTTCAAAAATTGAAAATATAACAGTTATCACCCAAGTTTAAAACACAACCATTGATCTCTTATCTTCCCGACACATCAAATGACATACGCCTTAAAAAAGACTTTCTACATCACCCTTTAGCAACCAATCAGGAGCAAGCATGTCATCAACACCTGGCACAAGGACCCACTTTTTCATTGGTCTTTCATTAGATAAGATCGAACGATTATCGCAATCCCATGATCATTATCATTTGAGCACTTTCCAATTGCAATATCATGTCGACCTTCAGATCAACCTTGACCTACAATGTCTTTACCTTTAACCGCGGCAAGCCCTTAACCTCACATCTTCTGGAGATTATAGGACAACAACCCTTTCTCAGAATCTTTGAATGTTTGTCTTAGCTATGGTTTGATTAAGAGAATGAGAAAGTAACACAAATCTCATAATCACTAGATGTTTTACTTAACTCAGCAAAGATCACAAGATTCAACGAAAACCCTCAATCTTGTCTGCCATCAACGATTTTCTCTTAATTACTAAATGCATCATGACTTAGCCATTTCATTACGAGAGTAGGAGATAATTGTGCCCTTTAAAACTCATTTCCTTTGTCGCTTGATCTCTGAATAATTCTTGACTTAATTTCTACCTTGTGATATCATGAGAAAACCGTTGTGCCATATCATTGAAGGTTAAGGCATCACTACTTGACGTACTTCGATAAATTGACTTGATCAGGTGGCTTTGTGACAACCGTTGATTTTATTCTATCTGTTGGGTTTTGCACAGCTTATTGACTAGGCCCAAAAGACCTAACATTGTTGTCAGATTTCTCTTTTCTTACATCTATTGGACTTAGCACTACATACTGACTAAGCCCAAAAGACAACACTTTTAAAACATTGGGACTTAAGAAAATTTAAAAGGCATCGTCAGGTTTTTATAACTTGAAAGACTTGGCCCCGCCTGACGATAACTTAAGAAATGTGCTAAAAAGAAGAACTTAAGTGACTAAAAAAGTAATGAACAATTAGACCTTGGATAGGGTTTTATGGACTTAAACAAAAAAATTTGAAACCCTAGCATGGATAAACCCTATTTCTCAAACTTGACACAAGAATTGGCCATTTATTGGATTTTTTGCAAGATAAGACCATTTTCATTAGATTTTTTCTATGATAGGAAAATGGTCTAACAAGTAATTCTTCTAACTCTTTATACCAAAATGTATCTAAGACTCCCTAGAGAAATTATTTACAAAGATAACTTAAAGATTCTTCTATAGAGGCTACAATCAAAATTTAATTTTAGATATTGTTTATTCCTTAAGGCACATCTTATTTAAATTTCTTCAGGTTTTGGTTTGAAAGACCTTCCATCTTTTCTATGAAGAGAGATAAATTTGAGATGTGTTATACTTTTATATTAAGTATTAGAATAAAAGTTTCTCAATATCACTTTCTAGTTTTACCTTACCAACTTCATCTATAGAGGCCTAAGGTCCTGGTTTATCTAAGCACTTCAATCCATAGTGTCTAGACTGGTCATATCTAAAGCATTATACTTTGGATATATCTTTTCTTCTCTTAAATGATATTTTGTCTTTGGCTTCTTTGTCTTTCTTCCTCTTGAAGTTTTCTTTCTTCCATTTCTTGTGATAATTTGCATTTAGTACATGAATGTCTTCATTTGTAGAGTTTTGACCAATACCCTTGGTGATTATCCTGGATTCCTCTTGAAGGTAGTCTATCTTCAATCGGTCAAATTTTGGGCAAGCAATGATTCCTTTAATAAATGCTTCCCATGAAGCTGGTAGTCCATTCAAGGCCAACATAGTTAATTCTTTGCTATCAATAAGATGCCCAATGGTGGAAATCTGCTCCCTTAATTCTGTAATCCTCATAAAATATGATGAAATAGATTCTCCTTTATTCATCCTTATATGATGAATATTTTTCTTAAGCGATAATTCCCTACTAGTGTTATTTATTTCATACATATTTTCTAATGTTGAGAACATTTTGAATGCAATGTCCAATTTGGAGATGATTGGTACTATATGATCTTTAACTGCATCTACTAATAGTTTCATAGGTTTGTTGTTGTTCTTTATGCATTGACACTTATCTCCTTCATCTTTAGGCATTTATATCTCATTCTCTACAATTACTTCCAATTCGTGTTCTCTTAGAGTGAGCATAATTCTAAACTTCCATGAGACAAAATTAGAGGCTCCTTCAAGATGATCTTCAAATATAACTCCATTTTCCATTTTAACTTAGTATGAAAAATGATACAAATGAGAGCTAGGTTGTCTTTTGATTTGAAATTGGATCAAATCTTCCTTAACTTGGCTCTGATACCATTTTATTGTTTGATTAAATTTGAGTATGTAATTCTTTTAAAAATTTGATGTATATGATAGATAATTTCTCACTAGAATATTATCTAATCAATGTTGATCTCCAATAGGTATATAAAATTAATAGATAATTTCTCACTAGAATATTATCTAATCTATATTGATCTCCAATTGATATATAATATTAAATCTCTACTATTTAATATATATCAATATCAATATAAGTCTATATGTATAATTCTCACTAATATATAAATAAGACTTTGAATATGTATTTCACCAATATGCAAAGAAGACTGAATGTGTATTGTTGTAATAATCAAAATGAAGTGGATTTGATAATATTTATATCTTGTATGTCTCATGAAGAGGCATACCTCTTCGTGAGACCATAGGTCTCACAAAGAGTTATGTCTCTTCGTGAGACATCCCATTAATGTTAATCATAACACAAGTCGATATTTATTGACTTAAGCATTGTTAATGATCATCATTACCTTATGCCAACCAATATCAATATTAGACCACAACAATGTGAATATTGAACATAATGAAGTTTGGAGATTAGTTGATATCATTCAATGATGTCATTATTAATAATGATAATCACAGTTGATATCAACGATATTATCATTATTGATAATGATCTCAGGCACAGTTATTAATAATTGGAAATATCATTTGATAATGATCTCAACCATAGTCGATATCATTATCAATAATGATAATCACGAACAATAGTTGATATCATTATCGATAATGATAATCACAATCAATACCATAATTCAGATTCATTTCCAATCAATACCATAATCGACTTTAGGTAATTTATCATTCACGGTTTTGCTTGATACCACAATCAGTTCTATATTATCAACTTAGTAATATTAAGTTGATATCAACTTTTTTAACAATTTATAATTGATAATAGTATCAACTATGATATCAATATTACCTTAATAGTATTAGTCATCATTAATGATAACTACTATCAATATACTAATGAATCTTGATGAATTCTACAAATGGTAAGATCGTGAAATTATGAAATATATAATCACATTATATCTAAATGAGAGATATCAAATTCTTAAGACCAATAGGAAAATTAAGCATTTGATTTCATCGGTTAGAATAATCTAACCGTAGCTACAAACATTAATATTAGGAACCTAGGACACATATAGGGAAGTTTCATCACATCGTCAACTACTTGAGTTACCATGGACTGGTCACTCTAGACCCCAAACCCTCAAGTAAGACCCATATGGAACTAGTAATCCTTTTGTGAAGAAAAGGAAACCAATCATGTCATACCTCAACATCTCTCTAGACAGGCCAGCATCTTCTCCCACAAAAAGAGGGAGAAATTGTAACATGAATCCAACGAGTTGCTACCCATAAAATTTCATCAGGTAGAGTTCACCCAATTAGAAAATCTCAAAAAAGATTCAACAAAGATTTTAAAAACTCAATTTTCTCTCCAAAAGACTCAAAGTAAAAAATGAAGTCTATTTCTTCATTATAGGCACTCTTTAGTCAAAATAAAAAAAGTAATTTAAATCACTTTAAATAAATAAAATAAAATTATTAAATTAAATCAAATCCACAATTGGGTCAATTTAGCTTGATTCCATAAATAGGAATTCACTTCGTCACACTTGCTGGAAAATAATGCAATAAAATAACTAAAGAATTAAAACTAACATTTAACCCCAATTTTCTGTGACAATGACAGATAATCTAAGATGCACAAATAGTATTGGTGTACAAAATATGCAAATTTAGTCTACATTTACCCACATGTACTGGAGGTATACTCTATTAATCGCAGATAGACCGCCCACACAAGGGTGATATTGGTTGAATCATGAATGGTCGGTGAAACTATCTCTTGTGCCATTGCTAGGGATAAGACTTTCTTGAACCTACAGCTTAGATGTTGACAATGGTTGATACCTATTCACTAAAACATGCACACATCAAGTGTAGTTGCTCGTAGTATAAGTATTTGAAGCATAAGCATGAATAATCAAAGTACGCCTAATAGAATAGTAACTCTCTAGTGACATGATCATTCACATGTATTAAAATGTCATGACATGGGTCATTTCATATCTAATCATCAATGTACCTAATAATTAACATTTTATTTAAATTAAAGCATTAAAATAATCATTATACAACATTTAAATCATAAAGTAGTGTAAAACCTCAACTTAGATATCCATCCGCACAAAGGTACAATAATATGGGAAATCAGTGATAATCATTATGATAACATAATAAATTTTCTCAAATACAAAACATGTGAGCTATCATCATAAAGCATCATGTCACATCATAGAAGCATCATCATGTAGATCTGATCAAAATGATAAACAATAGTATAATCTAACATCTACATCAACAATGATACTAGTAAAACCCAAATAATGTACTATAATAAAATGCATCACATGGAAAAAAATATCTGATTGCATCATACAGATAGTCACATAACCATAAAAAGAGTCTATCTCAAATAAAAACAACATGGAACAGAATGAAACCACGAGAGGCACTATAGAGGTCACTTAACCCTTGGAGCAACCAATAAACAATCCTTGATTTTACACTTTGATATTAACACTAGAAGAATGTAGTTGGTAAATTATGATAGAGAATACACTAGGTGTGACAAAGACCTCCTATTTGAATATCAATCATGTCTTTGAGGTCACAAGACAAATCCACTTCAATAGAGACCCATTTCTAGGGTCTATCATAGTTAAAGCAGTCGGCTTCAACACAAATAACCTTACCTAGTGAGAAAGAAAGAGCTGGAAGGAAATGCCAACATGGCAATAGAAGACCTAAAAACTCAAGCTAGATAGGAACACATTTCTTCTTTTCATCAAAGATAGAAAAGTCTCGTGAACAAGGTTTGAAAACGAAGAGCGACGACTTGACATACAATGGACCTTGTTAAAAACAACCTAAAATGACTAATTTCAATGAAATAGAAAAGAAAAGAAAAACCCTTTGGTAAGGTTTTAGACTCCATCAAGATAGACCTCATTACAAGGCAACCCAATCTTATAGCATGATTTCAAGGGTGACCCTCCCAAAAAAATACCTTATAAGAGTGTGTTTCTCTAACTATTGACATGGAGAATAAAATTCTAGAATGAGTACAACCACATCCGTAGAAGTAACATAAGGCATAAATTGTGAAACACTTTCAACATGAATTCTCAAGGGTTACTATTCAAAGGATCGATTGTTGCCAAAAGTAAAAACATCAACACCAACAACAACTGTTGGGTTGAATTTGGCCAAGGCCTTCATATAAATGAAGCTCCCACGGCTAATGTTGCATGACACAAGGAAGGACAACAATGAGAAAATAAAGCATATTGAATAAAGAAGAGAAAATTTTAATGGAAAATAAAAATAAAATGTGAGCTTATATTTTAATTTTTTAAAATTACATCTTGAATTTACATACAAAATTATCACAATTTATTAGCTTATATCATCATTAAATTTTTAATATTTTATTCAATATAATTGACATAAAATGAAAATATTAAAATACATTGATTTTAAGCTTATCACTTAGATAAAAGTTTGGAACACATTATTGTGGGATCACCCATCATCTATATTTCAAACATTATCGCATCTTATCTTATTGATGGTCTGTTGTGGATTTTCTTCAATTTATTTAAATGAGCTCAAATGTCTTATATTTTAACCACCAATACCTATAATTGTGTATCAAGAGAGGACAAATGCTAATGCTATGAGATTATGTGTTGTTTTCAAGGCTCTTATATATATACTTGTCCCATTCCTTAGTTGTGACACATCCAAATATTTGAGAGCTCTAACCATCAAAGATTCCACTATCCCATAGCCACACTATTATGTCTTAGAGATATGATGAGATTAACTTTCTAGTGCTAATTGCAAAATATTTCACTAGGTATTTCAAATAGTTAGTTGTTTCCCATGATGAGGTTTCTTCTAACCATAGAAGGTATTCTAATATACATATAGGTGACTGAACACTCATAGTTGTGTACATTGATGAACTACAACTGATTCAATACCTGAATGACTTGAAGATTAGTGATTAGAGATCATAGAGTTACTAAAATGATATTTAAGATAATTAAATCAATCATTATGTTGTCATTGATGTCAACTAGTTTTGACAGTACTTATCATGTAAGTTAAAAACATATGAACATATGTAAAAGAGAGAAAAGATGAAGAACTAAAATATCTACATGGAGAAAGATGGATATGACAGATGAGGATAAGAAATACTTTGGGTAACTTGTTGATGAGTCTATGATTTCATATTGTTGACTTGATTATGTTGCATTAGTCTATTATGAAGAAGGAAGAAAAACTGTACAAGACAATGTGGTCGGTAAATAAAGACTTCAGTATACATCAAACCAATGTTGTGTATACCGAGCGGTAGTATTAACCGAGCTTGTATTCACCGACGCATTTCTTTGTTAACCGAGTATGGATGAAAGTATTAAATGCTTAGTTTAGCCGACAGAAAATGATGAGTTGGAAATTGTTATGATTTCGAGATTGTGGATAAAGTTTGTTATGAGATCCACGGCTAACAAAATTCAGAGAAGATGTAAAGGATGGAATTGAAACATGTTATTGACACAACTGTCGAGGAAGGTTTAAGAGGCAAAATCAATGAAGGAGAACAAGTGGAAAAATCTAATGGTTGATATGAAAATGGTTTATCTGTCTATATAAGAGATATGAGTTTCTTTATTGAAACATGCCAGAAGAAAGAAGACTGTAGAGATTTCACGTGAGTATAGTTTCATGCATTCCTGATCAAACTAGTTAAAGGAGAACCGAACTGCAGAATAGTACTGAGCGTCAGAGAGCTATTACTGAGTAAAAGTAATTGGAGGAAGTGAATTGATATATTGATCATAGGATTTGTATGGGCTTAGAATATATCTGAACATCTGCAAATTGAGTTGTATTGTAATCAGATCAACTACTATTTCAGTTTAACCAATGATACAAAAATTCTCCTAACTCAGTGGACTTAACCATCTTATGTTATGCCCCTATGTCATTCAAGGAATGTACATTGTTATCTTATTGACCCCATAGTGAATGCTGGTCAAAATTTAACTTTTAGTCTTAAATCCTCTAACAAGGTCACACCTAACAGTGTGTGTGTAACCTTTAACAGGGTTGGCTCATCACCGAGCTCACTTCAGAAGAGTGAAAATTATTTTGGGTTACCGGTCCCAGGTGGTTTTTTCCTTAGTAGGGTTTCCATGTTAAATCATTGTGTTATGTGTTTCTGTGATGATTGTTTTATTTTCATACTTTACATACTGCATATTTGATTTGGTCAGTAATCATAGTGAGTTAGTTAACTGGTAATTGGTAAAAGGCACAGATAGTTTAATAGTTTATGTTACCGAGTTGCAGAATTTGTTGAAATTGTTTTGAGTGTTACATCTTTGTATTTGGAACTGTAGGATAACTGATCTAACTAATTCACCCCCCCCCCCCTCTCATTTATTCTAACAATTGGTATCAGAGCGCATTGGTTGCTTCGAACAAAGTTTTAAGGACTTCAACAGAAAGATTACAAGATGTATAAGAGGGAAATGTTGAAGCTGAATAAGGACAATTTTACTTAATGGAAAATCCGCATGAGACTTCACATATATGGGATTGGTGATTCTGTTATAACTTTACTAGACAATGACTACATACAACCACCGACTGGACCTTTAACTCTTGATCAATTGGGAGACCAACATGAACACAACATCACTATGATAGAGATTGCTGCTTCTCTATCTGATGCTGAATTTGAGGATGTTAATACTTGCACTACTGCAAAGAAATGTGGGATAAAATTGCTCTAGTCCATGGTGGTGATGCAAATGTAAAGAGAGCCAGAGCTGAAAGCTTAAGAGGTAGGTTTGATGATATGAAAATGAAGGAAGGAGAAAACATAGTATAGTACTCAAGCTGAATCAAAGAGGTAGTCAATGCTATCTGAGGAGCTGGTGGTGTCATTGATGAAGATACAATGGTAAGTTAGATTCTAAGAACCTTATTGCCTGTATAGGCAATCAGAATATCTACTATACGTGAAATGAGGTCTGGACCTGGCAACACTCTTACTCTTGATAGTCTGATTGGTAAGCTAACAACCTTTGAGTTGAATAATTTTGATAATAGTGTTGTACCATCTGTTGAGTTTACTTTTATGTCTTCTCTGAAGATCGGTAAATCTAGCAGTAGACATAATATAAGGAATGATAGTGATAGTAATACTAATGATGAGCTTGATAAACTTTAAGCTCTTATGGCCTGGAGACTGCCTAAAGGTAAAGGTAGATATAATGGAAAATTACCTTTAGCTTATTTTAATTGTAAAGAAGTTGGCCATATTGTTGCTAGATGCCCGAACAAGAAAGAGGAAGATAAAGACAAAGACCGATCAGCTGATGGAAGCTATGGAAGGTGAAACAACAAAGGTTACCGACACTACAACAGAGACAACCAAGATCACAAAGATAAGGGAAAAAAAACATTATTTGGTTGAAGATGAGGACACTGATACCGACACTGATGATAATGTCGAGGTAGTGTTTGTTGCAATGAAAGATGATTCTGAGGAAGAGGAAAGGTATGTAGAAACAACACTCATTTCTAAAGTTAGAAAAAATGATACATGGATCATTAATAGTGGCTGTACACATCACATGACTGGTGATGAAGATAAGTTTGATCATTTTGAGCATGATAATGGAGGATCAGTAAAAATGGGCAATGATACACCTTGCATGGTTAGAGGAAAAGGATCTTTATCGATAAATGATAAAATCATATGTGATACTGCTTATTGGGTAAAAGGACTGAATTACAATTTGCTAAGTGTAGCAGAGCTTAACAACTCAGGTCACTGAGTGGCTTTTGAAAGCAAGAAGGTAAAGATATTTGATGAAAGTGGAAAGCTTGTTGGAACAGGAGGACAATCAAAAGGTAACTTATTTTATCTTGACAATGTTGAGACTTCTTGTTTACTGGTGAAAAATGAGGATGCATGGTTATGGCATAAAAGGTTATGTCATGTAAATTTTGATAACATGATTAAGATCAGTAGGAAAAGAAAAGTTAGAGGATTGCCTAGCCTAACTAAACCTGATCATGTTATGTGTCATGAATGTCAAAAAGGGAAGATGACAAAATCTATTTTTAAAAGTGAAGACTATTCAACAAAAAGAATCTTGGAGTTAGTTCACACCAATGTATGTGGTCCCATGAGAACTCAGAGCTACTATGGTGATAGATACTTTATTCTATTTGTTGATGATTATACTAAATTGATGATTGTCATGTTTTTAAAAGAAAAATCTGAGGCATTTAAAATGTTTAAATGGTACAAGGCAAAAGTAGAAAAATAAACCAGAAAAGAACTGAAATGCTTGAGGTCTGATAGAGGTGGTGAGTTTATTTATGATGAATTCACTAACTATTGTAATGAGCATGGCATCAAAAGATAGGTTTCTGCACCTAGAACACTGCAACAAAATGGGATTGTTGAAAGGAGAAATAGATCCATTGTTGATTATGCAAGAACACTGATGATAGAAAAGAATGTTGTACAAGTATACTGGAGAGAGGCAGTTAGCACAGTTGTATATGTCCTAAACCGAGTTCAATTAAAGAAAGACACAAACAAGACACCCTACAAGTTATGGTTTGGATACACACTGAGTGTAAGTTACTTTATAATTTTTGGTAGAAAATGTTTTATTCTGAAAGATGATGAATCTACAGAGGTATATCAGACATTGTACCGATCTATGATTGGTAAACTGATGTATGTAGTACATAGTAGGCCTGATATTGCACATGCAGTGGGGATTGTTGCTATATTTTCTGCCAATCCAAAGGTTCACATATGGTTGTAGTGAAAAGAATCTTGAGATACCTGAAGAAAAAAAAGGATTATGGTTTATGGTATCCTAAGGAAGGTGAATTTGAACTAAGAGTTTACACCGACACAGATTGGGCTGGAAATATAGATGATAGAAAGAGAACAACCAGAGGAGCATTTTTCTTTGGTGAAAGACTTGTAACTTGGACAAGTAAGAAACAACCTTGTATTTCTAAGTCTACTGCTGAAGAAAAGTATGTTGCTACTGCTACAAACTATTCAAACATTTCTTATATCAAACAAGTGTTGGAATGGATGGATGAGGTAATCACTGAGCCAATGATTATATACTGTGACAACACTAGTGCAATAAATATTTCTAAGAATCTTGTAATGCATTCGAAGACAAAGCATATTTCAATTAAGTATCACTACTTAAGAGAACAAGTATAGGAGAAGAAAGTCAAACTAGAATATGTTACATCAAAGGAGCAACTTGCTGATATTTTTACCAATCCTCTAGACTGAAGGACACTTTTGAGTACTTGAGGACTATACTTGGGGTCTGTTCCCTGTCTACCGGTCACTAATGTGATCTGGAGGTTGCATCGTCCTATTCTTATTAGAAGATCATTCATGTTGATGCAACATAGCTCACACTTTGGATTATGTCTAAGGTTGTGAAAGATTTGAGGAGATAGAACAAAAAATTTGCATATCAGTATACAAAGATACATTGTCTGCACCGAACAACATAGAATTACATGGCTATTGCAGAGTTGTATGTTTTATGTTTTTCTTTGGCATTGTTGTCAAAGGGAGAGATAAAAAATATGAGAGACAAATAGAGAGGTCAATGAAATATCTATCTAAGGGAGATATAATCTGAGAAATTCAGGGAGAGATTTGAAGATTTGTTCCTAAGAACAAAAGGAATCTGAGAGCTGAAAAGATCAAATCCGCAGAAGAGAGTCTGCACTTGTAATGCTATTATGTAACGTAGTGATTAAACATATTAAAAATCAAGCTAGGGAGAGCTCACTGAGCTACAACATTTACTTACATAGTTGTGGAATACATGATTGGTATGTTTATGACATTTTTTCATATTGCTTGTGTTGCCATCAATGCCAAAGGGAGAGATTAATGAACTACAAATGATTGAATACTTGAATGACTTGAAGATAAGTGATTAGAGATCACTGAGTTACTGAAATGATATGTAAGATAATTAAATTAGTCATTATGTTGTCATTGGTGTCAACTAGTTTTGACAGTACTTATCATGTAAGTTACAAACATCTGAACATCTGTAAAAGAGAGAAAAGATGAAGAACTGAGATATCTACATGTAGAAAGATGGATATGATAGATGGGGATAAGGAATACTTTGGGTAAATTTTTGATGAGTCTATGATTTTGTATTGTTGACTTGATTATGTTGCATTGGTCTATTATGAAGAAGGAAGCAAAACTGTACAAGACAATGTGGTCAGTAAATAAAGACTTCAGTATACACCAAACCAGTGTTGTGTATACTGAGCGACAGTATTAATCGAGCTTGTATTCACCGACACATTTCTTTGTTAACTGAGTATGGATGAAAGTATTAAATGCTTAGTTTAGCCGACATAAAATGATGAGCTGAAAATTGTTATGATTTCGAGATTGAGGATAAAGTTTTTTATGAGATCCATGACTAACAAAATTTTGAGAAGATCTAAGGGATGGAATTGAAACATGTTATTGACACAACTTTCAAGGAAGGTTTAAGAGGCAAAATCAACGAAGGAGAATAAGCGGCAAAATTTGATGGTTGATATGAAAATGGTTTATCTGTCTATATAAGAGATGTGAGTTTCTTTATTGAATCATGCTGGAAGAAAGAAGACTGTAGAGATCACGTGAATACAGTTTCATGCATGCCTAATCAGACTAGTTGAAGGAGAACCAAACTATAGAATAGTACCGAGCATCAGAGAGCTATTACGGAGTAAAAGTAAGTTGAGGAAGTGAATTGATATATTGATTAGAGGATTTGTACGGGCTTAGAATATATCTGAACATCTACAAATTGAGTTGTATTGTAATCATATCAACTACTGTTTCAGTTTAACCATTGATACAGAAAATCTCCTAACCGAGTGGACTTAACCATCTTATGTTATGCCCCTATGTTATTCAAGGAATGTACATTGTTATCTTATTGACCCCATAGTGAATGTTGGTTGAAATTTAACTGTTAGTCTTAAATCCTCTAACAAGGTCACACCTAACAGTGTGTTTGTAACCTTTAACAGGGTTGGCTCTTCACCGAGCTCACTTCAATAGAGTGAAAATTATTTTGGGTTATCGGTCCCAGGTGGTTTTTCCCTTAGCAGGGTTTCCACGTTAAATCATTGTGTTATGTGTTTCTGCGATGATTGTTTTATTGTGATACTTTACATACTACATATTTGATTTGGTCGGTAATCACAATGAGTTAGTTAATTGGTAATCGGTAAAAGACACAAACAGTTTAAAATAGTTTATGTTACCGAGTTGCAAAATTTGTTGAAATTGTTTTGAGTGTTACATCTTTGTATTTGGGACTATAGGATAACTGATCTAACTTATTCACCCCCCCTTCTCAGTTATTCTAACATACACATTTTTTAAGGCTTATGTATTGTAGTCAAAACACCCCTCACTTCGCTTGACTCTTTATAAGGAATCTAGTGTGTAGAAAAAAAGGGTTGTAGTTTTGATAATATTGAAAAACCTTCAACAAGGGGTTTTATAACCTAGTTAATCTATTGTGGAGAAATGAATTGGAAAAAAAGAGGCTACCATCCCACTGCTTTCACTTCTTTCTAATCACTATGATTTCATAAAGGTGAGAAGAAATCATATAATGGGTAGTGCATAGTCCACTAAGTACTAAGACCGTTATGAAACACAACCTTGGAAATATATCTAATATAGATTGATATGTATCTACAAATAGAATATATATAATGTACACATACACTCACAAAATAAGAGAAATAGAATGTATTTATATTATGTAATCATTTCAATATAGCACGAATTTTAGTTATAATTTTCAAGATGCTTTTTCACTTCGCAAGTCAATAGAATATCTAGTCTTAGTGAAGACTACTATTAATCCAAACACATGGGGTAAATGTATATTTTATTGTAATTCACCATATGGAAAACTTACAAAACATATGCACATGTATTAGAATAAGGGTCACTAATAATATGTGATATTACATCAAGATCTAAAACAGTGATCAACACACTTTAATAGATATGTTCAAGTATATTTGTTGATAAGGACAAGGATAACCCATGGCTTGGTTCTACTTTGATGCAACTTTTAGCACTAAAATTTTCTTTCATCTTTGATCTATTGCTAAAAACAAATTGTGACTAAAAGCATAATAAAACTCATTTTCATGTATACTATGAAAACCTCAACTTATCATAATCACATACATTCTAGACATGTAATTCATATTTATATAGATTATTGATGGATAATCTTAAGTGTAATTTAATTAGTTATTAAAAAATAATTATACTCTTAAATTTGTGTGAAAAATCAACAACTTTAACATCATTTTGAATAGAATTAGTTAGATGGCACATATAACAATGTCGTGGATTTCAATTAAATTAATATTTATAGCACATCTTATTCCACCATAAACATATGTCAAAGGGCCTTTGGTCTATTGGTGAGGTTGAAAGGTCTTAAGGAGGCCACATGGATCAAGTCTTATTGAGTGCAAGGTTTTGATATCATAAGAAATGAAATCGAGATCGTACTTAGACAAGAGAGCCATCAAGTAAAATTTATCCCAGCAAAGATCAATGGAACACCTATTTTATTTCTGATAAAAATAATTTATATACAAAAATATGAGATTAATCAAAGTGTATAAAGTCACCATCGGATCGCCATGTATATGGTGATTAAGAGAAATATGGGATTAGAGTAATAGTGTGTATAAAGTCACAATTTGATCACCATAGAGATGGTTTTTAAACAGAAATATGAGATAAATGAAGGAGATTATATTGAGAGTCAGATCAGAGATGAAGCTTTCAGCTTATCTGTAGAGAGTTGCTTTAACTTGTTGGTTGTCATATTGACTCGAGGAGAGCAATATGATTCTTGGCTTTTGTTAAGGAAGGTTTTGTACCAGTTGGCAGAAAGCTTAGGAAGTCATTTTTCCGTGGTGTAATCAACATGATGAAGCCCAAAACGTTGAGTGTAGCCATATACCCACTCAAAATTATCCAAAATTGACCACACGTAATAACCCCTCACATCTGCTCCTTTTCTAAAATGGAAAAACACCCAATCTTTAAATTTGCAAATGGTCCATTAATTAGGAGTCAAACTGCACCTTTTACTTGTTTTTTAATTTTAGTTAGAAAAATAAAAGTATTTGAACAGAGTAGAAATTGCATAGGCATATAATTGTAATACCGTACGGCAGCTGCCAAATATGTCAAGTAGCTTTTCAAATACTCGACTCTTCCAACATCATTTAAAACCGCTGCCAATGAGGCCGAGGAATCATTCCGTTCAGCATATCCTGTGTGCACATCCATATATTAGAACGACTTCTTCACAGTAAATGAAATAATGTTTTCTTTATTTTGGATTTATTTAGATAGTTCATTTTAAATCTATTTGTAGATTAGTCTCTCATCTTAAATCACATTAATAAGTGAATTAAAAAACCTATCAAACCTACCAAACATGTTTTAGAGTAAATAACACATGCTAAAATTAGATTGGGTTTAGGTGTTTCATTTTAGATCATATTAATAGGTTGGTTCTTTATCTTAAATCATACTAATAAATTAATAGAAAATATCTATAAAATAATTTTTTTGATTTAAGCAACACATTCTATGTCTTGACTAGGTTACATGACTCTCTTACCACCCATATTCGAATTACTAATTTTCGAGGTAGTTGTAATGTATGATTATTGAGCATGTTTAAGTACATAGTTAATGACACTTTGAAATGACCATTTTTTTAATCTTTTTGTGCATAACAGATCCCACAACACCCATTGTTACTACCTAAAAATCAAAACAGTAACTAGAAGCAATTAAGTCAGATTCAACATAAAATATCCTCTTAACTTGTTACACAATAATAACTTTTACTATACTTTCCCTAATAAATAGAGTTATCTTAAATCACAATAATGGACAAATTTTACTGAAAAACAACTGTAACAGAAAAAGGCCTCTTTTACTTGAGACCCATCAAGTAGATCCATTCACTCACCATTTTCTGTAATGATTATAACTGGACTGTTATATCTTCGTTTCACATACATGACAATTTTCTCTATACCTTCCGGCACAACATAATTCCCATCCATGCCCGTCTGCAACGCCATTCAAATGGAAAATCACTTACTGCTAACTGGGTATTGTGCAAAGAAAAAGGGAGTTCTCATATACACGTACCGGCTCGCCGATAGGTATTCCATCTCTCTCACCTGCAATAAAAGCCGTGTTTATAAAAAAGTTGTTCCCAATTGAAGGGTTTTGTTTGGAGATGAGCTCTATGTCTTACCAGTTATATAAACCATAGCATCTGGTTCACTGGTTATTTCCAAACAGTGAGAAAAGAGACAATCCCTGGCAAACAGTGTGCTGTAATGGTTGATGCCCATAAAATCATAAGATCCTCTCACTTTCTCCTGCATTTCCCTGGAAAACGTAGGCAGACGCTGCCCTAACATTTGGCTCATTTCAGGAGGAAAACGTCCATAAACAATGGGGTCTAGAAACCTATTCAATCATACCCACAAAAAATAAACGGTAAATTGTAACATAGTAATGAATGATAGATTGTGAAAATATGGTTTATTTACGCTGCCCCAATATTTTGTTTCTGGACTTAGGGTTAGTTTGTTTGACTGTGATGTTGGTAATAAGTTACATCAGAATCAAAGAAGAGTTGGTCTTATAAGAGGCCTGCAGCTCAGTGGTAAATTGGTAGGGTATTCAAGCAGCAAATAGAAAGTTCTAGTTCAAGTTCTAATTGATTCATGTGAGTTCTATATGGTATCAGATCTAGGAGAGATCTGATTTTATAACTCCTTAGCCAGGACCTTTAAAAAGAAACACCTACTCAAAAGGGCACTCCTTGATTGAGGGTAACCAGGTAACTGGAAGGGCAGAGGGGTGAAATTGGTGGGGCTCTGTAAAATCTTTGAACAGGGTTATTGGTAATAAGTCACATCTAAATCAAAGAAGGGATGCTCCTCTAAGGATCCAGTAGTTTAATGGTAGAGGGTTCCAAAAGTAAATTTAAAGTTTTAGGTTTGAGTTCTAGCTGGTCATGTAAATTCTAACATGTAAAATCTGATTTGATGTACATAGACTTTTCTCTAACTCAATTGTTCTAGCTGGTCATGTAAATTCTAACATGTAAAATCTGATCTGATTTGATGTAAAATCTGATCTGATTTGATGTACATAGACTTTTCTCTAACTCAATTTTATTCTAATGTTGGATTATAGAATATAGTGATGTTAACACAATCTATGCATATTGATGTGATGGACTGTGGTAAAAAAGTGTTCCCTACCAGGCCGTGGTGAATGCCAACGCTCTGTGTACTGCAACTCTGTCATCTGTGAGATTCTTGAGAGGCTTGTACCATGTATTAGATATCACAATACCAATAGACCCTGCATGCTTACTCTGCAATTTTGGAGATAGATGGTTATTGTTAATCCATACATTTTATGAAACTATCAGATCTGCCACAAAATTCTCTTCTTATTGACTGAAAACCATTAAAGCAAATTTAATATGTAACCTGATATTTTGCTCTGTAGACATCTACTGCTGCAGCATGTGATAATATAACATTATGAGCAGCCAGGTAAGGTTCTGTTTTTGATAAGATTGTTGTAGAACTTTATTCCCTCCTCGTTGACAGCACCTCTTCCAGCTTTATTGTAAACATAAAACAAATTTAAATGCCATGAGCTTTGTCCTTTTTTTACCTGCGTTAAGGGTTTAAACAGACCATCTGCCTCGTTATTATTTTAAGGGAGGGTTGAAAGTGTCTCTAACTAAACAATTATTATATTGGCTATAACATATCAACTGTTTAGATTTGGATGTCTTTAAAGATAAGATTATGATTAGATTTCTAATTAAACAATTCTTATATTGACTACAACGTATCAATTATTTAATATACTGATTATAATATATTAATTGTTTAGTGTCTATTATTTTTGAGACTAGGTTATGATATATACTTGGAAGAATTTGAGACCATGATATGGAAAAGTGAGACGAATCTACTCCAAGAGAATACATCAAATCGATATCTTTCTAGATTGCATCATACTTTTCCGTAAGATTTACTATTTAAGAATGAATAATTTTTCATAAAGAAAAAGAAGATTTTTCTTAACAAATATAATTTATTTTGGCATTTCAAATGGCACTTCATAATCTTAATTGCTCATTCTAATAATAAATCACTGAATATAATCTAAAGTATTATCAAAAGAGAGATTTCAAAAGCTTCAAAAGAGACTAGTACAAAACATCAGCCTCCCAATTATGTACAAATACCGAATAAAGATGGTAGTGGTCATTAGTTACATCTCCATTATTTCCATCCATAATACTTCCTGTTGTATGAAGCATAGTCATGAAGAAGTATAAAATGTCAAATTAATTGTAAAAATGATCTATATTGCCAGAAACAAGAAAATGAAAAATATCTATAAATTTACCTGAAAAATTATGTGTAAAAACATCCCAATAGTTGAGACCCTTCCCATCCTCCAAATATGCACCTTCCACCTGCAAATGCAACCACCTTATAAGCTTGCAAAAATTCCTACAAACAAAGTATTTGAAATGGGATGATAATTGCAAGAATTCCTTCAAAGAAAGCATTTGAAATGAGATGATGAACCTGATAGGAAGAAGAAGCAGATCCAAACATGAATCCTTTTGGAAAACTACTTCTATCAATCTCTGTGTCTCCTAAAGTTGTACCCACCAATACCATTATCACAATCACCACCATTGGTTTAGATAAAGTTGCCCAACTCTCCATGTCAAACACTAGAAAAAGCAACTACAAACCAGAAACTGAAGGCAAAGTATGAGATTGTGAGCGAGTTGGGTGTCTATTTATAAGGACTATGTTGCTTGAAGGAAATGTATCTCATGTGCATTGGAGAGAAGTTGTTGGGATAACAATGTACACATTGAACAAAATTCAAATCAGAGATGATACAAGTAAGTCTCCTTATGAATTGTGGTTTGATCATACTCCTATTGTGAAATATTTCAGAATATTTGGTAGTAAGTGTTATATCAAGAGAGATGATGAGATAGGAAAGTTTGATGCTAGAAGTGATGAAGGAATTTTCCTTGGTTACTCTACTAAGAGCAAGGCTTACAAATGTTTCAATCTGAGATTGAGAAAGATGATTGAAGGCAATAATGTGAGGATAGATGAAAAAGAGAGAATGTATGATTGCAATTAGAATACAGAAGACAGGGAAGCTGCTACTACAGATGAGGAAGAATATGTTGGGACAGACTGTGAGAATGAGATTTGTGATGATGGCACAAATGAAGTTACTGAGACTCCTAAGACTCTGAGACTAGATATTATTGGAATTGTGGCTAGATATCAGGTAGATCCTAAAGAGTCACACATGGCTGCAGAAAAAAGGATATTCAGATATCTGAAAGGAACATTGGAATATGGCTTACAGTATGATAATAATGAATTTATGATTCATGATTATACTGATACTAATTGGGTAGGAAACATTGATTAGAGGAAAAGTAATAATGGAGGAGAATTGTTAGAACTATTGGATGTTGTTGCTGCAATTAATTGCACTCAGATTGTTTGGATAAAATAGATGTTGAAAGATGCCTTTAAGTATCTCAGAGGTATGCTTGGGTCCAGGCCCCTCCTTGTGAGAATTAAATGATGCAGGGATGCATCATTCCAAAGGAATTCCGGGCTCTATCTTATTCTATACTTGATGTGTGGATCTACTCCTCAGGGGGAGTGATCGTTGAAGGCTTACAAAATGCATTTGGGTGATTTAGAACCTGGTTGATGAAGATAGTTGATGGACTAGTATGAAGACAGTTGGTGGACTGGTATGAAGACAGTTGGTGACTTATGACACCCTTTGCCATTATTGTCAAAGGGGGAGAGATACTATGAGAAAATCCCTATTGTATGGGGAGATTGTATGGAGAGATACTATGACTGGATAGGGAGAGACACTATGAGAAATTGTACTATGAGAGTACTGATTGGTTACTGTATTTTGGGTTGATGGATTTTCCCATATGTTGACATCAATGCCAAAGGGGGAGATTGTTGGATGTTGCTAATATGGAATTTATATTGTTGTCATTCGTGTTTTGTCACTGATGTCAACATATGTTTCAGAGAGGAAAATAGACTAGTAACTACAGTGTACAGATATTGTACGGATGATTCAGAACATGCGAACTAAGGTCTATGTATAGGAAGGTGTTGTGATCTTATGTCTAAGATCGCATGATGTAATATTATGTATTGGATGAGTTACAGATGTTTTGGTGAAGACTGGTTACTGGACAGTGACAATGAAAGATGACAGAGTTAGTCCTTGTGTTTTGTGTATAGCTTATAGGCGATATGGAATCAGTGTATGTGAGCTTAAGAGATGAAAAATAGAGTATTGAAGAATGTTCTATGAACTGCGCAAGGTACGGAAAGTAGGATGATGTCAGCTGTGGTGTGTGTTCTGGAGGTGATCTATTTGGAAGCCGACTACAAAGATGTAGCGTGTATGATGGATGGCGAACTTGAATTAAGGATATTAGTTCTTAATTGTTGTAATGTAATCATTGTATACTTGTTCTAGATACCGTGTGTATCTTAGCAAGGTTTTATGTAATTGTTTTTAATTAGGAAAGCCTTATGGGCCGACCTATTCATGAGAACTGTAATAAGGTATAAATGAAAGGTTTTTTCTTTGGAAAATATATGGATGAAAAAAGGTGATATAAAGAAGTTGTGAATGCTGCGAGCTTGTGTCTACTGTATGTAGAGCAAAGGTTTACTGGTGGAATTCATTGGAACTGATCAAGCAAAGAGTTGATGCTGAACAGTTCAAAAGATTGTGTATTTCTTCACATACACTTGTGTTGCGAACAGTGAGTTATGAAGGTGGATTTAACCTTCTTTGGGTAGTGAGCCTTGGGAAGTGAGCCCTCCCTTTCTTCTTGACTCCTAATAGGGTATGTCCTCTAACAAGGACTATGTACTGTAATGTTTCAATAAGCTCCTAACAGGGCTAAATCTTCTAACAAGGATACTATACTCTCAGTACATCATTTGTGGGTGCTAATTCCCACTGGGGTGTTTACCTTTAACAGGGTTTCCTTGATACCAAAATATTGTGTTATTGTGTTGGCATTCATTGTGTTCATTGGATCTGCTATTGTTGCTACTTAAAGTTTAAAGTTTAATAATCTATCATACAACTGATTCACCCCCCCTCTCACTTGTATTTTGGACTATTATTCCTAACAACAATGAAGTATAATATTTTTTCTTTGAAATTGTCGAATCTGACATGAAATTCTCTTCAAAAATTTTGTGCAGATATCATTTCAGTGTCTACTTCAAAAGCAGACAGGTGATAGATCTGTGTGGGAATATTCATTCTCTATAGATGGTGTAAACATAACATTCATGCTTATCCAATGCTAGATCTCCGATTTGGTGTGTATTCTTCTTGTTCAATTGCATTTCCTTTGTGTTGATATTTGAATAAGTAAGCATGAATGTCTCATCCATTTTGTGCATCGAGTCCAAATTATTTATAAAATAATTGGCTTATATGTTATATGGAAAAAAAATATGCACATTGTATTATTATTTTGAGCACTAATGTAGCTAATGTAACTTGAACACTAACTAATGTACGTATAGATGGTACCCACAAATCACTATAATTAGAATACAAAACATTTTTAAAGAACATCCGTGCATGTGACTCTTAAGTTTGTCAATCTCCATCTTCTCTATGTAGGTACTCAGTAAGGGCATAGTTCATGAGCTTGAAATCCCCCATCTCCCTTCTGTTATCTCTTAAATTCCAGAGAAACAATTATGATTGTTATCCTTGTTTGATGAAAAATATGACCATAGTTATATAACAAGAATCACTTTAATTCTTTCCTTTGATACATTGTCTTCAATATACCATGCTTCCCATTATGTTTAATGCACTTGATCGTAGTCCAAGAAATCTCATATTGCATATTAGATTTCCTTTGTTCTAGCATTGATAAGTACAATCATTGAAATTATTTCAAAGGAGTGGATTATTTTGGCATGGATTTAATTCATAAGTATAATTACAATATTGAAATGTGTTTTGATAATGCAAGTTATCTGCAGGAATGACAACCGACCTTTTTCTCATAGGCGTTGCATTCTACCTAAAGGTACTCTTTTTAACTACCACAACATTTCTTTTTTCACAGATGCAAGACATTTGCAGGCATTAATTTGTGCATTTTCCATGGACAAATAGGAAAAAAAATAAATTCTTATTGTTGGAACTATTTATTTATTTTAATGACCTGAATTATAAAACTTAAGTAATTCCTCACTTTTAAGTTTGATCTCATGCTTCATTCTTGCATAATCATGTGTTGGGAGGTTCTTATCTTTCCAGTATTTTGGCTTTAATTAGTTTACTGGTAAGCTTGGGGGTCAAGTTACCTCTTAGGTTTTCTGATTTGAAAGAAAATGATCACACTTCCATTATAGTCAATGCCTAGTGATCAATTTGAATGATTGTTTCTCTTTGACATAGGCTTGCATTATCTCCTTCTCTATTGGTATGGGGGTCATCCCATGGATTATTATGTCTGAGGTATGTCTTCTCCAATTTAAACTTGAGAAATATTTTTGGAAAAGACTTGGATTTTGGGCATATTTTACAATTCATAAAATTGAGGTTTATCCCAATATAATATTTAGCATTAAGGAAACAATTTGAAAATTTTGAGGAAGTGGATGGGATCTAGTGGCTAAAGTAGGGGGCTAGAAAGTGCCCCACTAGCTTAGGCTTTTGTCTACTACTTGTCAATCATTGAAAGCATTCAATAAATAAAAATAACCCTTCCTAGTGTAGGACCTCTCAAATCCATTATTGCATCAAGTAGAATTGACTGTTGCCAATGTCCTTGTATAGGAACAGTCATTGCAAAACAAGGAATAACCATTATAAATCTTCACAAAAACTATTTAAATCAATGTAGGGATGAATGAAAATCATAATAACATTCATTTCAATCCATTTTTGCAATGAAAGAGACATTTTGGACACCCATAAATATCACTATAATATATTAATAGATTTCATAATATATATTATTTTAAAAAAAAACTTAATATGTTGTCAATTTTTCGACCAACAAAGAATGTACATTCGACGAGAATGCTATACTCTTGACGTAATTGACGGTCGATATTTCGATGAAACTACCTTAAGTTCGACGCCAATGCTATATAGTCGACGTATTTCATCGATCGATTTTCCGACCATATGTGGTCGAAAATGCAAAAAGATATGTCGGCTATGCACACCTAGTATACCTTTATTTTGTCCAACATTGGTCGAAAGTGATGAAAGATATGTCAAACATTCTTCACAATTGAAGTGATTATTTCTACGTGGGATCAGTTGATAGTTTGACAATTATAGCAGTCGAATATTCGACAACAATATAATGTGTCGAATAATCGATGCAGAAAGTTCGATAACAAAAATGGTTGTTTGGTCGACCAATTTGAATCGAAAAATCGACTAATCCTTGTCGAAAATCAAGCTAACATTTACTAGTGCCAATTCGTGTTCTCTTAGAGTGAGTATAATTTTGAACTTCCATGAGACAAAATTTGAGGCTCCTTCAAGATGATCTTCAAATCTAACTCCATTTTCCATTTTAACTTAGTATGAAAAATAATACAAATGAGAGCTAGGTTGTCTTTTGATTTGAAATCGGATCGGATCTTCCTTAACTTGGCTCTAATACCATGTTATTATTTGATTAGATTTGAGTATGTAATTGTTTTAAAATTTTGATGTATATGATAGATAATTTCTCACTAGAATATTATCTAATCAATGTTGATATCCAATAGGTATATAAAATTTATAGATAATTTCTCACTAGAATATTATCTAATCTATATTGATCTCCAATTGATACATAATATTAAATCTCACTATTTAATATATATTAATATCAATATAATTCTATATGTATAATTCTTACTAATATATAAATAAGACTTTGAATATGTATTTCATCGTTATACAAAAAAGACTGAATGTGTATTGTTGCAATAATCAAAATGAAGTGGATTTGAAAATACTTATATTTTGTATGTCTCATGAAGAGGCATACCTCTTTGTGAGACCATAGGTCTCACGAAGAGTTATATCTCTTCGTGAGACATCCCATTATTGTTAATCATAACACAAGTCGATGTTTATCGACTTAACCATTGGTAATGATCATCGTTACCTCATGACTTGACCAATATCAATATCAAACCACATCAATGTGAATATTGAACAGAATGAAGTTTGGAGATTAGTTGATATCGTTCAACGGTGTCATTATTAATAATGATAATCACAGTCAATATCAATGATATTATCATTATTGATAATGATCTCAGTCATAGTTGTTAATAATCGACAATATCATTTGATAATGATCTCAACCATAGTTGATATCATTATCAATAATGATAATCACAAACAATAGTTGATATCATTATTGATAGTGATAATCATAGTCAATACCATAATTCAGATTCATTTTCAGACCATACCATAATCGACTTTAGGTAATATCATTCACTGTTTTGCTTGATACCATAATCAGTTCTATATTATCAACTTAGTAATATTAAGTTGATATCAACTTTGTCAACAATCTATAGTTCATAATAATATCAACTATGATATCGATATTACCTTAATAGTATTAGTCATCATTAATGATAACTATTATCAATATACTAATGAATCTTGATGAATTCTACAAATGGTAAGATCATCATGTTATTAAATATATAATCACATTATATCTAAAGAAGGAGAGATATCAAATGCTTAAGGCCAAAAGGCCAATTAAGCATTCGATTTCATTGGTTAGAATAATCTGACCGAAGCTAAAAATATTAATAGTAGGAACCTAGGACACATATAGGGAAGTGTCATCACACATCGTCAACTACTTGAGTTGTCCTAGACTAGTCACTCTCGACCCAAAACCCTCAAGTAAGACCCATATGGAACTAGTAATCCTTTTGTGAAGAAAAGGAAACCAATCATGCCAGACCTCAACATCTCTCTAGATGGGCAAGCATCTTCTCCCACAAAAAAGAGGGAGCAATTGTAACACGAATCCAACGAGCTACTACCCACAAAATTTCATCAGATAGAGCTCACCCAATTAGAAAATCTCAAAAAAGCTTCAACAAAGATTTTGAAAACTCAATTTTCTCTCCAAAAGACTTAAAAAAAAATGAAGTCTCTTTCTTCATTATATGCACTCTTTGGTCAAAATACAAAAAGTAATTTAAATCACTTAAAAGAAATAAAATATAATTATTAAATTAAATCAAATCCACAATTGGATCAATTTAGCTTGATTCCATAAATAGGAATTCACTTTGTCACACTTGCGGGAAAATAATGCAATAAAATAACTAAATAATTAAAACTAACATTTAACCCCAACTTTTTGCGACAACGACAGATAATCTAAGATGCACAAATATTATTGGTGTACATAATATGCAAATTAAGTTTGGATTTACCCACACGTACTGGAGGTATACTCTATTAATTTCATAGATAGACCGCCCATACAAGGGTGATATTGGTTGAATCATGAATGGCTGATAAAACTATCTCTTGTGCCATTGCTAGGGATAAGACTTGCTCGAACCTACAACTCAGGTGTTGACGATTACTGATACTTATTCACTAAAACATGCACACATCAAGTGTAGTTGCTCGTAGTATAAGTAGTTGAAGCATAAGCATGAATAATCAAAGTACGCCTAATAGAATAGCGACTCTCTAGTGACACGATCATTCACATGTATTAGAATGTCATGACATGGGTCATTTCATATCTAATCCTCAATGTACATAATAATTAACATTTTATTTAAATCAAAGCATTAAAGTAATCATTATACAATATTTAAATCATAAAGCAGTGTAAAACCTCAACTCAGATATCCATCAGTACAAAGGTACAATAATATGGGAAATCAGTGATAATCATCATGAGAACATAATAAATTTTCTCAAATAAAAAACATGTGAGCTATCATCATAAAGCATCATGTCACATCATAGAAGCATCATCATGTAGATATGATCAAAATGATAAACAATAGTATAATCTAACATCTACATCAACAATGATACTAGTAAAACCCAAATAGTGTACTATAATAAAATACATCACATAAAAAAAAATCTGATTGCATCATATAGATAATCACAGAATCAGAAAAAGAGTCTATCTCAAATAAAAACAACATGGAACAGAATGCAACCATGTGAGGCACTATAGAGGGCACTTAACCCTTGGAGCAACCAATAAACAATCCTTAATTTTACACTTTGATATTGACATTGGAAGAATGTAGTTGGTAAATTCTGATAGAGAACACACTACTATTTGAAAATCAATCACGTCTTTTGAGGTCACAAGACAAATCCACTTCAATAGAGACCCATTTCTAGGGTCTATCATAGTTAAAGAAGTTAGCTTCAACACAAATAACCTTTCCTAGTGAGGAAGAAAGAGATGGAAGGAAATGCCAACATGACAATAAAAGACCTAAAAACTCAAGCTAGATAGGAACACATTTCTTCTTGTCATCAAAGATAGAAAAGTCTCGTGAACAAGGTTTGAAAACTAAGAGCGACGACTTGACATACAATGGACCTTGTTTAAAAAAACCTAAAATGACTAATTTTAATGAAATAGAAAAGAAAAGAAAAACCCTTTGGTGAGGTTTTAGACTCCATCAAGATAGACCTCATTACAAGGAAACCCAATCTTATAGCATGATTTCAAGGGGGATCCTCCCAACAAAATATCTTATAAGAGTGTGTTTCTCTAACTATTGACATGGTGAATAAAATTATAGAATGAGTACAACCACATCCATAGAAGTAACATAAGGCATACCTTGTGAAACACTTTCAACATGAATTCTCAAGGGTTATTGTTCAAAGGATCGATTGTTGCCAAAGGTAAAAACATCAACACCAACAACAACTGTTGGGTTGAATTTGGCCAAGGCCTTCATATAAATGAAGCTCCCACAGCTAATGTTGTATGACACAAGGAAGGACAACAATGAGAAAAAAAAAGCATATTGAATAAAGAAGAGAAAATTTTAATGGAAAATAAAAATAAAATATGAGGTTATATTTTAATTTTTTTAAATTACATCTTGAATTTACATACGAAATTGTCAGAATTTATTAGCTTATATCATCATTAATTTTTAACATTTTATTTAGTATAATTGACATAAAATAAAAATATTAAAATACATTGATTTTAAGCTTATCACTAAAATAAAAGTTTGGAACACATCATTATTGTGGGATCACCCATCATCTATATTTCAAACATTATCACATCTTATCTTATTGATGGTCTGTGATGGGTTTTCTTCAATTTATTTAAATGAGCTCAAATGTCTTATATTTTAACCACCAATGCCTAGAATTGTGTATCAAGAGAGGAAGAATGCTAATGCTATGAGATTATGTGTTGTTTTCAAGGCTCTTATATATATACTTGTCCCATTCCTTAGTTGTGACACATCCAAATATTTGAGAGCTCTAACCATCAAAGATTCCATTATCCCATAGCCACACTATTATGTCTTAGAGATATGATGAGATTAACTTTCTTTTGCAAATTGCAAACAATTTCACTAGATATTTCAAATAGTTAGTTGTTTCCCATGATGAGGTTTCTCCTAACCATAGAAGGTGTTTTAATATACATATACGTGAGTGAACACTCATAGTTGTGTATACGTTCTTTAAGGCTTATGTATTGTAGTCAAAACACCCCTCACTTCACTTGACTCTTTATAAGGAATCCAATGTGTACAAAAAAGGGGTTGTAGTTTTGATAATATTGAAAAACCTTCAACAAGGGGTTTTCTAACATAGACAATCTTTTGTGGAGAAATAAATTGGGAAAAAAGGAGGCTACCATCCCACTGCTTTCACTTCTTTCTAATCACTAAGATTTCAGAAAGGTGAGAAAAAATCATATAATGGGTAGTGCATAGTCCACTAAGTACTAAGACCATTATGAAACACAACCTGGGAAAGATATCTAATATAGATTGATATGAATCTACAAATAGAATAAATATAATATACACATACACATACAAAATAAGAGCAATAGAATGTATTTATATTATGTAATCATTTCAATATAGCATGAATTTTAGTTATAATTTTCAAGATGCTTTTTCACTTCGCAAGTCAATAGAATATCTAGTCTTAATGAAGATTACTATTAATCCAAACACATAGGATACATGTATATTTTACTATAATTTACCATATGGAAAATTTATAAAACATATCCACATGTATTAGAATAAGGGTCACTAATAGTATGTGATATTACATCTAGATCTAAAACAGTGATCGACACACTTTAATAGATATATTCAAGTATATTTGTTGATAAGGACAATGATAACCTATGGCTTGGTTCTACTTTGATGTAACTTTTAGCACTAAAATTTGCTTTCACCTTTTGATCTATTGCTAAAAACAAATTGTGACGAAAAGCATAATAAAACTCATTTTCATGTATACTATGAAAACCTCAATTTATCATAATCACATATATTCTACACATGTAATTCATGATTTATATAGATTATTGAATGGATACTCTTAAGTGTAACATAATTAGTTATTTAAAAATAATAGTACTCTTAAATTTGTGTGAAAAAATCAACAACTTTAACATCTTTTTTAATAGAATGAGTTAGATGTCACATATAACAATGTCATGGATTTCAATTAAACTAATATTTATAACACATCTTATTCCACCATAAACATATGTCAAAGGGCCTTTGGTCTGTTGGTGAGGTTGAAAGGTCTTAACGAAGCCACATAAATCAAGTCTTATTGAGTGCAAGGTTTTGATATCATAAGAAATGAAATCGGGACCGTACTTAGACAAAGGAACCATCAAGTAAAATTTATCCCAAGAAAGATCAATGGAACACCTATTTTATTTCTGATAAAAATAATTTATATACAAAAATATGAGATTAATCAAAGTGTATAAAGTCACCATCGGATCGCCATGTATATGGCAATTAAGAGAAATATGGGATTAGAGTAATAGTGTGTATAAAGTCACAATCCGATCACCATAGAGATGGTGTTTTAATAGAAATATGAGATAAATGAAGGACATTATATTGAGACAAATGAAGTAGATTATATTGAGAGTCAGATCAGAGATGAAGCTTTCAGCTTATCTGTAAAGAGTTGCTTTAACTTGTTGGTTGTCATATTGACTCGAGGAGAGCAATATGATTCTTGGCTTTTGTTAAGGAAGGTTTTGTACCAGTTGGCAGAAAGCTTAGGAAGTCGTTCTTCTGTGGTGTAATCAACATGATGAAGCCCAAAACGTTGAGTGTAGCCATATACCCACTCAAAATTATCCAGAATTGACCACACGCAATAACCCCTCACATCTGCTCCTTTTCTGAAATGAAAAAACACCCAATCTTTAAATTTGCAAATGGTCCATTAATTAGGAGTAAGAATGCACCTTTTACTTGTTTTTTAATTTTAGTTAGAAAAACAAAAGTATTTGACCAGAGTAGAAATTGTATAGGCATATAATTGTAATACCGTATGGCAGCTGCCAAATATGTCAAGTAGCTTTTCAAATACTTGACTCTTCCAACATCATTTAAAACAGCTGCCAATGAAGCCGAGGAAACATTCCATTCAGCATATCCTGTGTGCACATCCATATATTAGAACGGCTTCTTCACAGTAAATGAAATAATGTTTTCTTTATTTTGGATTTATTTAGATAGTTCATTTTAAATTTTATTTGTAGATCAGTCTCTCATCTAAATTCACATTAATAAGTGAATTAAAAAACCTATCAAACCTACCAAACATGTTTTAGAGTAAATAACACATGCTAAAATTAGATTGGGTTTATGTGTTTCATTTTAGATCATATTAATAGGTTGGTTCTTTATCTTAAATCATGCTAATAAGTTAATAGAAAACATCTATAAAATAGTTTTTTTTGGTTTAAGCAACACATTCTATGCTTTGACTAAGTCACATGACTCTCTTACCACTCATGTTACAATTACTAACTTTCGAAGTAGTTGTAGTGCCTGGTTATTGGACATGTTTAAGTACGTAGTTAATGACACTTTGAAATGGCCATTTTTTATCCTTTCATACAAAACAGATCCCACAACACCCATAATTACTATCAGAAGCCAAAACAATAACTATAAACAATTAAGTCAGATACAACATAAAATATTGTCTAAACCTGATATACCATTTAAGAACTGTAAGTACACAAAATTAACTATAATAACTTTTACAAAGAGTTATCTTAAATCACAATAATGGACAAATTTTACTGATAAACAACTGTAACAGAAAAATGCCTCTTTTACTTGAGACCCATCAAGTAGATCCTTTCACTCACCATTTTCTGTAATGATTATAACTGGGCTGTTATATCTTCGTTTCACATACATGACAATTTTCTCTATACCTTCCGGCACAACATAATTCCCATCCATGCCCGTCTGCAATGCCATTCAAATGGAAAATCACTTACTGCTAAATGGGTATTGTGAAAAGAAAAGGGAGTTCTCATATACACGTACCGGCTCGCCGATAGGTATTCCATCTCTCTCACCTGCAATAAAAGCCATATTTATGAAAAAGTTGTTCCCAATGAAAGGGTTTTGTTTGGAGATGAGCTCTATGTCTTACCAGTTATATAAACCATAGCATCCGGTTCACTGGTTATTTCCAAACAGTGAGAAAAGAGACAATCCCTGACGAACAGTGTGCTGTAATGGTTGATGCCCATAAAATCATAAGATCCTCTCACTTTCTCTTGCATTTCCCTGGAAAACGTAGGCAGACGCTGCCCTAACATTTGGCTCATTTCAGGAGGATAACGTCCATAAACAATGGGGTCTAGGAACCTATTAAATCATACCCACAAAAGATGAACGGTAAATTGTAACATAGTAATGAATGATAGATTGTGAAAATAAGATTTTTTTAGGGCTGCCCCAATATTTTGTTTCTGGACTTAGGGTTAGTTTTTTTTTTTGTCTGTGATGTTGGTAATAAGTTACATCAGAATCAAAGAAGAGTTGGTCTTATAAGAGGCCTGCAGCTCAGTGGTAAATTGGTAGGGTATTCAAGCAGCAAATAGAAAGTTCTAATTCGTGTTCTAATTGATTCCTGTGAGTTCTATATGGTATCAGATCTAGGAGAGATCTGATTTTATAACTCCTTAGCCAGTACCTATAAAAAGAAACACCTACTCAAAGGGCACTCCTTGATTGAGGGTAACCAGGAAACTGGAAGGGCAGAGGGGTGAAATTGGTGGGGCTCTGTAAAATCTTTGAACAGGGTTATTGGTAATAAGTCACATCTAAATCAAAGAAGGGATGCTCCTCTAAGGATCCAGTAGTTTAATGGTAGAGGCTACCAAAAGTAAATTTAAAGTTTTAGGTTTGAGTTCTAGGTCATGTAAATTCTAACATGTAAAATCTGATTTGATGTACATAGACTTTTCTCTAACTCAATTTTATTCTAATGTTGGATTATAGAATATAGTGATGTTAAAAATGTTACACAATCTATGCATATTGATGTGATGGACTATGGTAAAAAAGTGTTCCCTACCAGGCCGTGGTGAATGCCAACGCTCTGTGTACTGCAATTCTGTCATCTGTGAGATTCCTCAGAGGCTTGTACCATGTAGTAGATATCACAATACCAATAGACCCTGCATGCTTACTCTGCAATTTTGGAGATAGATGGTTATTGTTAATCCATACATTTTATGAAAAGATCAGATCTGCCACAAGATTCTCTTCTTATAGACTGAAAACCATTAAAGCAAATTTAACATGTAACCTGATATTTTGCTCTGTAGACATCTACTGCTGCAGCATGTGATAATATAACATTATGAGCAGCCAGGTAAGGCTCTGTTTTTGAATTGCCCTCAGTGCAATTCCCAAAAGGCCAAGAACACCGAGCAGGTGGGTATACTCCCGTTAGATAACCTTTCGGAATAAATACATTTGGCTCATTGAATGTCACCCAGTATTTCACTCTGTCCCCAAAAGCTGCAAAACAGATTTCTGCAAATGCTTGGAAGTCCTTTCTGTATAACACCCATTATCTTACTGTTAGGAAAGACAAAATCAACTGTTATAGAAAATGAAGACATGGATAGGTTATAAAGTTTACATGACATTGGGACTTAACCATCCACCATATTCATCCTCTAACTGCTGTGGCAGATCATAATGATTCAGTGTCACCAATGGTTCTATTCCTGTACCAATCACAAATATAATGAATTAGTAGTGAAGGGTATGATTTTAAAAGATGCTTTCTAGTCACATCTAGTACTTACCTTTGGAGAGCAGTGCGTTGATAAGATTGTTGTAGAACTTTATTCCCTCCTCGTTGACAGCACCTCTTCCAGCTTTATTTTAAACATAAAACAAATTTAAATGCCATGAGCTTTGTCCTTTGTTTTTTCCAGAGTTAAGGGTTTAAACAGACCATCTGCCTCTTTATTATTTTAAGGGAGGGTTGAAAGTGTCTCTAACTAAACAATTGTTATATTGGCTATAACATATCAACTGTTTAGATTTGGATGTCTTTAAAGATAAGATTATGATTAGATTTCTAATTAAACAATTCTTATATTGACTACAACGTATCAATTATTTAATATACTGATTATAATATATTAATTGTTTAGTGTCTATTATTTTTGAGACAAGGTTATGATATATACCTGGAAGAATTCGAGACCATGCTATGGAGAAGCGATAAGAATCTACTCCAAGAGAATACATCAAATCGATATCTTTCTGGATTGCATCATACTATTTCATAAGATTTATTATTTAAGAATTAATATTTTTTCACAAAGAAAAAGAAGATTTTTCTAAACAAATATATTTTATTTTGGCATTTCAAATGGCACTTCATAATCTTAATTGCTCATTCTAATAATAAATCACTAAATATAATCCAACGTATTATGAAAAGAGAGATTTCAAAAGCTTCAAAAGAGATTAGTACAAAACATCAGCCTTCCAATTATGTACAAATACCGAATAAAGATGGTAGTGGTCATCAGTTACATCTCCATTGCTTCTATCCATAATACTTCCTGTAATATGAAGCATAGTCATGAAGAAGTATAAAATGTCAAATTACTTGTAAAAATGATCTATATTACCAGAAATGAAAAAACGAAAATATCTGTAAATTTACCTGAAAAATTATGTGTAAAAACATCCCAATTGCTGAGACCCTTCCCATCAGCCAAATATGCACCTTCCACCTGCAAATGCAAACACCTTGTAAGCTTTGATAATTGCAAAAATTCCTACAAACAAAGTATTTGAAATGGGAAGATGATTGCAAGAATTCCTACAAAGAAAGAATGTGAAATGGGATGATGATTGCAAGAATTCCTACAAAGAAAGAATTTGAAATGGGATGATGAACCTGATAGGAAGAAGTAGCAGTTCCAAACATGAATCCTTTTGGAAAACTGCTTCTATCAATCTCTGTGTCTCCTAAAGCTGTACCCACCAATACCATAATTATCACAATCACCACCATTGGTTTAGACAAAGCTGCCCAGCCCTCCATGTCAAACACTAGAAAAAGCAACTACAAACCATAAACTGAAGGCAAAGTATGAGATTGTGAGTGAGTTGGGTGTCTATTTATAAGAAAAAAGGGGTAGAAAAAGTACACTGAGCCGGTTAACAGTCGACTTGGATAACGAGAAAACAGGCATCATGAATTGTAGTTATGTGTGGCTGTCAAGCTGATGTAGTTTTCATTGGCAAATAGAAAACGATTATCTCTGTACCTCAGCCCATACCAAATCCATTAAAAACTCCAGTCAACATTTGCTTGGAAAGATCGACGGTGGAACTATGCCAAGAACCCAATTGTGACTTCAGAAAATGAGAGGAGGATAATGAAGAAGCGGGTCCAGTGGAGGAAAACCTTTCACGAGGAGAAATGTACCTGTCCTCCAATCGCTTCTTAATTACCTTAGACAAAGAAAATCCATGTTTAAGGTCTCTCAGATTGATAATCTAGGGTCCCGTGACCTTTTTATTTTTTAAGTCTTAATGTAGTAGATTGGATAATGACTTTTAATAAAAAGATCCACCCATAATATTTTTCAGATTTGAAATGTTGGGGTTTGAACTAGTGTTAATGTGGATAGATGGAATAATATAACTTTTTTTATAAAGTAAGAAGACTTAAATGTTAAATTTATAATAGAGTACGTTGTATTAATGTGGATAGATGTATAATATAGTTTTTTAAAAAAAAGAGATTGTTTATTTAATATTAGAATTTTGATGCTCTCGTACATATCTTGATTTAGAAAATCTAATGTTATATTCATAATAAAATATGGTTTTTATATAGACATATTAATTTATGTTCTTTTACTAGAAATAAGTTTAATAAATATATTATACTATTAAAAAGATGGGTGGAGATGCTATATTTCAACTTTTAGATACGATGTCATCTTTCATAGTAAACATCAAAGAGTTGTCTAGTAGTCTTGGGAGAATTAATAGTTAGTGTTGGATGAGGAAATTTGTCACTTCTTGGCCACCAAGGGGCTTCTCTAATGTGGCATTATGGAAATATTATATCTTGGTAGCAATAGTGGGACCAACTATGAACACTATGACTATGAGGTCTATGTTGAGGAGCATGAGAATGCTTATGCGTAGATGCATTTTTCTTTTTGTCACATTGACACCATCATGAAAGAGATTTGCACCTATGAGAAAGATGAAGTGAGGTTAGTGGTACTTTGGTAACCATGGAAGTTGCATTTGCTAAGTAATGAATAATTATTTAGAGGCGAGTCGAGTATAAGACGAACAACTTACACTTGTATGTGAAACAACAACAATTTGAACATATAATAGATTTAGAGTTTACATGGACAAAATGTTTTTTAAAAGAGCAATTAGTAAATATTAAATTTGAAATCCTATTGTTAATGTGGATTTCATTTAACGTTGTCCTATATTGTGTGTTGTAGCTGATGGACTTCTAAAAGGCCATCTTTCTAAGTTCCTTTTAAGCAGTTTATTTTCAAGCAGACATGAACTTATGGTTTATATATATATATATATATATATATATATATATATATATATATATATATATATATATATATATATATATATATATATATATATATATATATATATATATATATATATATATATATATATATATATATATATATATATATGTTTTGTATATGTGAAGACATGAAGTAGAACTGTGGATAGTTTAAAGACATGATATATTTGCTTGAATTAATGGACAGGAATGGTATAATGCAGTAGTGATATATGCTATTGAATGTTCCCTTGCCTATGCTATGCTTTTGGGTAGTTTCCTTCATGTAGCCATAGGTCTTGCAAGAGTATTAATTAAGAACTTTACACTTTCTTCCTAATATTAATGATGAGGATATATATGTATGGAAGTTTGTGTGTGCATTAATTATTTTGCAGGTATTTATCATGGGCATTCAAGGATCGGCATTGTGGTGCTGGAATAGTCAAAGCCAACCGTTGTTGCAAGGTCTTCGCAAGCGGGGAAAGCCAAATACCATTTCCTATTGCATGCAACGCGGATGTAGTACCCTCAACGTGCTATATTCCAGGGAGATTTATTCCTAATTAATGCTATTTCTGTTCTAAAACTTTATGAATCTGTAACAATCTTCATTTATGGAGTGATCTTAGATTTAGGAGGTAGTTGTAGTTTTCCTTCAAATAAATGACTATTGTAACTCTTTTGGAGTTAATCGGATTTGAGAATAGAACTATTGTCATAGTGATACTGTTTTACTTTCAATCAAGTGTACTCATTTTCCATGAATGAATAGAATGCACAGTTGGAATTTTAATCTTTTATCTTGATTGTGTTTTCCATTCACTCATCCAAGGGGGCCCACTTGGTGAGTGAATTGCTCTGTTAGAGTACAATTCATTTTCATGTTTGTTTAGAAGTGAGTAAAACTCTGCTATTCCTACAGCCACTGGCAACAGAACTGATAGACTGTTCCTGCAGCATAGGTGGTTGGAGTAACTCCTACTCGTGATTACTTGTTTTCTTAAGAGTAATTCATTTACTGGTTTTAGCATAGTTTTCCTGAAGCTCAAAGCACTTGAATTTCATAGAGTAGTCATAAGATTGAGAGAGTTTGAAGCATATAATTTGCGAATTCCATTCCAAGTTTACATCCTTGGTCGATAATAAAATGAGACTGAATAATCCATTTAGCAACCATTTAGGGTGTCCAATCCTGAAATAAGCAGTCCATTGCCATGGGTTTCTAATACCATTATTTGGCCAAACAACAGCTTTCCTTTTTCTTATTGATTGATTGTTGTTGTTGTTCATAAACATTATGTGGAAGTTTAGAAGTCTTTTAAGAGATTTTTCAAAAGTTAGTACTCTCCTATTTTTTCAAGAATAAAAATTCATCTTCTTCAAAAGAAAGTACTAATGATTCAAATTTTCTTTTGGAACTACACTTGTGGAATTTTTTTTTATTATGGTCAGTGGGAGGACTTCTAACACATACATTACAATAGTAATAAAAGAGAAAAATAAAATAGGGGTCTTGGAGATCAAGCCTACAACTAGATTGGAGAATAAACTAATATAACTACATATAAATGAAGTATTGTTCAAGACAATAAAGTTCAAGAAACATCATCTTAAGAAATGGCTAGCATAGGTAAATACTAAACATGAGTAGAATAAAATAACAAAGAAGACTTTAGCAAATTAAGTTCAAACATTCAACCATCTTCTCGTGTATCGCTTCCCATCCAATAGCAATAGTAATCTTCTTGTCTTTCATTTGGTCCACAACTCTTTCATTGTATGTTTTATTCTTTTCTCTTCTCTCAAATTTTGAGGCCATCATAACCGCACCAATCATTGTTTCATGCATAAGAGTATTGTTGATTGTACCATTTGTTTCATAACCCTCTCAAGGGAGGCAATTTTGTCCCTATTCCTCACACATCCCATACATCCTCGAGAATTTTTTGAATTTGATACCCTGGTTAGCTAAGATCCTCCATCTTGGAACAAAAGTCTTAGTAATTCTATTCCTTTCTCTCAATTTCTTTATATTCAGGTTTGTTCTCAACCTCCTCTCCATAATTCTTGAGAATGTTGAGATCTTCAAGGGCATCACCTGAAGGAGTATTATAGGGAGGGGAAAAAGGTAAATAATCTTCTTGGGTAATATCAAGGGGATCTTCCAAATTTTCTTTACTTTCCTTGACATTCAAAGATGGAGAATTAGAATTCTCCTCCTTCTCATTAGAATAGGTTTTACAAAAATTAAAAAAACCTTAGTAGCCAGGATGAGATTTACAAGCCACATAGACCTTCTCTCTCCTGAAGAAACAATGACATGTTCTTTGGGATTGTTCCCATCAAAAATTTGTATGACCAATGAGGGTACTTGGGAAACCACAAGGTTTCTCTCAAGTGACATTATCTTTTGTCACTCCTTTTTTTTTCAAATTTTATCTTTTTATTATTATCAATGGAAATCAACACATTTTTTTTTATTTTTAGGGGTTTTAATTAGGTTATCAATATCCAAATCAATAGCCAAAGGTAGTATTTCATGACCTAGAATTAACTTCTTTTTAAGAGGGACCAACAAGGGATTCTCACCAAATTTAGAATTAGAAGGAGTATCATTAGTGAAAGCAATATGTTTTTTCTACCTTCTTGATGGGGACGGTTAGGGTTTTGCTAAAATGTTGAGATATTGTGGGTAGTAGTAAGGTTAAGCTAAGGAGTTGTAACCAAGAAAATGTTATAGATGGCATATATTAACCCTTGGTGAAGTAGAGGGTAAGACCCTTTGGTATCACATATTTTCATGGAGGAAAATAAAAATAAGGAAAACTAACTAGATAATTGTACCTAAGATGATTAACGACTAAAAAAATGATAGCCATGCATAGTGGAAAACCTACCTTCGAGGGTGAAGTGACAATTCCCTATGGTGTCAATAGGTCTTCTCTGTTGAATTTATTTTAATGACATTCAAATCATTCCCCATTCTCTAGGAATATTTTTATGCATTCCTCATAAGCATTCTTTTTTGTCAACCTCAAAACCTTCTCCCCTTCATACCTTAGACCCATAACTTGCCCAATTAGCTCCACTAAAACTTGAATTTTGATACCTCCAACTTAAACCTTTCCACCATTCCAACTATTTATGAAGTATGAAGAAAGTTCATCACGTGTCTGTTTCATGAAACTATTTATTTATGTCTTATTAATATTTTTCTTTCTCAATTTACTTCAACAATCCAACTTAATCTCATGAATGAGTCTTTCACACATTTTCCAAATATAAATATCAACCTTCTTGATGTGTAGCATGATGTTCTCTCTTGAAATTATTAATAACTTATCTCTCTAGGATTTATAATATCTTATCATTTCCTTCCCAAATTAATATGATTTTATGCCACATAATGCTTGTTGATGTCAAACTAATACAATTTATTGATCCTATCTCATTCTTTAGCTGATCATAATCAAACCATTATTAAGAAAAATAATGAGAGATAAAAGAATATTCCAATTGGAATGACTATTCTAAAGCCCTTGGAATATTTTTAAAAAATTACACAAACACATAACTAATTAATTATTTTTTACCTATCTTCACTTAGAATATTTTTGGACCTACGGAGGCATATTTCTAGTCAGTGACTAATATGTTTGTTATCAACTAAAAACCTAAATTAGCAAATGCAATGGAAAAGTTCTTCTATTCTTTATATATGTGGTAGATTTTTTAGTAACCTAATTGAAGATAACACATCTACTATCCTCAACAATGCCTTTTATTTTTGTAAGAAGGTTGTGAGATAGAGTTTAGAAAATCAATCATTATCTTAGAATCCTATTCAATGATTATATTTTGAAATCCATGTAGTAAATTACATTTAATACTCGACAACATATCTTTGGCTTCAACTTCATTGTTAGTTTTGACCCACTTACAACTTTAGAAAATGGGAGGAGGGTATTGAGACATGGCTTGTATGAAGAAGCAAGTTCAATGGATGAAAACATTTGATTTAAGAAAATTTGTGCATTCTCTTAGATTCTTTACCTTAATGAAAAAGAAAATGAACATTTAATATCTCTCAAATTTGTAATTTTTAGGTTCCAAGGTATGTGTGCCAAGATGAGGGACCAAAAGGGCATCTTAAGATGCCACATTTTTTTAAATCAACAAAGTCTAAACTTTGACAAGAAATTGAAGATAGTTGCATCGTCAAAAAATGGAAGTAGTTCCATTTAGGACTGGTTTAGCCCTCCGAGTAAGTGGTTTGGGGTCATGTCAAATGCCTTGAATGGGTCTTTGACTTGGATCTGGCTTTTTCCCCTGTCTTGCCCTATTTTCCGCTTCTTTCCTACCTATTTTTGGTATCTTGCTTTGAGATTTTGAGGTTCTTGACCTCAGGGTCAAGGTTGACCTCGACCCTGACCAAGGGTCTAAATTTCAAATTCCAAAGATTTCCAGATGTCGGGGTTTGGAAAGAATTTTTTTTCCCGCTTCCGGGTCGACTGTTTCGGGCTTCGAAATGGTGACTCTTAAAAGGTATTTAATTTAGGTCCACTCCTAGGGGTATGAGCCTAATTTGAATTTATTTCTCATAAGTTGGCCTCTTTATAAGTTTGTGCCCTAGACTAGTATATAAGGAAGCCTTTTCCTCTCATTTTAACAATAACAATAACAATAACAATAACAAGAAAAACAAGTAAGAAGCAAGCAAGAAGGAGAAAGGAAGCAATCATCTATTTTCAAGCATTCAAGAATTAAAAAATTCAAGTACTCAAGCATTCAAGATCCAATTCATCAAAGAGATCCATTGGTAGCCATTGAAGGATTCAAGCTCTATGGAGCCCTCTTGTTGAAGATTTCTCCATCCATATCCATTCAAGCTTCTTCCTATTCCAAGATCCATTCAAGATTGGTGTTGAAGATCTAAATTCAATTGATTTGAGACATCCTACATCCTACATCCTACAATTCTACATCCATTTAGAGCATCCATACTTGTGGATTCAAGGATTCAAATCCTCCACAAGGGTTTCAACATAGGCAAGGTGAATTGTTCTATTTACTTTGTTTATTACTGCAATTTCAATTCTATTTCAAGGTTAATTCCAAAACTGGGGTTTGACCAAGGAAAACCTCTCATCCAAACAACAAAACTATTTTTCTTGCAAGAACAGGTGCGGAACAACAAATTATAGAGCAAATTCATATACCCTTTTCGGCAAACTTTCAGGATCCATGAATAGAATTTTCATTGGAGCAATGCAGGTCAAGGTCGACATAAAGGGGTCAAGATCAACCTGTACTTGGGTCAAGGTCGACCTGGTTCAGAAAAGAAAAAGATTTCTAGGTTTTCTCCGTTTCTGTGTTTTTGTTCTAGATTCGGTTGCAGAATTTCCAAAAACTTAGTTAGACACCAGAAAATAATAATTTCTAGATCTGCTATACTTTGAGGTTAGTATTTTTCTTCAATTCATTTCAATTAAGATTTTAATACTCTCTTCCAAAATAGAATATAAGGTTTTCCTCTTTCTTCTTATTACTAATCAATTGATTCATTTATGCATTGACCATTTTCTTGTGGTTAATCAATTTGGATCTTTCCTTTGGGAATTTGGTATTAAGAAGAGAATCTTACCTTCCCCAATTCTTCTATACATAAAGTATATTTTTATTTTCTTTACAATAGTTATATTCAAAATTTGAAGATATAACTATGGAGAATGGAATTCAACACCCTTAAGGATTGATGAAAGCCTAAGGAGTGAATCAATCATTGTGCCACCTCACTTCTAATAGTGTTTTGGTGAGCTAGGGAGATTAATGCATTAAACTAAGATTAAACTTAATATGAATGCAAGACACTAAAAAAGGAAACAAATCTATACTACTAGAAGATAAAAAGATTTTTTCTACTAGCAATAGAAAAATAATTTGTCAAGACCATTTGGTCAGCTCTATTAGCTCACTATCCTAGATGCTTGTGCAATTCTAGGACTACAATGTAGATTCAAGATGTCAGTGTAGCATGCATGCATCCAGTATGGACATTGTACATAAACTAAGGCTATAAGAAAGAAAAAATAAATTAATCAAACTAACAGAACTATAAAGTTTTCCAATGTAAATTATTATTTTTTTAAAAAATGAAAAATATTCTAAAGAAAGAAAGGGAAAAAAATACCTTACAATCCTAAGTTAGAAGAATCCCAAGAAGCTATGTATTTTCATCCTTTGATCCTACACACACATTGATAAGAAAAATGTTGGGGCTATTTCTTTGAGAGGCCTGTTGAAATTAGACCCCTATTTTGGTTCTTTTGCCTCCATGGACAACCAAGATACAATATATGATGAAATCATAAACTAATAAATGATAGTGTAGTGTTGTAAATTATATCCCTATATAATTTTTTACTTACATAGGTCCCATTTTAGAAAGTGTGATCTTCCTCATATTTTTTCTCTTACCACACCATAATTTTGCACATTATTTTGTTATTCTCATATCAAATATGGCCACCAACCCAAATTTGAGCTTATTTTTGGCAATCAAGGGTGACTAGGTGAGTCAAGGGTGAGTTGGGTTACTCTTAACCTAAGATTCATCCCTAAGCTTAAGATATGGCCCCAGATTTGAATCAGCTAATGTCCAATTAATTTTAACAAGATACCCAATCCACTTCATCCTCCTTCAAATTTTGAGCTCTGGAATGGCTAGGTGAGGAATATAAACAAGGTTACTTGACTCAATTTGGGATCCATATGTTGGCTAATATATTGGGTCTTCCCTAAACACTCTCTTATATTGACTCTATAACTCCAAAAAACCAAAACAACTAATCAACAATTGAAAGAATTGATAGCAATTCCTCTCTAAATTTTGTTTTGAAGGTACAACTCCCTCCTTTAGATCAAATTTGGATTTTTAAATAAAAATTATTTTTTTAATCAAAAGTGTTCTTATAAAAAAAAGCAAAAAAAGGTGACTAAAAACTATTCATCACCATGAAATAATTGTGAGAAAAAATTAGTGAATCTATACATTAAGAAAACCAATATTCATGTGTTCTAAAAGAAATTCTTCACTCAAAGATGATAAAATTGTTGGCAATTTGGCTAAGGTATGTACATAGATGTTGTCATTATGGCAACATATGTTCCCTATGAAGATCGCATAAACTAGAAAGTAAGTATGGAAGATTGCAGACTAAAATTGTCTAAGTATGAAACAATGTTTTTGACAGAGCACCCGATATAGTTTGTTTTGGCGACGTTCACTGGAGCATGATCAGAGTTTGCGCAGTTGAACATAGACTCTATGGTGTCTAAGGATACCCCATCTCAGTGCACAAAAGAGTACGGACAGTACAGACAAAGTTATGATTATTTTACCGATGATAGAGTACAACCGACAAAGCAGTTTTGAAGACAGAACTAGTAAATGAATTAAGGGATTATTTTTCTTGTCAAAATAATGACTTTATATTATAAAGAGACGACATCCTAGATGCTTACTCTTGGATAAAGATATGCAAGCCAACAGGAGAAAGATATTATGTTTGTATCTTGTATAAATAAAGATGTACCAAACATACTTGAAATGTAACTTGTAGTATGTAACATGTAATATATGTAACTTGTGATAGTAGCAAAAGTTGTTGATGCGAAGTTGTAAGCAGTACCATATTGTAATCAGTAAGCATTTGTATTACTTGTTTGGGCAGTGAGCTCATCTGGTAATCAGGTTTTGTATCTACAACTCCTAACAAGGTTGAGACTTCTAACAAGGCCTATAGTCCCTTAACCAGGACTGATACATTATATGATTGTAACAGGCTCCTAACAGGGTCAATATCCTTAACTGGATATCTTTTGTTTAGTGGATCTTTGTGGGTACCATCCCCACCAGGGTTTTCCCTTGGCCAGGGTTTCCTCGAGAACATATCATATGTTATGAGTTCTTTACATTTACTATTATGTATGCTATTTAGTTTCTTATGCTTTAAAGTAATCTGTTATATCCATAAGTGGGCAAAAGTAAAAGTTTGTGAAATACTGATTCACCCCCCCCTCTCAGTATTTCCTATTTCTAACAATTGGTATTAGAGCTTAGTTACTCGGAGAAGAAACATTCAAGGAAAGCCTAGTAGCTTGAGTAAGATCTCTATGGATATGGATCAATTACAGAAGAATCTTGAAGAAGCTCTTGAGCAAATTGATATGCTTACTAATGAAAGAAACACTTTGAAAAGAAAGTATGATGACGCAAAGAATCTTATTGACAAATTGAAAGGTAAGATAGAAGATCTGAAATCTGAGAAGGAATCTGAAATTCTTGTTGAAGATTATGATGATTTAGAAAAAGAAAATGTGATCCTTAAACATGAATTGAAGATAGCAAATCTGAAGCTTAGCTTGAAAGATGGAAATGACAATTTGAGATCTGAGAATGAAAGTTTAAAGAATGAAAATGAAGACCTAAAATCTAAACTTGGCAAGGTAACATCTGAATTTGATAAAGTCAAATTGCAGTATGATGAACTTGAAAAATATAACAAAATTGTGAAAGGTGAATTGACTCAATCCAAACAACAACTTGAGAGGCTATATTCAAACAGTGAAAAGATTGATAAGAAAGTATCTTATGGAAAACCATTCTATGACAAAACTGGTCTTGGATTTAACATATTGAAGATAGTTAGTGAAAGCAAGAAACCAGATCTGAATGAATGTGAAAGCAGTGAAGAAAAGAAGTTAGATGAGAAAAAATCTGAAGATGCACCTAAGCAAGAAGAATCACCAAAGCAAGAAGATGCACCAAAGCAAGAAGAACCACCGAAGTAAGAAGATGCACCAAAGCAAGAAGAACCACTGAAGCAAGATGAATCATCCAAAGGTATGCAAAGAGAATTCAAGGGTAGATGTTTTGCTTGTAATACTATTGGTCATATGAAGAGAGATTGTACAAGTAAACAATTCAAACCTCTTAATGGATATTGTTATAATTGTCATGGTTTTGGACATAGAGCTATTGAATGTAGAAGATCTAAAGTTATTGAGAATAATTACAATAGTAGAATGCCTAGAAATACTAACAATGTAGATCAGAGATCAACTGAAGACATGAAAAGAGGAAATTGAATAGTATGTTTCAGATGCAACAAAATTGGACATATTGCTAGAAATTGCAGAACACAAATCAATCAGCAAACACCTAGATATGGAACCAATGGAATCACTTGTCAGATATGTAACAAGATTGGACACACAACAAGATTTTGCAGAATGAACAATGGAGGTTATCATCATAACCCTAACCCTAGAAACTACGCAAGAAGAAATGAAAATGCAGGAAACAAAGAGAAAGGTTGCTGTAGCAATGAAGATGAAGTAAAATTTGTTAAAGGCACAGATGAAGGAGGTATATTCAGCATTGAAGGTAATCAAGAAGGTAATGTATCTAATGGTAAGAATGAGTCTTTACCTAACCCTTCTTTAAGCACTTAAATTATGTAAATTTTTGTAGTTTAGGAACTTAGAATTAGTATAGAATTAGATTATGAATGAGTTAAGTTTTGCGCAGTTAGATGAAGGTTTGTTATCTTATAATAATGCTATGGTTAAGTGTGCAAAAAAGAAATATTATGTTTTGTGAGGTCGCAAGAAGATTTATGGTTGCAGGTTTACAGAATCAACTTTTTGACATTTTAGCGGCAAAAGAATTGAATGCGATGTCAGATCAAGTAAATGCTAAGTATTAAAAGATTGAAATCAAAGTTATTGAGATTATCAAGTGATTAGAAGTGATTTGGAAATGAAGAAATAAGTTTGGAAGTGATTTGCAGAAGTTTGAAGCGCCGATCAAGCGAAAGCCCTAATTTTGCAAATTTAAGGTATTTATCCGACTAAGATCTTGAATCAACTTAAAGTAATCAGATATAATCATGGATGCATCATTGATTCACAACATCAAGGATAAGAACAAACCTAGAACTAAGAAAGATCCAGTTGAACCCTCAAAAAGAGATGCTAGTTTAGCCTTATCATCCGTACCAGATGGAGTTCTTCATTTAGAGAATGTTAAAAGTTATCTTGGATGCAAGTATGAAACCCTAAGGGAGAGTGATTTTAATGGTGAATATAAGAAATTGTACAACATGGATATGTCAATGAAACAAGGTTATGAACATCTAGAAAATAATGAAATCATTGAGTACTCTATGAAATATGAATTTGATGATGAGAAGTGTACTAAAATCATTTTGAGTAGGATACATAATGGTAAATTTTGGTTGGAAGATAGAGTTATAGACATAACTACAGACCTAATTCATGATGTGACTGGATTATCAAAAGTTGGTGCAATTCCACTGAATGAGAAAAACATGAGAAAGATTGTGATTGAAAACACCGGTTCAGTATACAATGGTAGAGGTATAGTCATTAGTAAGATTAAGCAAGATGATGTAAAATACTTGTGTAAGATTTTGACAAAAAAGTTCTGTGGAAGCTCTAGAGAAGATGATATGCCAACAAGTATGGTACACATTGCTTATTTGATGTGTGTGGAGAAGAAGCCTATGGATATGTGTGAAATTATGAGAATACAGTTGTTTGAGAATTTGGAAAAGATAAAGAAAGATAAATATACTCACTTTAGATTTTCCTCATTGGTTACTTACATATTCTTCCACTTGTTAAGAAAATTTCCTTACACTATTGAATGGAATGATGCTGAGAATACTATGGCAAGAATCAATAAAGTTTACATGAAACATCTTATTGAGAAGGTTAATGACAGTGTAAAGTTAGTGTTGAAAACTTTTCAGAACATTGTGGTAAATAGATCAATAATTCCTCCATCCCTAGTTGAGAAATACAAAGATGATATATGTTTTATGGTTGATACTAATTTCACTTACATTGAGGCAGTAGAACCTAGACATGAATTCATAGACCCTCTTGGCTATGAAATCTCTAAAGTTGAAATAGAAGGATATGTTAGTAGATTGTTGAAAAGTAAAGTTGATGCTCATGGCAACAGATTTGGAACATATGATGAAAACTTTGATTTAGCAAAGACACTTAAGGAAGAAAAATAATCAAAGAAGAGAGTGGAGTCTACAATAAAGAAAATTCTAAAAGAATCAGGTATGAGTGAGCAGGAATTTGATATTGCAAGAAAGACTACAGAAGCAATAAGGCAAAGTGAGATACTATCGGTCCCACCTTTGGCATCAAGTGCAAAACCTATTCAAGTTAAGGTAAAGGTTGAAGAACCTAAGAAGGAACAAGAAATTAGTCAGATAGAGAAACCTTTTCTTCAGCACCAAGCAAAAGAATGAAAGCAAGTGCTTCAAGACCAGGTAAAAGACAAAAAAATAATTGTTCCACCAGTACCTAGAAGAGTTGCAGAGATAAAAGATGATGAAGTGACAATAAAGAAGAAATCATGGAAACCAAGGATAGAAAGAGTTAATGAAGATATAATGCATCATGGAGACTTTACCAAAATGAACAAATACTATGATTTATATGGATCCTCTGACAGATTAAATCTAGAGAATGTAATGGTTACACATATGATTTTGACAAACAAGAAATTTGATACTATTCATGGAAAGATACCAGAAGATTTGTACAACAGACTTGTGAGAAGAAAGATGAGAGCACAAGAAGAAGATACTAAAATGAGAGAGAATGTGATTAGACAGTTCCGTGAGATAAGAGATGATGACCACCTTAAATAGATCCTCAAGCCACTTGAAACCCTATTAAGAACCAAAAGAAGAATTATACAAATAATGGGAGGTCAGTATGAACAAGTAAAGACTGAAACTGAACAGGCAGTTGTGCAAGTGCTAGCAAACTTGGTAGTAGGAAAAGATAGCACAGATCAATCAGTTGTAGAAGCAGCAGAGAAATAGAGTTCAGAACAAGTAGAGGCAGCAACAGAGGTAGTTGAAGCTGAAGATATTCCCTCTTCTTCTATAAACATTGGCACATAATCTATGGACATTGAAGGAACAAAAGTTACTTTAGATTCAGATGATGCAGTACTCAATAGTTTGGATAACATTGTTGACAATTTGGGTTTGGGAGAGCAAGAAAAGAGTATTGAAATAGAGACTACTCGAACTGAAGTGCAAATGGAAACAGAGGCCCATACACCTACTGAACCACAAGATGACATCAGTCTTACTCCTAAGACTGGAAAGGAGAAAGGAATAGGAACATTGATTGAAGATTTGAGCAAGGAAGTTGATGACGATGATCAATTAGAGTTGATCACTTCTTTGAACAAAATTATTGGAAAGAACAAGAAAGTTAAGAATTTGGAAGGTAGTCTGAAAGATTTGATTGAGAAGCTACAAAGTGTTATATCTACAAAAGTCTTTGATTCAAATCCACTTGAAAGAGAAAAGATGGTAATTAATTCTTTTGATGTTGAGTTCACTAATTTGACTGATATTGCTAAGGTTAAGGCTTAGGCAGCTTATGAAGCTGAGATGTTGCAGAATATAAGTCAGAATATCAAAAATGACATTGACAGCCTTGATAGACACATTAAGAACTTAAGGAAACATCTTGAGATTGGAAAGTGTTTGTACATTCAGTGTACAAAATTTGAAAACATTTTAATTGAGGAAGAGAAGAAGATAAAAGAGAAGCAAGATGAAATTTCACTAGAGACAAACTCTTTGGCCAGCCTAAACATAAAGATCAATGCAGTTGAGAAAAAGATCAGAAAATTATGTGATGAGATAAGGACTTTGAATGATGAGAAGAACAAGAAAATTATCAGAATAAACATCTTGAGAGAGCATGTCTCAATCAAGTTGACCATAATAGAAGAGCAGCTAGAAGAATGTCTTACTACTAGGACATCATTTCAGAAGTTCAATTTTGAATCCCTTCAAGCCTGTCAGATTGCAGCATACAGATTGAGTACTTTACTCAATGTAGCAAAATCAATAAAGAAGACATGGGAGAAAGATTTTGAGACTTGGAAGATAGATTTTGCAGATTGTGTTGCAAGCCTACTAGCTTTGCAATAAGACAGTAAGGTAAAAGTTTTGACACAATTTTGTATATCCCTTTCCACCCTTTATTTTGTCATTGTTGTCAAAGGGGGAGAGATACTTAGAAAATTGTCTATATATATGATAAGGAATGATACTCATAGGGGGAGTTTTATGGAGTATTATGAAGTGTTATAGATTATGTGTATATTTTGAGGAGATATAAGGATAGTATACTTATTTTATACTATGGCCACAATTTTGATACAAATTTTGAGATTTTGACTTGTACACTTAGCCAATTTTCTCATATGTTGCCACCAATGACAAAGGGGGAGATTGTTGGAAATTTGGCTGAGGTATGTACATAGATGTTGTCATTATGGCAACATATGTTCCCTATGAAGATCGCATAAGCTGGAAAGTATGGAAGATCGCAAACTAAAATTGTCTAAGTATGAAACAATGTTTTTGACAGAGCACCCGATACAGTTTGTTTTGGAGATGTTCATTGGAGCATGATCAGAGTTTGTGCAGTTGAACATAGACTCTATGATGTCTAAGGATACCCCATCTCAATGTGCAAAAGGGTAAAAATAGTACGAACAAAGTTATGATTGTTTTACCGATGACAAAGTACAACCGACAAAGCAGTTTTGAAGACAAAACTAGTAAATGAATTAAGGGATTATTTTGCTTGTCAAATAATGACTTTATATTATAAAGAGATGACATCCTAGATGTTTACTCTTAGATAAAGATATGCAAGCCGATAGGAGAAAGATATTATGTTTGTATCTTGTATAAATAAAGATGTACCGAACATACTTGAAATGTAACTTGTAGTATGTAACATGTAATATATGTAACTTGTGATAGCAGCGAAAGTTGTTGATGTGAAGTTGTAAGTAGTACCATATTGTAATTAGTAAACATTTGTATTACTTGTTTGGGCAGTGAGCTCATCTGGTAATCAGGTTTTGTATCTACAACTCCTAACAGGGTTGAGACTTCTAACAAGGCCTATAGTCCCTTAACCAAGACTGATACACTATATGATTGTAACAGGCTCCTAATAGGGTCAACATCCTTAGCTGGATATCTTTTGATTAGTGGATCTTTGTGGGTACCATCCCCACCGGGGTTTCCTCAAGAACATATCATGTGTTATGAGTTCTTTACATTTACTGTTATGTATGCTATTTAGTTTCTTATGCTTTAAAGTAATCTATTATATCCATAAGTGGGCAAAAGTAAAAGTTTGTGAAATACTGATTCACCCCTCCTCTTAGTATTTCCTATTTCTAACAAAAATAATATCAAATAACTTCTAGATTGTACCAAAGATACTTCTACTACTAAAAGGAAAACACAAATCACATGTAAAAGGGTATCACAAAGAATACCAAATTTATCATTTGAAATTAAAGTTTCACATTAATAAACCTTTACTGAGATTACAAAGGATTTCCTTTAAACAATATATGTAAAAGAACATTTTTCCTAAACAAAATGAATAGATTTTTTTAAAAAAATTAAGTCACACTCAGTTGTCAAAGAAAAAGGCGGATTCTCAAGAAAATTTCCAATCCCTTTCATTATTTTTTTCATTTACTATTTAAAGTCCCTTTAGAAAATTAATCATTTTCTTTAGTTATGAAAAAAATACTTCTTTTTAGAGTTTAAAAGAAAACAAAATAACCTCATAATAAAGTCCTTCGATCATAATTAAAATAACAATAAATTTTAACTAAAGAAAACTTAAAGAAATATGATTACGAAGCTTGTTTAGATTCTCTAGTGATTACTGGTGATTGTTGATCATTCGTCTACTCCTTATCTACTTGCAAAGATTTGGCAACAACTATAATTTTGTGGTGGTCTAGAATGCTCATGTTGGTATTTCAAATTGACCATTATATTTCTGATTTCCTCAGCTTTGTCTATGAAATTTTTATGATGATTAGGACACCACATTATCTAACCATGTCAATCTTATCCAATTTTCTATATTTTTCATTAAAAAATATGGTAGGATGAGTTATAGTGCTAATATATTATGGATGAAGAGGTCCTAATGCAAGATCCAAGTGAGAGTGGGGAGTTGGGGTTCCGTTTAATTGATAATGAAAATGTAATTTGAAGTGTGTGTGATAGAAATAGTGTATGGAAGGAATTGATGCTATGATAAAGGAAATGACAACCAACAAGATATGATATCAGATTTGATGTATAAAAGTAAGTATAAGGATAAAATAGGAAGAATGGATTTACCTTGAATAAAGAGGAGGAAAATGATGCTTTAGATATGATTTTGTATGCTATAGAGGTGTCAGAATCAGGTATAACTATAGATCTAGGTCTCTGGCACTTGTAACTCTCGATTGTGAAAATATCAAACCCGAAGGACAAGGCCGACCTGAGAGGTCTTATATAGGATGAGAATGAAATGAGTGGGATTGTCCTTTTGACTCCAATACTGATGAAACATACAGAGAACCTATAACTAGTTCTAGTATTATGTAATATGGATCTGAAACTCTGCAACCTATTCTTGCACATAGAGAAAAAGGGGAAAAGGTTTTGGAAAGGGGCTTTCCTTGTTCAATCCCCTATATAGGAATCAACCTTGAAATATAATTGAAATTGCATAAGGAAAGTACTGTAAATAAGATAAATGTCAGTACTCACCTTGCATAAAAAACCATCATGGATGGATGTTAGGATCTGATAAACCCATGAAGATGTTTGGATATATGCCTGCTGTGTATAATAAAGGATGTCTTAAAAAATTCCATGAATCTACTCTTGCCACTCCTAAATCTTAAATGAATGTATGCTTGAATGCTTGAATGGAGAAGGAAAATGTGAGGATCTTCTTACTAGCTTGAGAAATCATCTACTTGTCCATCATGGAAGAGATACTTGCATCAGCTAGAGAAGATTGTATTTTCTTGGATGGATCTTGAGGAAATGGAGACTTTGAGATCTTCAATTGGATGTTTTCCTTCAAATCTTGAATCCAAATCCTCAATTACAGAACTTGACTTTCTTTCACTTGATAAATTGGTAGCATTTGCTTGATTAAGGATGCCATGTAATTTTATGGATCATAGTTGATGTCAAAATGAGAGGCCTTGATGTCCTTTTATACTCATTTTGGGACTCAATATTGTTAGGCCAACCACAAAGAAATATCTAGAAGAAACACTCTCACATTGGCCCTGGAGCCCACCAAAGTACAAAGCTCTAGGAAAAGGCTAACCTGAGTGGACTTGTCCAAGACAAGGCCTATCTAGATAGCCTTGTCCAGGAAGTGATTCTGAATTTTTCCTAGGTCTAGGGTAGTGTGATAATTTACAGTGTAAGAAAATAAATGAAGCCAAAATTAGGCATAAAGGACATTCGAACCTATAAATCACTAAAGTGGGGCCTAATAGGTTCTAGGGCCTCCAATTATGGGTGATAATTTTTTAGGATGATACATTTAGCCTTAAATTTAGCATGAGTATGTGACAAACTTATGCTCATGGTAAAGTGGATCAAATGCATAGGATGATCTCATCAAGGTCAAGGAGATAAAGAAACAACAAGCCCTCAAGTGACGTAATTCCTCATTAAATCCAAAACCAAGAGAAGAGAGGTCCACCACTCAAAAGAAAAAGAGAGAGAAAGAGAGAGAAGTGTGATTACCAAGCCTAGTAAGATCGTTTATCTTACTATGAACCACAAAAAGAAAGCAACACAAAAAATAAGGGATCCAAAAGAGAGATCTTTCCTAAGGGAAGGTAATCTTCCTTAGGGATCAAAAAGAGGAGGATCTTGTAATACCCCCAAAATGGGCTTGAGTACCATTGACATCCTACATCAACAAATCGATCAAAATTGACCCTAAAGTCCTAACCTAAGCCACATCTACACATCAAATCATCAAAATCCTAATTGATCCTATTCCAAATTTGCATCGGGGAATATTCTTAAATATTCCTAATTTATCCTAATTATCTTTGATTAAATATGATTTGGCGATAAATGATATTATTTTATTTATCCTAAGCGCGATTGATTAAATATGTTGAATATTTAATTAATTAAACTTTATTCAGCCACTTAATTATTTTAATTAGATTTAATTAAAACTATTCTTAATTAATATTGTTAATTGACAATAAATCAAATTATAAAAATAATTGATTAAATATTTATTTAATTGATTAAAATCAAATTATCAAATTTAATAATATAATTTTGGATAAAGTTTGATTTAGCAATTGATTAACCCATAAATCAGTTATTTTTAAATTAAATCAATTAAGTTGAGAATGAAACACATGGAAATTAAATAAACTTACAATTATCTATGCAAAAATCAGAAGATCGGTTAAACTCAAAAACAACTCTTTGATTCATTTTGTTAACTTTCTAAACTCAAGCTATAATTGTGAGTTAAAAATCAGATTGGAGTGATCTCAACTTCCAATTATGAGTTGAAAAGCTAATTTGCATGATTTTACTAGATAATTATTTCTAATTCCAAGATAACTTGCCAATCAATTCGAGTTGATAAAGGAGTGATTTTTGGATTTTCCATGACTTCTCAAACCTGGATTTCTATATAAATAGGCCTCAGTCCTTCACAAACACCTTGTGCAATTTTGAGAACAACAACATTATACTATCGAGTTCTTGGGAGGTTGTGCATCACTTTGGAGATCAATTGCTATCATTATTTTCTAGTTTTTGCATCCATAGCTAGATTTCAAGTTTTTGGATCAATTTCATATAGTTGTTATTGTTATTGCATTTAAAATCACAAAAATATAGATTGATCTTGCATCCATTTCATATTTTTACATTCAAATCCTTCATTTAGGCGTTGCATTGTCACTAATCTCGGTCAAACTCTAAGAATACCATACTCACATATTCTAGAAGGCAGTAAATTGCCTGATTGATGATATATGCTTTAATTTCTTATTTTATTGTCATTGATCTATAATATTTTACTGATTTGTTGTGTCTTCTAAATAGGACAATTTTCACACACACATTTCTGGCGCCCACCGTGGGGCTTGATATCAGGTTTCACATTTTAATCTTTCGTCAATTTTATGATCATTTTCATCAAATTCTCAATTTTTGAAATTTTTTCATACAATCTCGTACGACAGTTTGTAGGGTGTTGTATCAGAAGTCTCTATCAGTCGTATGCCATACAAAATTCCTGAAGTGTTGTACCAGTTGTAATACATTGTAGTATCAAGGTTAAATTGTCGTATCTATATGTACACATTGTCGTATTAGAACTGAAGTGTCGTATGGCTTGAGGTATATTGTCATACGACATTTCATTTGAGAATTTCAATTATCGTATGGGTTTTTCCATTCAATTTTTGAAGTTTCTTCTCTTAAATTTGATTGATCACTAATCCTAACACAACACTTGCTATTTTTTGGTGCGTGATTGTTTGAGACAGCCTAACACCTTTTGCAGGAGAAGAGATGAAAATTTGAGCATTGAAACTTACTTTTTGGCCTATTCTTGTCTTTTCCTCTAAGCCCTTGTTTTCAGGAAACTCTTTCAAAATTTGTTGGCCAAAAAAAATCTCATTCGACAAAGATTTATGACGCATGGTTTTGCAAGTTGCCAAGATCTTCATCGAGTAGATATTCTGTTTGCTTAAAATATATTTTCATAGGCACTTAGTTAATTAGGTACATGCGTCTATTACCATTTTGGTGGATATTTAGGGGATTATGCTCTTCTCTTTCTTGAGAGAATTAGAAACCCAAAAGATATCTTCCTTGGTGCCAGTATACGTACTATCTCTGGATTAATTCTATTTGGCATGTCTTGGATAGGGAAAAGGACAAGGCTAGGGGATTATGCTATTCTCTTTCAGATAATTAGAAACCCAGATCCTGTGGTCTCCAACCTCACATTTCATTTAATCCTTTAGAGGGCTTGCCAGCGAGGGAAAAATCTCCTAGGAATGACCCAAGTGGGGACAAGTCTTAAGTCGACTCTTCCACCCCATAATAAAATTTGACGCTTCCTTGAGGTTAAAGCCTCAAAAGACATAGTTGTGCTTGTTCCTTGGATTTATTCCATGAACATTGTTGGATTTTGTGTAGAACAGAGCCACTTCCATATTTCTTGTGAGATTACATGGATCTGAGTACTCATAGGGTTGACAGCGTCAATCCTACTTGTGGGACTACGAGAGATAGTTGTGAATGGATGCCTTGATTAACAACCTAAGATAGTTTCCTACTGATCTACCTCTGAAGGATTTGTAGTTCTTGTGCAAGGTGAATAGTAATCACCCCAAGACAGTTGTCATATCAAGCCCTCCTTGACACTTTAACTCATCTAATATGGGCTTCAAAATCCATTGCTTGTTGTTGGATCACCATATTCTAAGGAGTCTCTAAGTGTGTTCTTAAGTCAACAAGCAAGTAATACATCTCTTTCCTAGTTAGGTTAGGCTAGGTGTGCTTGATTCATCGAGTCAGTTCACACATGTTTTTTGTGATTGTGAACCTATTTCTATGTTAAAAACCCTCAAACAATCCAAAACATAGGTCTTGAAAACTAGACAGCAAATTTGAGAAACCAATTGAGACCGAAAAACACCAAAAAACCTAAAAATTTGAAGCAAAATCCTTTTATGGTGTAAACTATCATCCAGACCCTACAATTGTTGTACAAAAATTGCTTTGTTCCTAGAAGTGTCATACCAGAACCCCCCTAGTATCGTACGAGAATATGTACACTGTCATATGAGAATTGTCAACAATCTCAGAGAAAAAATCATTCTTGGTATCAACTGTCGTACAAGCCTCTGGATTTTGTTCCAGACCCTTTTCTGTGTCATACGAGCCTATATACTATCGTATGACATTTTGCACAAATTGCCAAAAAACCTCTAATTTTGTCAAAAAACTAATCAACACTCAAACTTTTGTCAGAATATCTACTATGTTAGGTCCAGAGTAGAGAAACAAAAAATACCATCTTATTTTCTCAAAGTGATCTATTTTTCTCAATTCAACATCCTATTGATTGATCTAAATCACATCTCATCCTATGTCAAAGACCTTGTCAAAATAACCTCGATCTATCATCACATCTCAACGGCTAAGTGTTATGAATTTGTGCCCACCATATTTTGGGCATCTAACCATACATCTTGGAAATAATATCCTTCATTTACATCCAATCAATCTTTTCATCAACAATCCAAAACAATCTTGACAAGGTTGCGTCACTTGATTTTTCCTGAATCATATTATCCTTCAGTTGTCTTATCTTGCTTTAAAGATTCACCCAAGGTTAATGGTGGAAAATAGATCCTCTTCACACAGAAAATTGAGAGAAGACCCAAAGATATCACCTTCATCTTCTCTCATAGTTCAATCTCTTCACCAACCCTATGATCCTGATCTTTACAAAGAAGACAAACTAGGAAATTTATGCTAGAAAGGAGGTCACACAACTCCCTCTCCTGAATCAACTCCTAAAGACAATCAACATGCTACTATGTCTCAAGGAATAGCTAGCCATGGCTCACAAGGCCATGATTCTGATGATGCTCATACTCAAGATCCCACACCTGCAAAAATTACACACTACCAAGAAGATGCTCTCTTCAAAAGACTCATGAAACACTTCCTCTGTGAAGACAAAGAGACAAACTTCCTCGAATTAACCCAGTAAGGGGCTAAACTTCCTCCAAGCTTTAATGTTGAAAATCTCATCACACAAGAGGAATAAACCCCTATCACTTCTATGATGCGAAAAATTTATGCTATGCAAGTCAAAATCAACACACTAGAAAAAGATAAAGAACCCAAGGAATTCTCTATGGATGCCCTGTGTCCATTTACATTTGATTGAAGCATGTATATGTCACCATTCCCTAAAGGGGTGGAACTACCTAAATATAAAAAATACAATAGAAATTCAGATCCTCAAGATCATATTAGAGAGTTTTGTACTCTATCCATGGAGTTCATGCATGAACCAACATACTTAATGCGTCTCTTCCCACAATCTTTAGGAGGGACAACCATCAATTGGTTCTCTAAAATAACTCCAACCATCAAAATTTTTGAGGAGTTAATCAAACTATTCTAACAAAAATACTCCTACAATATCCATCATCCATTCACCATGGTTGACATATGTAACCTAAAGTAGAGAATAGGAGAACCATTCATGACTTTCCTCAAATGTTGGAGGAAGAAGTTCTCGCTATATCCTTGACAGATTCTAGAAAAAGAGAAACTAGAAATATTCATCAACAATCTGATTCTGGAGATTAATTATCATCTTCAAATGCAAAATCATACTTTATTTGACAAAATGGTGCATAGTGCCATGAAAATAGAGGACATACTTGTTCGCAAGGGAGATATCTTGCTTCATAAAGAGAAAAAATATGATTCAGGTTCTAGTTCCAACAAAGATAAAGTAAAATTCTAGAACAAGAATAAATATGTTGTCATAGATGGTGTTGTTGATCACATCAGTGCTCCACCCAAAGCACCAACATTTAATCTTACTATCAGCACTCAAGTTATAAAAGCCTCAGAGAAACAGACAACTAAGCTTACTAAAAAGCCAAATGAGTACAAACCATGGGTCACAAAACCAAAATGTGAGTTCACTCCTTTGGGTGAGTCCTTGGAATCTTCCATGAGAAAATTATTGGAAAATAACATCATCACGTTACCCAAGATAAAACCATATGACCCAGAAGTCAAACATAAATGGTGGAGGGAGACTGATTTCTATGATTTCCATTGAAACAAGGGTCATAAAACCAACAATTTTATGGGTCTAAAACATGTTATTCAACACAAAATTAACGCTGGAGAAATTGTGATTGACAACCACAAATCCAAAAATGATCATACAAAATTCACGAAACCTTTTCCGAAACACACTCAAGGACAATCATCATCTTTCAAACCAAATGTGGGTTCTAAGTTCAATTACATGTACTCTAAAAAAAATGTTGTGATCAACATGGTAGAGCCATGCACATCTCAACACTGCAATGTCATCACCATTGTCAGAAAGGACAAAGAAAATAGATTAGCTAACACATCACTTGATCTCAAACTCAGGTAACTCTTCCAGGACTAAACTCAGGTTCATCAAATGCCCCGAAGGTGCCATTCAATTTTTCATTTGCATCTAAACAAAGGACTGCACCTAAATCTTCCAATTCTAAAGAGTTCAAAATAACATCATACAACACCATTCAATAACTCCATCACATGAATGTGAAGATATCTATATTTGAGTTTTTGAATCTCTCCTGTTCATTGAGCTTTCCTAAACAAGGCTCTGATCAACTCCAATGTTCCAAAGAATCTTGATCTTGATCAATTTTAGACCATGGTGGGTCATTTGACTTCCTCTTAATACATTTCCTTTTCAGAGGAAGATGACAACTCACCGAGTCATTTGCATAACCAGCCCTTGCATATTGAAGTCTTGATTGAAAATCATCATGTCAAGCATGTTTCGATAGAGGGAGGAGATGGTCTAAATATCTATTCGTATAAAATGGTCACACAACTGGGATTGTTAGAAGATGCCATTGATCCTACAAAGAAAATAACCATCAAAGTGTATGATGAGTAAGAAAGATCCTCGAAATGAGTCATTGTGCTACCTATCAGAATAGGACCTATCATCAGAGACATCACTTGTCAAGTACTAGACCTCCCACTAGCATATAACATCATTTTAGGAAGGCCTTGGATTCACGAGATGCAAGATATTCCATCTACATACTACCAATGTGTCAAATTTCCCTATGATGGAGTAGAGGTCACTATACCTGTAGACATGTTAGCATCTTGCAATGCTTTGAAGGAAAGTGCAAACAAACTTGTCCCACACAATAAAGAGTCTTCTACCAAATAGGTTGACCTAGCATCTACATCTAAAATGGAAGACATAGAAAAAGAAGTCAAGATCAAAGATACAGGATGGTGAGAATACACAATAGAAGTAGTTCTATCTCTCACATCTCTTCCGCTTTCACCTAGTTCTTATGGTAAATCTTCAGAGAAAGTGAAACCTACAACTAAAGAACCACATGTTATCTTTAATGGGAGTTTCATAATAGAACGAGTATCCAAACAAGAGTCTAATGAGGAAGAAGTTGTGTTTACTTGGTTATACAAAGATGAATATCAGTCACAAATAGTTTTAAAATGTGACTCTAAATCACTCAAGGTCCCTAAAAGATCTTATGGACCGGGACACAAGCTAATCTCCAAAAAGGGATATACTGGAAAAGGACCTCTAGGAACAAGACACAAAGGTATCATCAAACCCATTGAACATTGTGGATGAAAAAAAAAGGATACAAAATGCATAGGTTATTAGAAGAAACCTTTCCATCTCAGTGGTAATTCTTCTCATGTCATAGAATAGATAGAATCAGGAATGGATACTCAGCAAAAAGAAGAAACACATTAGATAGTGATGATTCAGACACAACAGATGTTTTTCCTTATGAATGCATACCTCAACATATACTAGATCTTCTTAATGATGAAAATAAACCAAAGGAAATAATCAACATAGTAGATACACAAGAACCTACTACTATACAAGAGACAGTCACAACACAAGAACCCATTGATCTTGAAAACAAACAAGAAGAAGGAGAGACATCCCTCACTATAGATGAACACTTGGGACACTCTAGTGATTCTAACACATATTCTCATGAATATGAATTCTACTCAAACTCTGAAGGCAACCTTGCTTAGGGAATTCGCCCTGATTTCACACATGTTCTTGACTTTCCCAGAGATCCCAATGAGGAATCTAATGACTGTGAATGGGGAATTGTTCCAAAACTAGATGAAGATGAGCTCATAACAAAAAAACATGTAGATGTTATTCACCAATACACACCTATGTCCGATGTGAGTCTAGAACTAAATAACAAACCTTGCGAGTCTAATTCACTTATTACTAACGCAAGATCCAACGATGACGTTGAGATGCTTAATGAACTAAACATCTTGAGTAGTAATATAACCTTCAAATTTGAGAGTCGGATTAGAACCAATGATGAAAACATTGTGTTTAAACACTATCGGCCAATATTTCCCTACACTTACTATCCAACCTCCTAAACTTATTGACTAGACATCCAATGATTCAAGCCAAGACATCCATACTTTCCGAACCAACTACACTCTCGCATGCTACCTAAATGCAGTACAACCTAGGAAGACTTCCAGCAGTGAACCTAATGTTAGCATGATGGAGTCAGATATCAAATATCTCAGTCAAAGAATTAAATTAAAATAAACAAGATCTCTAAGGGTGAAAACCACTATGTGGTAGTCTCAAAGAAAAAAATAGTAAAACAAAAGACATATCTAAAGGTGAAAACCTCTCTGAGGTGCCTAAGGATGAAATATTTGATATCCTTCTGAGTCATTTACAAGATAGATCACTAGTTTTGATAGAACCAACTCAGCCTATCAATCTGGGTACAACAGAGGAACCTCAATTAATTCATGTAGCACAATCTTTGTTAGAAGAAGAAAAACATGCATTCACAAAATTCTTAACAGAGAAGAAGATCAACTTTGCATGGAAATATTCAGATATGCCAGGATTGGATCCTAACCTCATCATGCATCATCTCTTTATCACTCCAAGAGTTAAACCAATCAAGAAAAAGTTGCAAAAAATGCATCCTCATGTTGCACTCCTTGTCAAAGCTGAGCTAGAGAAATTACTCAAAGATAGATTTATTCGAGTCCTAGACTATGCTGAATGGATCTCAAACATAGTTTCGGTGTCAAAAATAGATAAATCTATCATAGTATGCACAAATTTTAGAGATGTAAACATATAATTCCCTAAGGATGATTTTCCACTACCAAACATCGATATGATAGTGGACCTGAATGCAGGATTTGAAATGTACTCTTTAATGGATGGTTTTTCTGGATACAATCAAATCAAGATAGCTTTGAAAGATCAAGAGAAGACAAATTTCACCTGTGCATGGGGCACTTTCTACTAGAATGTAATGCCATTTTGTCTTAAGAACGCCAGTGCTACATATCAAAGAGACATGACATCTATCTTTCATGATATGATGCATAAAAATATGGAAGACTATGTGGATGAAACCTTGGCTAAATCAATGAAGAGATCTGAACACCTATCTAAATTAGGTACCATACTAGACATAATGGAAAACTTTAGTCTCTGACTAAACCCTAAGAAATGTGCCTTTGGTGTCACTTTAGGAAAGCTTCTAGGGTACATTGTTTCAAAGAAAGGTATCAAGGTGGATCCAATAAAGGTCAAAGAAATCATGGAGATGCAACCTCCTAAGAACATAAGTCAAATGCGTACTCTGCAAGGGAGGATACAATATATCAGGTGCTTCATCTTTTAGTTAGCTAACATATCACAAAATTTCACTAAAACATTGCTTAAAGGTGTGACTTACAACTGGAGTGAAGAATGTGAGAAGAAATTCAATCATATCAAACAATACTTGGTGAATCCACCAATTCTCATGTCTGCTATTTAGGGAAAGCCATTAATATTGTATGTCTCCAGAACAGATACATCACTAGGGGCATTGTTGGTAAAACATGATGAGAATAAATGGGAAAGAGCTATATATTATATCAGTTGAACCTTAGTGGCATATGAAAAGAACTATTCTATGATAGAGAAGGTGTGTCTAGTTGTGATCTTTGCGTCACATAAAATGAGGCACTACATGTTAGCTCATACCACACAACTAGTAGCAAAGATCGATCCAATGAAGTATTTGTTAAGCAAAGCTGCTCTCATAGGTAGATTGGCAAAATGGGTAATGCTACTGAGCAAGTTTGACATTGAGTATGTTGAAAGGAAAGCCATCAAAGGGAAAGTGATCACATATCAATTAGTTGAAGCTCCAATGTTTGATGACCAACCAATGCAGATGGAATTTCTTGATTCCTCTATCATGCACCTATCCTCCAGAACATGGTGCTTATTATTTGATGGATCTAATACAAAAAATGGATCTGAAGATGGTATATTGTTCATCACATCATAGGGTTACTCCATTCCAAAATCATTCAGGATCAAGTTCCCCTACACCAACAATATAACAAAATATGAAGCTTTGTTAAATAGAATGAAAATAGCAATCGAATGGAGAGTAATAGAACTACACATTCATGGATACTCACAACTAGTCATTCACCAAGTCAATGATGTGTATCAAACAAAAGATGAAAAGATCATTCCATACAAGCGCATGGTAGATGATCTCAAGAAATACTTCATTTCTATCACATTTGAACATATACCTAGAATGGAAAACAAAGCAGCTGATGCCATGGAAATGCTATCATCTTTACTAAAACAACTAGAACATGAGCTATGCTACAAGTTCTTGGTGGAAGCACTATCATTCCTCACCTCTAATTTCCCATAAATCCCCATGATATGCACTGTTGATGGTCATGATTCCTCCCATTATGAAAACATATACTCCTACCTCTATGACCAAATAATTCTCGATACCTTTAACAATCATGAAAAATGTTACCTTATCCAAAATGCATCATAGTATGTCATCATTGGTAATGATCTATACAAACGGAGTCTAGATGGTACACTTATTAGATGTTTAGAATGTGAAGAGTCACAACATGCATTAGAGGAAGTTGACGAAGGTATTTGTAGGTCACATTCCAATGGTCTAACATTAGCTTGAAAACTCATTAGGGAAGGGTACTATTGGCCATATATGGAGAAAGAGGCTATGAAATATGTTAAGAAGTGTCAGAAATGCCAGGTCCATGGTATCTTGATTCATGCACTAGGAAGAGATTTGATTTCCTTTACAATACAATGGCTTTTTCAATAGTGGGAATTTGATCTCATAGGATCCATCTATCCACATTTGTCAAATGGTCACACCCATATAATCACAACAATTGATTACTTTACAAAATAGGTTGAAGTAGTTCCTTTGACACAAGCAACCGACAAACAAATTTCTATGTTCATTCTAAATTACATCATTTATCGATATGGTATCCCACACTCCATCATCATAGATAACAAAGGCCAATTCAAAAACAAGGACCTAGATTCTTTATGTTCCAAGTTTAAGATAACTCAACATTGGTCATATGTTTACTATCCACATGGGAATGGACAAGTTGAAGCATCCAACAAGAATTTACTAAAAATCTTGCATTGCACAGTCAACAAAAAGGTCAAGATTGGCATCTAATGATAAATCTAGCTCTTTGGGCTTACAAAACAAGTATAAGAACACCCACTGGGGCCACTCCATTCGCTTTAGTATATGGGACTGAAGCAGTATTACCTATAGAGGTTGAAATCCCATCACTCAGAATCAGAATGCATGGTCTAGTAACCAATGATGATTACAAAGTGTCTAGGTTACAAGAACTTGAACTAATAGATGAGCACAAACAAGTGGCATTTGATCATCTTAGAGTATATAAAAAATGAATGTCTAGAGGCTACAACAAGAAGGTCAGACACAGATAATTTCAGGCCAGTGATCTAGTCTTGAGAGAGAACTAAAAATTAATCCCATCAAGAATGCAAGGGGAAGTTTGAACCCAACTGGCTAGGTCCCTTTGTTGTCACTACTTCTTTTGGCTTAGGAGCCTATCAACTCTCAACAAATGAAGGAGAACAGCTCTAAGAACCGATCAATGTTCTTCATCTGAAGAAATTTTATGCCTAGACATTTAGCATGTGGAAAATATCCTAAAAAAAGTATAAAAAATGGAAAAATTCTTGAAAAAAAGATCATCTTGATGAAAACCTAGCAATAGGCACCTTGATGGTCTAACAAAAAAATAAAAAATGGAAAAATACAAAAAACTTGAAAAGTGAAAAATACAAAAAAAGAAGAAAAGGAAAAAGTGCCTTGGTGAAAACCTGGTAAACACGTGCCTTGGTAGCAAAAATAGAATCTTTGCCAAGATGTTGAAAACTTAGCAAACAAACACCACTTGTACAAAATTCTCAATCTATCAATGCAATCTTGGTAATTTCCCATCTTTCTGTCCTGCTTTAGTTTGTATATATCTCAGTATTTGCTTTCACATATTGTTTTCAATAAAGTCGATCTGTGTGCCAAACACTAGTACATTTGAGACCTTTTTCCGACGGTCAAACATATGAATTTATATAGTATACTGTCAATTGAGCGACACTACCTGGTGTCATAGATTTGCAGTCATAAAAACTGACAGTTTTGTTAGGCATCGTAATTATGACACCCTTAGCCATCTTAAAAAATGGGTGCTAACAAAGCGAACCTATCGTCACACTTGTTTGCAGCCATCCACATTGTGACGCCTAACCATCGCAACAAATACAAATGACAGTGACCCGTCAGAATATTCCAACGGGTAGTTGTCATTATTAACCTCTTCACCGACAGAAATGCTATTAGTGCAATGGATTTCCATCGTAAGATTATGACAAATGTGTGTCATTTATGGTTTGTAATGATGACTATGCTCTACATACGATGGACATGCATTGGAAATTTATGAGAGACATTCATCGTTTATGATTTGTTTAGACAGTGATGTTGTTAATGCAACCGCTGTATGTCAGATATTTGCGATGGATACCTGTCGCTGTTGTAATTCCATCATAGTTACGACGACAATCAATTTTTTTTAAAAATATATATGTATTTTTTGATTCAAAACGGTGTTCTTGCAGATCTAGTTCATGCTTGTGATTTGGTTATGGATCATTCAGAGATAACTTTGCAATAGATTCGGTAGCGGGTCATGGATTATAGAGTCGAGTCTAGAGACTTGGATTTTGAATGGATCCTACTGAATCAAGACTTGTGATAGCGAGGGCTCTGACACAAGAAGCTAGTGCGGTGATTAGAGATTCATTCTTCTGTAATACCCCAAAAATGGGCTATAGGTTCATTAACCTCCTATATCGACAATTCAAATGAAATTGACATCGAAGTCCTAACCTAAGGCACATTGGCACATCATCGAATCCTAATTGATTATCTCAAATTCTGCATCGGGGAATATTCCTAGTAATATTCCTAATCATCATAATTATCTTTAATTTAATGATTATTTGGCGATAAATCACACTTATCCTAAAGTTGATGAATTGAATATGATGAATATTTAAATTAATTGATTTAATTCTGCCACTTAATTATTTAATTGAATTTAATTGTATTTATTCCTAAGTATTATTATTTAAATTTGACAATAAATCAAAATTCCTATCATTAATTGATTAAATTCTTATTTAATTAATTAAAGCAAGTTGTCATATTTGATGATATTATTTTTGAATAAAAGTTTGATTAAATGATTGATTAACCCATAAATCAATTGTTTTATTTTTCAAAATCAATTAAGTTGAGAATAAATCACTTTATTTATTTATTAATTCATAATTATCCATATGCACAATCAAAGAGCATTTAAACTCCAAATCAGAAAATCAATGCAAGTTATTGACTTTTTGGAACTCAACATCATTTTTGAGTTTTAAAGTTGATCTAAACTTCTAATTTGAGTTAAAAAGCTATTTTTGCATGATTTGCATGTTTTTATGAATTAAATTATCTTTATTTAAAAATAACTCAAAATCAAGTTGAGTTTATTTGAGTGATTTATGGCTTTCTTTCATGCATCCTCAAAGCCCTGGATTTCTATAAATTAAGGCTTTAGCTCTTCACAAATCATCTCTCAAATCCACAAGAATTGCATAATCACGCTGCTGAATTGGAGACTGAAGAATCATCTTTGCGAATCCAAGCTTTGTGAGATCAATATTGCATAGTTTTTTTTCATATCATATTAGTTTTCATTTGTTAGATCATTTAGCATATCATAGCATATCAGTTTTTACATATCATAGATTCATATCAATTTTCATGATATCATTGCATAGAAAAAAATAAATAAAAATAGATTAATTGCATTCATATTTCATATCAGTTTTGCATTCAAATCCTTCATTTAGGTGTTGTCAAGGTCACTGATCTCGATAACAATCTGAGAACATCATACTCGCACCTATTAGAAGGCAGTAAATCACCTGGTTAGTTTAGTTTTCAATTCATTGCACGATTTTGATTTTAACTAACCTCTAATGTTTTATTGAAGTGTTATGTCTACAGATCAGGTACAAAATTCACACACATTTTTGGCACCCACCATGGGGCCCTGAAATGGGTTTCCATTTCAATTCTATCAATTTCTATCTTTTTCTCCTTGGTTTCTGTGCAAAACTATGATTTTTTAATTTCTGTCCGTACAATCTTCGTACGAGTTTCTGACAAAAGTCATTTCGCACTGTACCCACTTTCGTATGATAGTCTATCAGATCAAGGATCATGCCAGGCTGTACACACTATCATTTGAAAGTTCAATTGTCATTTCATAGAACACCCAGTGTTGTACGAGTTTCTGGACTGTCATCTGGGAGCGCACCCACTGTTGTACAAGTTTCATACTATTGTCTGGTAATAGACCCACTGTCGTATGAGTTTTGGCAGTAGATTTCAACTGTCGTTTCATTTTTTAGGGTAGTTTGTCATATTTGGTTTTCAGATTTCAACTAACAACTAATCTTAACAATTGAAATTCTCTATTTTTTATTGACTCCTGCTGGTTTTGATTGGAAAAGGGGCAAGAATTGCTAAAAGCAGGTAAACATCTACTAAGCACGTTGTGAGGATTCCAGGTATTCTCCTCAATCTGATAACATTTCAATTTGGATCCTAAAATGAATCTCTCATGTGTTTGGCTTGAGTGTTTTCTTTGCATATTTTTCTTCAAATTTGCATAATTGAATACTAGGTTGTAACACCTTAAGTATTGATAAGCAGTCTTAGGATATTTTTGATTGATCTTATTAGCGAAATTGGGATATTGGACTTTCTTATTCTTAATCGCCCCTCATTTTCACCCCGTGGTTGCAAGGTCAGTGCCATATTCAAGGGAGGGGTCTACTTAGAAAGAGCGTTAATTGTTCCACCAGTTCTTTCCCATTTTGTGCTTTTCAGATCTCATTAGTATTCTAGGGTGTGGACTTGCTTTTAAATTTGTGTGAGTTAAATGCACCACTTTGTGGACTCACCTCACATTTATTTGGAGCATTAAGTGTACCACCTTTTGTGCTTTTGAATGCTTTTGGATAGATTTTCTTTCTGATATATCTGTGAAAACATAGTAATTAGGCCCTATGAACACTATTTGTGGTTCTTGAGAGATTGGATTCCTAGTGAAATCCTTCTTGACGATGGAATCCTTATAGGTAGGGAGGATACTTAGTGCATCTAACGTTCTACTTGGTCCGTGCGTCTTCCCTTATTGATCAATACATTCTCTCTCCAGAGAGGTTGATAAATCACGTGGGGTTGATATCATAGACCTTGGTGAGATAATCTTCATCTTAGCGTGTCAGATTAATCTTCCTGCTTTGTCTAGGTTAAAAGTGAAAAGGCATCAAACCCTTGGAGCTGGAGCCAAGTCCCCTTATGGTATACTATTGTGAGTCACCTTTAGAGAGGGTTAACTGTAGCGGACACTCCCTTCACAGAGAAAACTACGTTGATGGAACCTCAAGTGGTAATAGCCATTTTGGCCATGGTAGTGATAGCCACTATATAAATGTCCTGTTGGAAGAAATCTTCATAGGTATGGTTCATTGTTGGGTTGTCAAATCTCCCTAGTAGCTCTTGAAGATTAAGTTCTCAGACTGTGTCAAAACCCTAGTGCACCAGGATTGGAGTTCACCACTTTGGATCATGAAAGTTGCAGAGTCAAACCATTACTAAAAACCCTAGCGAGGCCAAATTTTCATTTTCTAGGGTATATGTGCGTTATTGCAAAAACATTTTTGGAACATACACAATTAGCGCTTCTGAGGATTAGAACGAATAAGTCACTTGATTGTTCATGCACAAGGTTGCTTTTGCCCTTGCTCATTGTTTTCAGACATGCTTGAAATCACTTGCTTGCTATTTTGCATGCTTGTTTATCTATCTAGTTACTGAAAATGGACAAATCTATTACAATCCTCAAATCTGGACATTAAAATTTGCAAACAATCCAAATCTGAAAACTCAAAATTTGCAAAATCTGAAGTAAAATTCTTTTTTGGAGTCAAAAGTCATCTCAGGAGGTCAGAAAGTCATATGAGTTTCTATCAAGTGTCATTTCATTACTACCCATGTATCGTATGGTAAAGAACCTAGTGTCATACGAGTCTTTCTGCCAGTCAAATTCCAGAAGTCAAATCCTGCTAGCAACTGTCGTACGAGCTTTTCAACTGTCATTTCATAGCATACCCACTGTCGTACAAGTTTTGCAACTGTTGTACGAGCTTTTCAACTGTCATTTCATAGCAGACCCATTGTCATATGAGTCTACAGAGTGTCATTGAGGAAAATTTTGAAAGTTGTCAGAAAATTGTCAGAATTGCCAGATACTTAGCTTTTTCAGCCTATTTCCAGAATCTGTCGAACAAATCACTATGTCAAGAATAGAGCAGTAGCTATTGAGAATCCTATCATTTTCCAAAGTGGCCTTTTGAATCCGATTCAGCCTTCTATTTAATCAATTTGAGTCCTTTTCATCTTGTGTCAAAACCTTGTCATAACTATCAATCTTCTATCAAATCTTCAAAAATAGTCTAAGTGTTGTGAACTCATGTCCGCTATCTTTTGGGAAATCTACCCATACATCCAGGGCATAGTATCCTTCACCCATGTCTAATCAAATCTTCAAATCAATCAAAGCTTGTGGTGCCTTGTAGGTGACTCCCTTAATCTTAATCTTCCAACAGGACATTTATATAGCGGCTATCACTACCACGACAAAAATGGCTATTACCGCTCGAGGTTCTGTCAATGCAGTTTTCCTTGTGAAGGGAGTGTCCGCTATGGTTAACCCTCTCTAAAGGTGAATCACAATAGTATACCACAAGGGGACTTGGCTCTAGATCCAAGGGTTTGACGCCTTTTCACTTTTAACCCAGACAAAGCAGGTACATAAATCTGATACACTAAGATGAAGATTATCTCACCAAGGTCTATGATATCAACCCCACGTGATCTATCAACCTCTCCAGAGAGAGAATGTATCGATCAATAAGGGAAGATGCATGGACCAAGTAGAATGTGAGATGCACTAAGTATCCTCCCTACTTACAAGGATTCCATCGTCAAGAAGGATTTCACTAGGAATCCAATCTCTCAAGAACCACAAATAGTGTTCATAGGGCCTAATTACTATGTTTTCACAGATATATCAGAAAGAAAATCTATCCAAAAGCATTCAAAAGCAAAAAAGGTGGTACACTTAATGCTCCAAATAAATGTGAGGTGAGTCCACAAAGTGGTGCATTTAACTCCTCACACAAATTTAAAAGCAAGTCCACACCCTAGAATACTAATGAGATCCGAAAAGCACAAATGGGAAAGAACTGGTGGAACAATTAACGCTCTTTCTAAGTAGACCCCTCCCTTGAATATGGTGCTGACCTTGCAACCACGGGGTGAAAACAAGGGGCGATTAAGAATAAGCGAGTCCAATATCCCAATTTCGCTAATAAGATCAATCAAAAATATCCTAAGACTACTTATCAATACTTAAGGTGTTACAACCTAGTATTCAATTATGCAAATTTGAAGAAAAACATGCAAAGAAAACACTCAAGCCAAACACGTGAGAGATTCATTTTAGGATCCAAATTGAAATGTTATCAGATTGAGGAGAATACCAGGAATCCTCGCAACGCGCTTAGTAGATGTTTACCTATTTTTAGCAGTTCTTGCACTTTTTCCAATCAAAACCAATAGGAGTCAATCAAAAATAGAGAGTGTTATCAGAAATTGGGTTCAATAATAGGCTAATAGTACAAAAATTGGACAGTTGGGTACTTCAGAAGGTAGGTTAAGATGTCAGCTATTAGCATCAGAAATTAGAAAAGTTAAAATTTGGCCCTAAATATCAGTTTTAAACCCTCTATTTTTCATAGGACAGTCCAGACTGGCCCTGAAAGTCATACAACACTCCACAATAGACCATACGACAATCCATGGTCATACGACATTGGATTCAACATCATATGAGTTTCCAGGGACCCGATGAAATGTCGTATGACACACGGGTCCCCTTCATACGACACTGGGTATTGCATGAAATGACAAAGCAAATGGAATTCAAATGTCGTACGAGTTTGGGATGGGACTTGTATGAGTTTTCAAACATGCAAAATTTAAAACTAAAAATGCGTATGAAAAAAATTTAAAAATGCTATAAAACATGAAAAATTTGCATTTTCAGAGGGGCACAGAGGTCCACCTACCGGATGTCCATACTATCGGGGTCTCTGGTATCTCCGGCTGCACTCAAATTGGTGCGAACTCACAAGAACCTTTGGATCTCATTGTTCTGCCATTTTCTTGCTCAGAGGGCTCCACAAGGTCTCCAAAGTCAAATGGTTGAAATGAATTGAAAATGACCCTTTTGGCCTTTATATAGCATTTGACCTAATTTTCAAAAGTGCTTCATTTTCCATGAAAATTGCACCCCTGGCTAATTTCAATGTTCTGAATCCATTTTCGGGATCAAAATTCAAATCTGAGATCATTTACTATGTCAAAATCGTGATTTAAAATTTTTGGACCTAGGGCGGTCTACTGCTTGCATAATCAACCTTCAATCATCAAGAAATCTAGAATTCAACTTAACTGATTATCTTCCATCAAACTATCAAAATTTCAACTTGGTCAACCATGGTCAACTCATGGTCAAACCTAGTCAAACTTGGTCTCCAGGACCTCCCAACGATGCAGAATGCGTTCTGGAACGTGTATAACCACTTCTCAAATCAATTAACATGCTTCTAAAATATCAACACTGACTTTTCTTGTCAGATTTCAATTTTTATCCCGAAGGGGGCATGGTATTGCATATCATTCAAAGTCTGTAATCAAATTTGAAATCATATCTTTCTTGAGTAATCAAGACAACAACCATGTCTAGTTGCTGATTCATCAAAAGACCTCATCGCTTGGGGCAAATCAATCATCGCTTGGGGCATATTAGATTCATTGAGATCCATATCAATTTGGTATTCTCTTAATCTTGTAAATTGTATCAGTTTTTGCAACTATCGGTTCAATTGTGTTATTTCCTTGGTTCTTTGGTAACTGAAGGGTTTAGATGTGATACCTACGTGATTCCTCTAAAGACAATCGAGTCTAGAATCGGTCACTCACTTCTTCACAATCATAAGGTTCAAAATCAGGTGTTTTGACACTTTTTCACAATCATTGGTTCATCACTGTTATAGTTAACATTATCTTTGGTCATTCAGGACATGTTATCTTCATATCAATTTCAATCAGCTTCTGTCTCATATCAATATCAATTTCAATTATCAAACATCAGTTTCATATCTTTATCGTACATAGACTATCTTTGAACCACTGCACTTCGCACAGTAATTCAAAGAGGGGCAAAATGTAATACCCCAAAAATGGGCTATAGGTTCATTAACCTCCTATATGGATAATTCAAATGAAATCAACATCGAAGTCCTAACCTAAGGCACATCGGCACATCATCGAATCCTAATTGATTATCTCAAATTCTGCATCGGGGAATATTCCTAGTAATATTCCTAATCATCATAATTATCTTTAATTTAATGATTATTTGGCGATAAATCACACTTATCCTAAAGTTGATTAATTGAATATGATGAATATTTAAATTAATTGATTTAATTCTGCCACTTAATTATTTAATTGAATTTAATTGTATTTATTCCTAAGTATTATTATTTAAATTTGACAATAAATCAAAATTCCTATCATTAATTGATTAAATTCTTATTTAATTAATTAAAGCAAGTTGTCATATTTGATGATATTATTTTTGAATAAAAGTTTGATTAAATGATTGATTAACCCATAAATCAATTGTTTTATTTTTCAAAATCAGTTAAGCTGAGAATAAATCACTTTATTTATTTATTTATTCATAATTATCCATGTGCACAATCAAAGAGCAGTTAAACTCCAAATCAAAAAATCAATGCAAGTTATTGACTTTTTGGAACTCAACATCATTTTTGAGTTTTAAAGTTGATCTAAACTTCTAATTTGAGTTAAAAAGCTATTTTTGCATGATTTGCATGTTTTTGTGAATTAAATTATCTTTATTTAAAAATAACTCAAAATCAAGTTGAGTTTATTTGAGTGATTTATGGCTTTCTTTCATGCATCCTCAAAGCCCTGGATTTCTATAAATTAAAGCTTTAGCTCTTCACAAATCATCTCTCAAATCCACAAGAATTGCATAATCACACTGCTGAATTAGAGACTGAAGACTCATCTTTGCGAATCCAAGTTTTGTGAGATCAATATTGCATAGTTTTTTTTCATATCATATTAGTTTTCATTTGTTAGATCATTTAGCATAACATAGCATATCAGTTTTTACATATCATAGATTCATATCAATTTTCATCATATCATTGCATAGAAAATAAAAATAAAAAATAGATTAATTGCATTCATATTTCATATCAGTTTTGCATTCAAATCCTTCGTTTAGGTGTTGTCAAGGTCACTGATCTCGATAACAATCTGAGAACATCATACTCGTACCTATTAGAAGGTAGTAAATCACCTGGTTAGTTTAGCTTTCAATTCATCGCACGATTTTGATTTTAACTAACCTCTAATGTTTTATTGAAGTGTTGTGTCTACAGATCAGGTACAAAATTCACACACACATCTTCCTAATGTGTTCATGGGATATATGCGGACTTGATTGCTGTAATACCTCTCCTAGGGTGATACTTAGACTTTGCTGATTTGGACATTTTTATTATGATGGTTGGGACTATACATTTACATTTATGTTTTGTGAATGATGATGTGATGGATATGCTCATTTATGGTTATCATTTATATGTTTATGAGATTAGAAAGCCATCTATTTTTATATGTTTTATGGATCTAACCCAAGGATTGAATCTAACCATTATCATGATGTTTTATGTTTCATGGATATGTGTTTGATGTGGTTTCATGACTCAGGATGAAGTTGTAGTTACTCACTTAGCTGAGGTCCACACGATGTATCGATCCTGGTCATCTATTTGCATATGTCTGATTTGTATGTATATCCATATGTATATATAGGTATCTCTTCTTGGTGATGCAAGATTGCAGGTACCGGGTATCGTCTCCACTTGGCTTCACAGGTTTGAGCGATCCCTCAAAATCCTTGATCGTTGTTGTTGTTACAGAGATATCACCAGGTTCCACAAGAAGAAAATTCACCTTTGATCCTTTTATCCTTAGGTGGGAAGTACCGAGTTAGTCCCTTGTGTGGATGTATTATGTGATCCCTCAATTTGTTGGTTTTATGGATCTTGTAGCTAGTTCTTGTCTTTCACATTCATTGAGAATGAGGTTTTGAGTATGGTAGTTTTACTTCTTGGTATGCTCAATTTTGTTAGTAGATTATTGATGTGATTTATTTGAAGGTAGGATTTGTTAATTTATCTTAATTAGTAGCTACTATTATACTAGCATATCTCGTTAGGGACGAGTTGGTAAGTGATTAAATCATGTGATTTTAATATTTATAATAATGAATAATTTTATGGTATTATTTTATAATACTCATAATAACAAAGTGTCTATGGCAATATTAATAATAAAATGTTTTAAATAAATAGTGATAAAATCTAACTTATGTTAGTAGCTACCTAATATATATTTTAGAATGAGGATTAGTGTATGAATAAATAATATATTTAATAATAATGTTATTCTTAAATATTTAATATTTGTAATAGTGTGTCTTACTTATGATATATGTACCATAAGCATGTGGGTGCACACACATGCCTATGAATACATATATATATTAATATTATATAATTAAATTAATAGTGTGAGGGAAAATTATTTTGGATAAATATAAATCTAAGTTATTCTTATAAATGGTAAATAGGATTAGTAGATTCTATTACCATAGTTAAATAAACTAGTAAATTATTTTAAGATTATATTATTTATGTTGACTCCCTTAAATTTAGGGAACATGGATTATAGTTTTATTTTAAGATTATTCTCCCTTTACGGGAATGGTTTCTGCAAACCATCTCATTAACTTTTAACGGGTAGATAGTTGAGATGGTTGCATCGGTTGGATTACCTGTGCAACCACCTCCTCCATTCTATATACAGGAAATATTTCCCGTATGGAAGGGTGTTGAATAGAGTTCATTTTTTAGAGGAAATTTGGAGGAGAGGCTTTATCTTTGATAGGATATTCTATAGTTTAGAGAAGAGAAAGAATTGATTTTTCTCTAAGAAGGAGTTGGAGCTTGCCTGTAGGAGGAATTCGAAGGAGTGCTGGAAGGGGTTCAAAAGCTTGATTTCTCCTTCACCAATCAACCTTCGCAGGACTCCAGGTTGGAATCCATCCTGGAAAATAAATCCCTTTTTTTTACAGTATGAGTGTTGTTTGTATAATTGTTCAAACGTTGTTGTATTTCATATTATTATTACAGAATGTTGTGCACTATTGAATTATTACGGCACTGTGTATTATTATTACAGAATGTCTGGTATTATTGGTGATCGTGTATATATATTATTGTATTATGTTGCTAGCTGTCTATGCACTATTCAAAGGCTATATTATTGTATTGCGTATGCTATATTAAGGTATTATTCTGTCAAAATAATATAGGTTTCAATAAAATTATTGAGTTCTTTTCTTTTTATGAAAAATAAAATAAAATTTTTATATAGTATAAAGTTATGCTTAAATAATTATATAAGTATAAATAAAGTTATTCTTCAAAAAAATATATATAGAAAGAAAAGAAAATTTAATAGTTTTTTTTTATAAAAAAAAGTGTAAAGTTTTGGGAAGTGGGGGCCACCACCTTCCCCACTCCCCATACAACACCTAACCGTAGCAGTGGCAGGCACTGCTACGGCAGTACCTGACTACTACGGCAGCAGGTACTGCAGTAGCAGTACCCTGCTACGGGCTGCGGGATAGGAAAGCGCGCAGGGCGCTAAGTCAATGGGGTGCGGGGCCCGCAGGGTCCCCCCCATTAAAGCCACTTTTAATTTCTTTTTATGTGGTACTTGTTATTTTTTTTGTTTTAGATTTTAATTAATATTTAATTTTAAATTGATATTAAATTTAGTTATTGAATAATAGGAATCCATAGTGTAGTTTATAAAAATTTGATGTATAGATGGAAACTATATTTGTTTATTTAAATTTTTAATAAAGTTTAAGTGTGGGGTTTAATAATATTTGATTTATACAAGTATAACATTTATTTCTTATACTTTAAGTTATACTTGTATAAAGGGATTAGGTACCTTTCAAATTGATTGGAATAGGTTTTAGATTTCTAGGAGTTAAGATGCAACTTCTAGATTTTAGATTTTAATAAAATTAGACTTAGTCAAATTTCAAACTTAGATGGAAATTTATGGAACATTATCTTTTGGCATATGGAAATTTGTGAAAACCTTAAATATGTTTGGCGGAGGTTATATCCAATGCATTTAGATGCCTTAATAGGGTTAGGATGTGTTTAGGAAGTAGTTTAGGGTTTAGGGTTGTCTAAAGGATCAGGACATTCTAAACATCCTTAAATGTTCCTAATTTCCCTAAACGTTCATAAACTATCTTATTATTTGCTACTCTTTGATGCAATCTTACAAATGTGTTTATGATATGTTTCTACTATGTTTATGATGTGATTGTGAAATGTGGGTTAAGGGTAGAAAACCTAACGACACCTAGTGAGTGGCTCTTAGTGCAGGGCCAAGGCCCTAAGTGGCTAGAACCAGGATAACCGACTGAAGAGTTATTTAACAAGTGAAAACTTAATTAAACTTATGGGAATGGGTTAAAACATTAAAAAGATTAAATGTGCCTCGCCCATGCCATTAGCGCTAGTAAAGGATATGGATGGGAGTGGGAGAAGGTACCTATGCATAGGTACGATCGAATAGCACTTGTCAGTACGAAAGGCATTCGATCTTGCATGTGCCTACTTGGGGCCCGAGGCCCGGAGTGGCTAGTACCAGGACAACCCAAGGAGTGAGGGCTATGTGATGACACTCACTTAGGTTATTGCTTAGAGTTTCTACCAAGCCTTAGAGCCTTTTGGGGAAAGATTCATACTTTGATCATCTTTTATTTGCTATTGGGAAAGGTTACCCGACCCTAGGTTTGGCCTAGCTATTCCTTCTTTGTGGACCTTGGTGTTTATCTCCTAGCATGGGGGAGTGGGCCTTTTAGGTATCCACATGGTTGGGTGGTAAATATTTTTATCAAGGTATCTATTGTGGATGCAGTGTTTGAAGATCCATGCTTGCTTATGTACCAATTTGAAGAATGAAGGCTTTGTAATTATATTTCATGATGTAAAATTATTGTTACCTCCCATCAGGAGTTGAATGTAATGTAATCAATAATGTATTTCAAAATGATGTATTTGGAATGGGTAGACTTAGGAAAGAGGGAAAAGGGGGATGTGAACCTTATGTGTCAGATGTATGTTGGAAAAGGAAAAGGATTTGGTAACATTTCAAGTATAGTAGTATGTTTCTTATTTAAGTGAAAAAAAAAGGCTATTGAAAAACAAATGTATTACTTGCAATGTATCAAATGGTTTAGATGATTCTATTTGATTTAAAATTTATATTGTTCATAAAGGGTACTTAGGAATGTAGATGATTTTAAATGGAAAATTGAAATGAAAGTACTTTGTAGTTCTTAATAAAGAATCTTATAGTGATATGTTGTAGTTTTCTTTGAGAAGTATATCTTGTTGTTAGTTTACTAAATGGACTTAAATGAATCTTGCACTAAATAGAAGGGAACCTTGGGAGGAAACTAAGTTTAAGTTTTGTTCATATAATTGTTTTAAAAATTCAAAATTTTTCATAAATCATTACGTAGGTTTTTTTTTTTTCTTTTACTAAGAGAATCTTTGTTCTCTTCCTCGGTTCCCTTGCGGGGCATGACATCTTTGGTATCAAAGCACTGAGTTGCTACACTGGGGCCCAAGGAATTTGGCCCATGCTCCTTAAACTTGTTATTTATCTTAGGAAAACTTAAAACTAAAATCAAACTAGGACCCTTAAATTTATCCTTCTTCTTACTCATGGTAGGATGCCTCCTGTAACTTGTGGTAGAAGGGGAGGTGCCCAAAACACCCCTCCTAGATCTCATCATGAAAGTTCTCAAGAAGAAGAACAATATGAGGGAAGAGGGGATCAATCTAATAACCAATCTGGAGGTTCTCAAGGGGCTCAATTACAAGAGCTCCTACAAAAGATACTACAGAGGTTAGATGCAGGGCAAGATAAAGGGCACCTTGGGGAGTCTAATGCTCACCATGAGGAAAGGGAAAGGAGTCCTAGGAGGAGAGATTAGGCAATGGAAGAAGATGCGTTGCATTCTTCTCACATGCGAGACCTCCTTAGGACTAAGACTAACCCATTTAAGGGAACTCACGGTGGATCTACCGCACAGACTTGGTTGCTAGAACTAGAAAGGCTTTTCTCCATGCATCCTTATAGCAGCAATACTAAGGCTCAGTTTTTAGTCATTCACCTTAGAGACTTTGCATCCACTTGGTGGGAAACAAAGAGAGAGAAACTTCACATAGATATTACCACTCTTTTATGGGAACTATTCCTAGAACTCTTTCGAGTCAAATTTCTATCTGATCATTGGAGACAGGAAAGAGTCGAAGAGTTTCACAACCTAAGGCAGTTAACTATGTCAGTTGATGACTATGAGAGGAAGTTCTTGGAACTCAAGCCATACTCAGGATATAAGGATGATGAACCCATGTTGACTCAACACTTTCTTAGAGGACTCAATGGTCGCCTGGCCAGTAGTGTACGAATGTTTGAACCTTAGATAGTTAATGATGCAGTCATCAAAGCTCACCTTGAGGAACAAAATATAGCCTTGGGGTTAGGAGGTCGGACAAGTGGCCAAGGGGGTAATGCCTTCCAAGCTAGGTCAAGTTTCAAAGGAAATCAATCTCAAGGTGCACTTGGACCTAAAAACTATCCTCCTAAAGGAAGTCAGAACCACTAGAAAAGGAAGTTTTTCAACAACAACAACAACAACAATTACAATGGAAACAATAATAAAAGTGGGGGTTCTCAATCCAACAATCCTCACAACTGGCACCGTGCAAAGTGATACCTGAACCCTCAGCCAACTCAGAGTATGCCTCAGAATTCTAGTCGAGGTAGCTTTAAACAGTCTAGCGCACCTTCTGTAGGAAGGAATTTTGTCAAGAACAATGGATGTTACTCTTGTGGCCAACATGGGCACATTGTAGTTAATTGCCATCAAAAATCTACTCCAGTAGCTAGCTATAGGCAGGCCTCTTCAAGAACCAACAGTAGGTAATGCAGGCAGAACTCACCGAGTATTTGCCACCTTAGACCATGGACAAGCCAATCATCAGGGAACATTCATCAAAACCCCAGGTTTGTTAAGGGGTATCTCTACCACCATACTATTTGATTCAAGAGCAATAGATTCTTTCATTTCACCTTCTTTAGTAGAGCAATGTGGGTTGAAGGCAGTAAGGTAGGAAGATAGGTGGCAGGTTGAGCTAGCCTCCAGGACAAGAATAACCTCTGACTCTTGTGTCCATAGTTGCAAGTTAGAACTTGGACCTTTTTCCACCTTAGTAGATCTCTGAGTAATTCCTCTAGGTTTGGATGGAGTAGTTTTGAGCATGGACTGGTTGGATGCTCACAAAGCCACTTTGGATTGTAGAAACAAAAGCATTCAGTGTTCAGATGACCTAGGATAACCTAAGAAGATTGTTGGGGTGCAACGACCCATCTCTCTCCGCATGATTTCTATGATGCAGCTCAAGAGGTGCATGCGCAAAGGATGCCAGTTATTTGCAGTATCAGTAGAGGACTTGGACCAAGGAGAAAGTGGAGAGGTATCACTAGATCATCCCCTATTACAAGAGTACTTGGATGTTTTTCCCAAAGAAATTCCAGGAATGCCTTCCAAAAGGGACATAGGCTTCCGAATTGAGTTGGTTCTAGGAGCAGAACCAATCTCCAAAGCTCCATACCGTATGACCACACAAGAACTTGAAGAACTCAAGCTTTAGTTGGAAGGCCTCTTGGAAAAAGGATTTATCAGACCTAGTGTATCACCATGGGGTGCACTAGTAATATTTGTGAAGAAGAAAGATGGCTCTCTTCGATTGTGCATCGACTATTGTCAACTCAATAAAGTCACAATCAAGAATCGGTATCCCTTACCCCGCATTGATGATCTATTTGATCAAATGAAAGGGGCAAAAATATTTTCAAAGATTGATCTCAAGTCTGGATACCATCAACTTAGAATTTAGGAGGCTGATATTCATCGAACAGCTTTTCGTACTAGGTATGGTCACTATGAGTTCACTATGGTACCATTCGGGTTGAAAAACGCTCCTTCTGTATTCATGAGCCTAATGAATGGAGTTTTTAGAACCTACTTGGATAAATTTGTGATAGTATTCTTAGATGATATCTCAGTGTTCTCTAAAAATCTTGAAGAACATGAGGTTCATCTTTGCCAAGTATTGCAGTGCGTTAGGGAAAATCAACTTTATGCCAATGCAGAAAAGTGTGAGTTCTTTCAAACAGAAGTTAAGTATCTGGGACATGTCATATCAGGGAATGGCATTGCTATTGATCCAGCCAAAATTCAAGCCATAGTGGAGTGGCCAACTCCGACTAATGTCCCTGAAGTTCGCAGCTTTATGGGACTAGCTGGGTATTACAGAAGATTTGTTAGAGATTTCTCTCAGATAGCACATCCCATTACTTCCTTGCAAAGGAAAGGTAAAAATTTTGTTTGGTCAAAAAAATGTGAGGTCGCTTTCCAATGTTTGAAGGAAAGATTAACAAGTGCCCCAATCTTGGTGGTCCCTGAACCATTAGGAAACTTCATAGTTTGCACGGATGCTTCACTAGAAGGGATTGGGGCAGTTCTTATGCAAGAAGGACAAGTTGTGGCTTATGAGTCAAGGAAGCTTAAAGATCATGAGCTCAACTACCCCACCCATGACCTAGAACTTGCAGCAGTAGTTCACGCCTTAGTAAAGTGGAGAAACTTTCTATTGGGTCACAAGTTTGAACTCCAAACAGATCATCATAGCCTTCAGTACATCTTCTCTCAACCCAACCTAAATGCCAGACAATGCAGGTGGATGGAATTCCTATCTGAATATGATTTTGAGGTTAAGTACATCCAAGGGAAGACTAATGTGGTGGCAAATGCTTTAAGTAGGTGTAGACATGTTTTATCAGCAGTATCCCTTAGCATAGATTTGGAGAAAAGAATCAAGGAGGCTCTCACTTATGACTCTTGGTTTCAGGAGGTTAAGATAGAAATAGAGTCAGGAAGACCTTTGGAAGGTTGCTTCTCAGGATATTCCTTAGACACCCTTGGGTTGTTGCGATAGCAAAATAGAATCTATGTGCCCATGGAAGGAGATCTTCATGTGCTTATCCTCTTAGAAAGCCACAAGGCTCCCTATTCGGCACATCCCAAGGTGAAGAAAATGTATGCTAACCTATGCCAATTATACTATTGGTCAGGAATGAAGAGGGATATTGCCAACTACGTGGCTAGATGTTTGGAATGTCAGAGAGTGAAAGCAGAGCATCAACATCCCGCTGGCCTTTTGCAACCTCACCTAGTGCCAGAATGGAAATGGGACATTATTTCCATGGATTTTATTGTGGGACTTCCAGTAACTCCCAGGAGACATGATGCTATCATGGTAACAATTGATAGACTCACCAAGGTAGCCCATTTTTCTCCCATGTAGTCCTCCTACTCAGCAGCTTCTGTAGCTAGAGTATTCATGAAGGACATTGTGAGACTCCACGGTATTCTCAGGAAAATCATATCTGATCGGGATCCAATATTCACATCAGCTCTTTGGACTTCGCTTCAACATACTTTAGGGACTCAGCTCAACTTTAGTTCATCCTATCATCCTGAGACAAATGGGCAGACAGAGCGAGTCAACTAGGTTCTTGAGGACATGCTCATGATGTATGTTATGGACAAACAAACCCACTGGGAAGAGTATCTATATTTGGTGGAGTTTTCTTATAATAATGGTTATCATAGTTCCATAGGTATGTCCCCTTTTCAGGCTTTGTATGGTCATCCATGCCGTACTCCCTTAAGTTGGGACCGATTGGAGGACAGGGTACTCCTAGGCCCTGAGATTTTACAGGATATGGAACAGTAGGTCAAGCGTATCAGAGAGCATATTTTGACAGCTCAGGATAGGTAGAAGAAGTATGCTGATGCTCATAGGACTGATGTACACTTCTCTCTTGGTGATAGAGTCTTTTTGAGGGTGCGTCCATGAAAGAGTCCAATCCATTACGGAAAAGGCTCCAAGTTGGCACCCTGATTTGTTGGCCCTTTTGAGGTCCTGGAGAGGATAGGACCAGTAGCTTATCAGCTTGCCTTGCCACCCAGCCTTTCTTTTATTCATGATGTATCTCATGTTTCAGTTCTTAGGAAGTATATTCCTGATGTGACTCATGTGTTGGATTGGAATGCATTACAGGTAGCGGACGGGTAGCTGGCTTTAGAGCCAGTATGCATTTTGGAGTAGCGGACACTGACCCTTAGGGGTCGAACCATAGAGTAGGCAAGGGTCCAATGGGACCCCAATGATGATTCTTTCACCACATGTGAAGATGCTGCTAGGCTTAGAGATTCCCAAATGTACATCAGTTCTTCATAAAATGTGTAGTTGTCACATTATTTTAAAACATAAAATATAATTATGAAATATCCAGACCTTTTTCCTATTTGGGAAAATCCAAAATTGATGCCCAAGATTACTTGTTGTGTGTGACGTCTTCAACATGCATGGTCCAACACCACATTGACACATAGGCACATTGATCAAAGTCATTGATGCTATTTCGACAAATATTGCATTATCAGAAATATTGCATTGTCATTATTTTGTTCATTCATACTAATTATAATTACAATAAAAAGAAACATACTAATGTAGACTTGCACATTTTTTAGCTAAGTATCACTAGACACTCAAAACAAAATGACAAACCAAAGACAACCATGCAATTGTAAAGAAAGGTAATTTTCTTAATCACGTCACTAATTTGTGCATGTCTAAATACTGGTGTCTTTCAAGTGATTTGATTCTTGTCATGCCCACTACAAATGAGAACACTCTTAACTAGTGATGTTGTTTAAGCATATAGAGATTAAATACACTCTTTTAGAATGAAATTTCTCTTAACAAAATATCAAATATATATAAGTAGGACATATAAAACAAGGTGAATAAGAGTAGTACATAGAAACAATCATTAGAACATGCCAAACGTCTGACATTATTGTACATTTCATTCATGTCATTGATTTTCTTCTTCATCCATCTCATCATCAAGATCATCATCGTTAACGACATCATCACCACCACTATTGTTGTCATCATCATCATCACCATCAACATCATCATCATCATCATCCTCATCAGTAGCAACATCAGTAGCAACATCATCCTCATCAGTAGAAGCATCAGTAGTAGCATCATCATGATCAGTAGTGAAAGGTAATGATCAATGAGGTTGCTGCTATTAGATCATACATTAATACACTTACTATTTTGAATTTGAGCTTGGGCATCATGCAATGTTATTGTTGTCATTGCATGCTTGCTGCTGTTGTGCACCATATATTGTTTTATACACATAGAACAATAGATTTGGGGACTTAGACTTATGTTCAATCTTTAGTAATGGTTTGGGGAACTAATTACTAGATGAGTGACTACAGTACCCTAGTTTTCATTATTAGATGATCTTGTTTAATTTGTGTTCATTTCATGCAAAGATACATGTAAAGGAAAAGAAATTTTTGCATCCAAAGATTACATGTATATATATGAAAAATAACTTGTATATACTATAAAAAAAGAAAATAACTTTCAGAAGAAAATGCAAGAGTACAAGCATACATAAGAGGATGAACATAAATAATAAGGGTGTTGGACATTGCCTGAAGTGATGAATTTTTTACCTGGGTATGAATCTAGTGTGCCCCTGTGTGATCCAAAACTTGCAAAGAAAAGAGAGATGAGGGTTAGATAAAAATAAATCTAAGCAATGAATGGCATCCTATTATTGAGAGAGATCAAACACTTCACACAATATATAGGGACATCAGTAATAAAATAATACACTTACTATTTTGAATTTGAGCTCATAAAGATTGACTTTCAGAAGAATATGAATGAATGCAAACATACATAAGTGGATGAACATAAATAATGGAGGTACCAAACAATGCCTGAAGTAATGAAGTGTTGACCCATGCTTCAATCCAGTATGCTCTTGTATGATCCAAAACCTACAAGGAAGGAAAAGATGGGGTTAGATCCAAAGGATCTAAGCAATGTCTGACACCCTATTACTGATCCTCATCTACAATTATGCATGTGCATAGTCAATCCATACACTTCTAAAATGAACTATGCTACAGAACATGGGTGTGTGTTAATGTGATTCAAAAGCTATTATGCAAGTTTGTTTTATTATGCCTATATAACAAGAGGAGTGATATATTTTAATGGAAATGGACATAGAAATTGTAGTGAAACTCTATAATTTATTATTGTAAGTGGAAATAGAAATTGCAGTGTAAGTAGTAGGATGATTGTTCATGAGCTCACTATTTAATATTTGGCTAGGCCATGTAAATGGTACCAGGCCAACCCAATCATCCCAACAAAATGTGTCATGTTTATCTTTGTCAAATACACTCATTCACCATTTTGTTCTTGTTCTTCACACAAATATTGCATCAAAAGTAATTGTAAACAATGATTCAAAGAAAAAAGAAATAACTACAATAGATTATACCTCAAAAGAATACAGTCAACTACAATAGCTCACAGTATTAATGAAATAAATAGTGTATAAAACAATATATGGTGCACAACAATAGCAAGCATGCAATGACAACACTAACATTGCATGATAAAATTCAATACTCTTAGTTTTTAATCAAATCTATTCGAAACTCCTATCAGCTCATTGTCCAATAGTTAAACTAACCTATGAATTCAAAGGAAGAATTATGAAATATAGTTGTAGGTAGTTATATCTTCTATAATGATGGAGGAGTCAAAGGTAATGATCAATGAGGTTGCTTCTATTAGATCATACATTAATACACATACTATTTTGACAGAAATAATATTGCATGATGCCAGAGCTCAAATTAAAAATATTAAGTGTATTATTTTATTACTGATGTCCCTATTTTATCTAATAGCATCAATATAACAAACAGAGCACCAACCAATCAAATAAGGGGTCCTGGGACACAACAGCTGAGAAACATAAATGTAGGCATCAGGTCACAATTTTTTGGATATCTACATTTATGTTTCTCAACTGTTGTGATATCTACATTTATGACTAAGCATCCCTTTGCTCATCTCTTCAGTTTTTGTTTTCGTAGATTTCACCATCTGACATTCCTTTTCTATAAGAGATGGATGGAAATGTTCATGACCCTCAAAAAAATGGCCCGCATACAAATAAAAACTTGTGGTTATTCAAATGGTAAGTTCAAAGTTTCCCATAATTTGGGAGAAATGAGTTTGGAAAGACTTCAATCTTTCATTGAGGGAAAGGATTCTACTTACGTTGAGAAGAAACTTTAGGTTTTTTCACTTCATTTTCAGCGTCTTCTATTGATTTTCTTTTCAACTCAATAGATAATTTTCTATTTGTCAAGTGATTAGAACTCATCGGAATAACACTTGTGGAAGGATCAGGGCATTTCCTCTATGACTCAAAATCACTCCGGATCTTCTTAGAATGAAAAACAAAAATATATTTTTCACAACCATCTCTTACTGAAAAGAAACGTCAGATGGTGAAATCTATGAAATTTTTTTTTGAAGAGATGAGCAAAGGGATGCATAGTCATAATGTTTCTAGCAGACATCCTGATAACGCAATAGAAAAGAAAATGACCCTAGAGGCTGCTAAGTCTTTCGAATAAGAAAAACCCTTTGGCTTAGTAATTAATGAGATTGCTACTATTAGATCATACATTAATACACTTACTTTTTTGAATTTGAGCTCGGGCATCATGCAATGTTATTGCTGTCATTGCATGATTACTGCTGTTGTGCACTATATATTGTTTCATACACATAGAACAATAGATTTGGGGACTTAGACTTATGTTCAATCCATAGTAATGGTTTGGGGAACTAATTACTAGATGAGTGACTATAGTACCCTAGTTTGGATGATTAGATAATCTTGTTTAATTTGTGTTCATTTCATGCAAAGATACATGTAAATGAAAATAATTTTTTGCATCTAAAGATTACATGTATATATATGAAAAATAACTTGTATATACTATACAAGGAAAATAAATTTGAGAAGAAAATGCAAGAGTACAGGGATACATAAGAGGATGAACATAAATAATAAGGGTGCCAGACATTGCCTAAAGTGATGAATTTTTGACTCGCGTATGAATCTAGTGTGCCCTTGTGTGATCTAGAACCTACAAAGAAAAGAGAGATGGGGGTTAGATAAAAAATATCTAAGCAATGAATGTCATCCTATTACTGATCCTCATCTACAATTATGTATGTGCATAGTCAAGCCATACACTTCTGAAAGAAAAACCAAGCTCACAGTCTCAATGAAATAAATAGTATATAAAACAATATATGGTGCACAATAGTAACAAGCATGCAATGACAATAATCCCTATTTTATTACTGATGTCCCTATTTACATTTTTTCATCAAATGACCCAAAAACATCAAGAATGGTCCTATATGGTCACTAATAGCCAACTTTCAGAAGAATATAAATGAATGCAAACATACATAAGTGGATGAACATAAATAATGAAGGTCCTATATGGATGGTTCTAATGCTTTTCCATTACAACAATTAAGCATTTATCATTTGGCATATGAATAGGTGAAAAACATGAAGCCATCCAGACATGTGTACTGTGAGCTTTCCTGCAACAAATGGACTTGTGACGATTTTCACAATAGTACATGTGTTGGAAGGAAAGCTCACAGTACTATTTAGGAAAATATGAATGTTCATCACCTGTGCATATCAGAGTTGATCAAAGAAGGTATATGCACAACAAATTTTTTTTTATTACTCATGTCCCTATTTCCATCTTTTCATCAAATGACCCAAAAACATCAAGAATGGTCCTATATGGTCACTAATAGCCAACTTTCAGAATAATATGAATGATTGCAAACATACATAAGTGGATGAACATAAATAATGAAGGTACCAAACATTGCCTGAAGTAATGAAGTGTTGTTGAACTTTTTAGATTACTGCAAATGTAATAGCATTGTTGTGATTGTATATGGTTTGTGTTTTCCAAATGCAACAATCTCTCTTATTTGTATTGGGAATGAGGCTATGACAGACATGTCCCTTCATGGGACATGTCTATTCATTTTATAATGTTTCATTAATCAATCATATATTAGAATAATATATATTAATAATAATATAACATATATATATCATATGGGTGGCTACAAGAAGTTGGGTCCCACTTTTGGCCAAAAAGTGGAAGTGTTTTCTCTATTTTTCAAAATTTCTATCAATTGATGTCCAAATTTGAAGCACTTAAAGATTGAATCTTGAAAAAATTCACTAATATAAAATTTAGTGCTCGGAATCTAGTTTTCAAATATGTAATTTATTTCAATACTCACATGGTATAAATTGAATTTTAGTATGCATGTCTAGAAACCACTTTTTCAAAATGCCTGTTTTAGGACCACACCTCATGCGTGTACGAACACCCTTTTTTGAAGTAAATGAATGTATTTTTGGGAATCCTTTTTGGAAAAGGTACCTAAAAAACTGAAGATTGATGAGAATATTTTATCTTATTTTTTTACTGAATTTTTTTTTAATTAATTTTTAATTGACTATAAAGTATATTTTTTAAACCTCTGGTGTACAAACACCATAATTTGATGATAACTTCACTTTTTTTCAAAAATTTTTTTTAAATTGAAAAGAATTATATGTAGCTTGATGACATATAACTCATTTTTCAAAAAATAAAAAATAAAAAAAGTTATTAAAGTTTTAGTTAACCTTGGTATTTCAAGTTTAGGTACCACATTGGCTTAATAAATATTAAAATTCATCATATCACTATAAAATTTATATTTTTATAATTTGCACAATAAAGGCTAAAATGGGTTTTCATTTTATCAAAAAATTCATTCGGGAAGTTGTCCTAAAAATTATGGAAAAGCATAAATTTTACTCTGTAATGTCTTAGCCATTTTTTTGCAGGGTCAAGCATAGGCTTGGTGGGACCAAGCCTGTCCTGAACCAAAACCCAAGCCAAGAGGTAAGGTTCCTGCCCATAGATTTACAAATCGGGTGGCCGTTATTTAAATTCAAATAACGGGCACCCGTTTTGTAAATCTAAAATGGGCACACATTTTATGAAACTAAAAACAAGTGCCCGTTTCTTAAAGAGCCATTGCAATAAAAAAAACCAGACTATGGGCCTAATCTAATGATTGTGACTTTTCATTTTGTTTTCTATCGATTCGCACCAGACAAAGAGAATATTTTTGCCAACATTCCTTTTATTTGTCTTATTTTGAATCTGACATTAATAAAAGATTGTTTCAATTCAAATTTTGGTGCAAAAATGGGATCAAATCAACATAGAAAGAGGTTAAAGAAGAATCTAACACCTAAGGAGATTGCAGAAAATAGAGAGGAGGCAAAATGACAACGAGAAAGAAGAGAAAGACTTCGAAACCCGAATAATGTTGGAGCATCGAGTTCAACAATTGTTTCAAAAGAGGAGGACAATGAAGACCCCATAATGGATGTAGAGGTTGAAGAAGCAAAATTAGGTGCATCTTCTAATCCAGTATTGGATACAGGTATGTCTTCACATCCAATTGTTACAACTTATTCTGATAAAGATGTTCATGATTTGCTAGAAGCAGGTTACAATATAAATGATTTAAATTTTATTCCTGAAAATAGATTAACAAGTTTAATTACATGTGAAATTTTAGAAATTAGTAATGTTAATCATAATGATAAAGGAACTAAAAGTCAAACCCTAATTGAAACACCAATTCAAATTGAAATCAACAATATAAATGTAGACATAGAAACACCGATTGAGAAAGAAACTCATTTGAATGATAATGAAATAAATGAACAATTTCAATTAAAATTTGATGTGTTAGACAATCCACGTGGTTTGGTTTCATCGAGACAAATTAGGACACATGCGAGCAGATTGTTTAGATAATTTTTTTATAATAAACAATTTGGGTTTCAATGTCAATTAATGTTACAATTAATTAAAATGTCTAAAATGTGAAAAGTGATGAAGAGGTTAGGCATTATGTGAAAACTAAGAAGAAGGATGAGTCTCTAAAAAAAGTTGTATCAACTATTGCTAGTGCCTTTGACACAATTGGAAACAAAAGTCGTTGTAAAGATAGTAATGCGACACAACGAGCAATAACAACTTTAGTAAACAAAACTACTACTGATAAAAGAATGATTTCAAACATAAGTGGATATCTTAATATTAATCGTAAAAATTTAGCAAGAGTTGTAAATAGAAGAGTTAACTTAGAGAGTGATCTAGCAAACCATTTATGGACATTCAGTGGCAGACTCCCGAGGTCTGACATGAAACTTACTAGTGAAGTCAAAACTTTGATTAAATTTTTTTAGCACGATAATACAAGAGTATCCCCTAATGCCAGAGATGTTCTTAAATTAAGAGTCAGTTCAAAAGTTTGTGATCCACATCCAAAACACCTTTTAGATATGACTCAAACAGAATTGTATAAAAAATTTGTGGATGATAAGGTGTTAACAATTAGTATTAGTCAAAGATCTTTTGAAAAATGTAAACCATGGTATGTAAGGATTAACAAAGAAAAAATCACCTGTTGTTGCAAAAATCATGTTCAATTTCATTATCATTGTGATATTTTTCGATCTATATGTTCTACTATGCATACTAATGAAATGTTGCAGGAATGTGGTATAAATATACCACCTAAAACTGTAAAGGAGTTTATATCAAATTTGTTTTGTAACCCACCTAATGAGAAATTTTATCTTTTGAATGCATGTGTTTCTAGTGTATGTGATGTATGTGGCAATCTTACATTATTAGATGAATGTTTGCATGAAAATATTTCATTTGATTTTGGACAACAATTAGTTGATGTAAAAAGATTTAAAACTGTTGAGTATCCATTGAAGGATGGAAAAGTTGGAAAATGGTGTGACCTAATAACTGAAAAACTTAGTGTTAATGCTTTTATGAATGAATTCAAGAGTAAGATCATACCTAAATATGTGAAACACTCTCACAATTCTAGATGGCTTGATGGACAATTTTGCATATGCAAGAATACATTTCCAATTGGTAGTATACTATTAGTTGTTGACTTTGTAGAGAACTACATGCTTGCACCACAAGATGAGATCCAACCACATTATTATAATTCAGTGCAAGTAACAATTTTTATTCATATTGTCTATAGACATGCACCTGATAGTACAAAAGAGGATTGAAAAATATTGAGAGAGTACCATTTCTATATGAGTGATAATAAGTTACACTCATCGGAGTTTGTCCAATATTGCTTTAATACCTTTTATGAAAATTTAAGGGAGAGAGAAATTCATATAACACAACATCTAATATGGTCAGATAATTGCACAGGACAATTCAAGAATGCTAGAATGTTTTATTGGTTGAGTAGGATGCACAAGAAAATAAATATCCAACATATCTGGAGTTTTTTTGAGGTTGGATACGGGAAGGGAGAACATGATGGTGTTGGTGCATGTGTTAAGAGAGCCCTTTGTGGAGAGCAACTCAAATTTGAGGAAAAATCAAAATTTAAAGATGCATGTGCAATTGTTGAATGGTGTAAAATAAGTTTGTCTACAAGATCAAGTCAGAACTCTACAATCAGATATTTTTTCTGGCTAGTTGAAGAGAAGAATATCTTTTCAAGATATGATTGTAATACAATCTACAGATAGGCTAAATGGCATTCATTTAGGAGTTCTAATTCTAACACTTGGACTATATGGACTAGGGAGCTTGCATGTTTTTGTCAATTTTGTGTTGCAGGTGAATGGGAAGAATGCAAGAGTACATAATGGGTTGAAGAATGGCAACAAAAATCATTAACACCTAGTGAGAGACAAGATGAAGATGTTATAATAAATGAAGACCTGGATCATGCCTTTGCATCAGAAGATTATGACCATGTTTCAGATCTCATACAACCTGGTAGTTTAATACAATTTATTGTAAAAATTTAAATTATATATTAGTTACATGTGTATGTCATATAATTTATGATTATATATATATTTGAATTATAAACCTTTAATTTAAACAAGTTTTATTTACAGTGCACATATACTTAATTTGGTTTTGCAGGACATGTGTATGTTGTTGTTGCACCTGAGGATAATGAAGAGCAGATAGAGTATTGGTTAGCTTGATGTGTAGAACCCAAGAAAAAGTTGATATGTCATCAAGTAGATGATGATAATTTTCAGTATCCAATTGGGTCTATTGTGGTAGTTGGTACATGGCTATGCAAATACCTAACAAGAAGGAATGGTTTACCAACTTTTGAAGACTACCAATCAGAAAAGAAGATTATACACTATTCCCATTTGGTAGTGGCAATAAATATCAAATTAGAAAGATACAAAGGGAGACCTGCTAATAAAATTTTATGGACACTTTCAATGGAAGAGCATGAGGCAATCATAGATGCATTGCAGAAAAGAGAGGATGCTGATGGTATATTAGGTTTAATCAAATTTATACATGTAAGTTTTTATTCAATTGTCTTATTAACTTTAAAATTAAAATAAACTTTAAATAAACTTGAGTACATAAATTCTAACATTTCAACATGTTTATTTTTATGATGCAGTCCATGTCGGGAAGAACATCTAGATGCATTGTAGAAAAGAGAGGATGTTGATGGTACATTATGTTGAATCAAATTTATACATGTAAGTTTTTGTTCAATTGTCATATTAACTTTAAATGAAATCGAGTACACAAATTCTAACATTTCAACATGTTTATTTTTATGATGCAGGATGTCAGGAAGAACATAGATCTGCATTGCAGAAAAGAGAGTATGTTGATGGTACATTAGGTTGAATCAAATTTATACATGTAAGTTTTTGTTCAATTGTCATATTTGTATATGTTTTCTACACGTCTTCTTTGAAGAGTCATAATTTATAATTTAGAGATATAAATTTGAAATTAAAATTAAAATTAACTTTAAATGAACGTTTATAAATTCTAACATTTCAACATGTTTATTTTTATGATGCAGGATGTCTGGAAGAACATAGACGTGAAAGTTATTTATGTAGTACAATGCACTCTTGTATTTGTACAATTTTGGGTTAATAATTTAAGATCACATGAACTCACTTTTATACATCGAATTTTGTTTTAAATATTTAAGTTAAATTCATAACTTTGTATTCACCTAATTTTGTTGTTACAAATATTAAACTATGCTCATTGGTTAGATTATGTTCACTTAATATATCTCATTGTTTAATAGTTATTAAGTTTGTAATGTATCCATATTGTTCTTGTCAATTTTACATGTATTAATAGATGTCATTGTTAGATCTAGATGATTTTTTTATAGTTAATCAAAGTGTTCATATTACTCAAGTAACACGTATCTAGATATTATACTTAGATCAATTACACATGAATTAATAGATCTCATTGTTAGATAGATTTTTTTTAACGATAAATTGATAAATTACATAACAAGTCCTGATTAAGATAAATTGATAAATTACATAACAACTCATGACTAAGATAAATAACATAACAAGTCCTGAAATAATTTACATGTATCATAATGTTCACCATATCAACTCATGATATATACATATAATCACAAAACAAAGTCCTACTCTAAAAACAAGTCCAAGTACAATATATGATAACAAGTGGACTAGTATATAATGCAAGTCCTACTCTAACAACAAGTAAAAATAATATGAACAAGTCTAAACAAGCCTAAATAGTCATCATAAAACAAGTCCAAATAGTCATAAAAAATAATATGAACAAGTCCAAATAGTCATCATAAAACAAGTTCAAATAGTCATCATAAATAAAATGAGCAAGTCCAAATAGTTATCATAAAAAAAGTCCAAATAGTCCAAATAGTCATCATAATCTAACTCTACTCATCTAGCTGATCTATAGTCCTCTTCAATCCACGTGAAGAGGACTGCGATGCATCAACATGCTCTGTTTGGTCCTGAGTACCCTCATCCTACTCTGTTTGGTCCTGAGCACCTTGATCCTACTTTGTTTGGTCTCGAGCACCCTCATCCTCAACTACATGAAAAGTGGATGAAGCCAAGTCCTGTAAAAAAATTTAAATTACAAATTAAAAATTATTTAAATTAATCATCTAAGATCTAAATACACACAGTACATTGAAAAAGATCTAGATACACACAAGACATTGAAAAATTACTTAAATTAATCATCACCTCAAAGGATAGTGTCGATGGATGCATTTGGCTTAATCCTGTAGCCATGCCAAGACTCATGGTGGTGTCGACCTGAACAACATATATAAAGCATGAATCAAACTTATAGTACATATATACATAAATTATAAAGTATATATAACTTGATTAAATATATAAATATAGAATAAAAACATGTGTACATTACTTGTGTGTGACACGTAGCTAATGTCACCGATGAGTGAGGACGTAAATGGGATTGTGCAACATGAGACAATCCAAAATCCTACAATTACAAAAAAAAAAGTGTGAATCAAAGTTGTACATAAATTAGTAAGATACAAATACTTAAAATTAATAAATGAAAAACATACTACAAGTATATGCGGTTGAATCTCAGTGACTGGTGGGGTAGAGAATGAAGGACTGCCAATCTCATTCGTACATGAGAGACCCTACAAAATCACAAAAATATGTCAAACACATTATCAATTAAAGTTTATTTTGTTTAAAGTTTAAATGTATCAAGATCAAAGTGCATACTGTGAATGGAGCACTGAGATGTCGAGGTGTCGATGTCATATGATGATGACTAATGAATGTTGGAGGGTCAACCCTCCTCTGTTCACCAAAAAATCCACATGTTATGACTAATAATTGTATAAATAAGAAATTTAATATTACGCTATATTTAAATTATAATTAAATTTACCTGTGTAGGATGATCATCGTCTGCATTAAGGAAATCAACATATGATGAGATATCATCCTCGGCATCACCATGTGTTCCATCATCATCATTGGCATATCCACCATGTGCACCACCAGCATCATCACCATATCCACCATGGGTAGCATGGGTAGCATCAGGATCAAACTGGGGATCCATACATATACCCCCACAACTCGTGCAAACATGTTCTATGCTGGGGGTAGTCCTCGTCTGGGTCATGTGCTGTAACAAATTGCCCGTAAGGGCACTCAAAGAACCAAGAGATGATTGAACTGCTCGATGATAGACAGGTGCAGGAAGTATAGGAGTTGGAAGAGGAATGAGGGGCTCATTGCACACATGATTTCTAGTTCTGTCACTCAATTTGGCCCCTGGCCTACCCTGTGGCATGCCTCGGCCAACCCTCTGAAATGCTCTCATGTCAAAATAATTGGGGTTTCTTACCCAATTCAAACTTAGCCCATAATTTCTTTAAAAAATAAAGTGGGACCTCATGATTAGCATGTGGTGGATGGTCAAATACCATCCACCACCACTCCCAAAAATGCTCTGCTATCCCAGGGTGTCTACACCATCTAATGGAAATGCATGGCTTCTTGCCAACTATCTGCTCACCCCCTTGTAGGGTTCAAAAAATAGCGTGCCAAATCATTTTTTGTAATTTTTAATTTATTAACCTCTTTATAAGAGAGGCCATCAGTATAATATACACGCATAGACTCCCTCCATGACTCAAAACTATCAATCTCATAGTCTAATGTCTGTATGGAATCTAGTACACCTTGCATGCTATCTGCAAGGTGTAGTAGTTGGACAGATGGATATGGATCATGCCTAATAATGTTTATGTCTCTCAAGATGTCCTCTACATTTCTCCTAATATTATCTCTGAGCTCTCTAGGTGGAGGTGGAGGTGGAGGTGGAGGGGGGGGTGGAGGGGGAGGTGGAGGAGGAGGTCGTGGTGCATGCTAACCTATAAGCTCATCAATGTGAAAATCATCCATACTGTCAATCTGCGTACAAATAAAAATATGATAATTTACAATTAACATACTGTAAAATATATTTTACCTTACAACTTGAATGACTTAAATAATCAAAACTTAAGAGAGAGAGAGAGAGGGGGGAAGAGAGAGAGGAGAGGGAGAGAGAGAGAGAGAGAGAGAGAGAGAGAGAGAATTAACATGATAATTTACAACTAACATACTGTAAAATATAAAACATAAAAACTTAAGAACAAATAAAAACATGATAATTTACAATTAACATACTGTAAAATATATTTTACCTTGTAACTTAAGAGAGAGTGAGGAGAGAGAGGGAGAGAGAGAGAGAGAGAGAGAGAGAGAGAGAGAGAGAGAGAGAGAGAGAGAGGAGAGAGAGAGAGAAGAGAGAGAGAGAGAGAGAGACGAGAGAGAGAGAGAGAGATAGAGAGAGAGGGAGAGAGGAGAGGAGAGAGAGAAGAGAGAGAGTGAGAGAGAGGGAGAGAAAGAGGAGAGAGAGAAAGAGAGAGAGTGAGAGAGAGAGGGAGAGAAGAGAGAAAGAGGAGAGAGAGAGAGAGAGAGAGAGAGAGGAGAGAGAGAGGAGAGAGAGAGAGAGAGAGAGAGAGAGAGGAGAGAGAGAGAGAGAGAGGGAGAGAAAGAGGAGAGAGAGAAAGAGAGAGAGTGAGAGAGAGAGGGAGAGAAGAGAAAAAGAGGAGAGAGAGAGAGGAGAGAGAGAGAGGGGGGAGAGTGAGAGAGAGGAAGAGGAGAGAGAGAGTGTGTCTATGTTTTAAATTTATGTTTTGGTTGAACTAAATTTATGTTTTGGTTTTCTAAATTTATATTTTGATTTTCTAAGTTTAGGGTTTCGTAATTAACTTTTTATCTAGGTTTACGTTTTTGTTTTATTATCTAGGGTTTTAGTTTTCTATGTAGGGTTTTGCAATGTAATTTTGTATACCTAAATTTTACCAGTTTTCTACTTTAGTACGGTAATTTACTTGAAGTAAATTGAAATAAAAAAGAATTACAAATTTGAAAGATAAAATATAAAATTAAATTTATGCAATCATTTTGAAAATAACATTAAACATAGCATGAACTAAATTCATGTTTTGGTTTTCTATTTATTTATATTAAATGATTTTCTAAAATTTGGTTTTCTAAGATAATAAAAAACATAGTACGTAAAGAGGAGAGAGAAAGAGGAGAGAGGGAGAGAGAGAGGAGAGAGAGGAGAGAGAAAGATGAGAGAGAGAAAGAGAGAGAGGAAGAGAGAGAGAGAGAGAGAGAGAGAGTCTGTGTTTTTAAATTTATATTTTGGTTGAACTAAATTTATGTTTGGTTTTCTAAATTTATATTTTGATTTTCTAAGTTAGGGTTTCATAAATTAATTTGTTATCTAGGTTTATGTTTTTGTTTTATTATCTAGGGTTTTGGTTTTCTATGTAGGGTTTTGCAATGTAATTTTGTATATACCTAAATTTTACTAGTTTTCTACTTTAGTATGGTAATTTGCTAAGGAATTGAAATAAAAAAGAATTACAACTTTGAAAGATAAAATATAATTAAATTTATGCAATAATTTTGAAAATAACATTAAACTATACATTTTTAAATAAAAAATAACCTGAAACTACTTTTTCTAAAAAACAAAAATCATAAAAAAATAATAAAAAAGAATAGTACGTACCTGGAAGATGAAAAAAATGGCAAGTGGGGTTGACAGGGGAAGCTAAACTGGGTGCCCGAGCTATACCAAACGTGATTCCATTTTGCTGTGGATGAAAATGACAAGAATTTCGTTTAAAAGAAAAAATATATAGATTTTCAAAACGGGCACCCGATTTGTTCAAAATGGGTGCTCGATTTGTTCAAATCAAGTGCTCGTTCTGAACAAATCAGGTGCCCGTTTTGCTTTGGGTGCCCGATCCTATATGGGCGCCTGATTTTTAAATGGGTGCCTGATTTGAAAATTGTTTCGGGCTCTCGAAGCTAAACGGGCACCCAATTCGTAAATATCGGGCGTTCGATTTATATTACTTGTTTTCCTCCATCGCGGACTTCCACAGAATTGGCCCCCAACTTCGAACACACACCCATATATATATATATATATATATATATATATATATATATATATATATATATATATATATATATATATATATATATATATATATATATATATATATATATATATATATATATATATATATATACAAACAAATACAATATATTGTTATTAATCAATGTCTAAGTATTATATATATTCTAAGTGATCATATGACTGAAGCTATAAACATTAACACTCCCTCTTAGCTAGGGAGGATGATCAAACATAATGTTCTGTGGTATCCCTTGTCAACACATATCACCCTAACTATAGCCATACAATACATCAACACTCCCTCTTAGCTAGAGAAGATAAAATCCATCAAGGTAATAAATCATTAATTTTGAAAGAGAGGAGATATCATCCCACTGTGATATCAGGAGATATGGTATATGCATGAATATCAAGTCACATGATGTTCACCATAGCTCATAAATATCTATGGTATGTCTAATGACAATACGTCTCATGATATCTGTCATATGGATACTAAGTTTACGTAGAGACATGTCACTATGTGATATGTTTCATAGGGTCCAATCAATATGTAATACTAAGTTTAGAAAGGATCCTAAAATGATTCATATGGATGCTAAGAAATCATATATTACATAATTCATGATATGAAGTATCACCTAACATGTGGCACCAAGTTTTACATATCAACTAACATGTGATATGAGGAATCACCTAACATGTGATACCCAATTTTCAATATCACCTAACATGTGATATGAGGAATCACCTGACATGTAATACCCAATTTTACATATCACCTAACATGTGATATGAGGAATCACCTTAGATTGTGATACCTAATTTTCATACCACCTTGATATGAGGAATCACCTTAGATTGTGATACCTAATTTTCATACCACCTTGATATGAGGAATCACTTTAGATTGTGATACCTAATTTTCATACCACCTTGATATGAGGAATCACCTTAGATTGTGATACCTAATTTTCATATCACCTTGATATGAGGAATCACCTTAGATCATGATACCTAATTTTCATATCACCTTGATATGAGGAATCACCTTAGATCGTGATACCTAATTTTCATATCACCTCAGATCGTGATAAAAGGATAGAGTAAATAAGAACATTACATTCCATTTACATATAACCCTATTATGGTATGTGCATAGACATATAACTGTCTACCATAATGAATCTCCATTACAAGATCGTCACATTGTAATATCAGATACAAGTGTTCATTGTCGAAAATTCGTCACCTTTCTCCAATGTTCACAGGAGGGCCCATAAGTCCTGGAGTCACACACGTCAAATCCACCTTGACTCACGTCAGAGAGTGGATCCATCATGGCTCATCCCAAAGGGTGGAAACAAGGGCTTTCACCTTAGACTTCTCTCTCAAGGAGAAGAATGCAATAACATAATAGATGAAAGTCCTTTTCATTTAAGGCTTCATTCTCCAACATGCCAAGTTTATCTCGAAGGTACACAACCTTACCTCTAGCAAGAAACTTGGTGAGAATATCAGCCATATGTTCTATAGGGATAATGTACCTTGAATATCATACTTATGAACTACATCTCTTATATAGTTTGTATCACTCTAGGTGAACCCAAAGTTATGTAGGAGATAGCATAATGACATTTCAGCCAGCACACATGAGACTCAATCTCATGATCATAGTCCTCTAGATGCTTCCTTTAAGGTCTTGTAAAAACCTCCTCACCTCCTCGTCCAAGGTTATTTTAGATGAACTATCATACTCCATCTGAATCTAATATCAACCTTCTGTGAGCAAGTCATGTCTTTGTTCTTCAGTCTGCACTAAGCTCTTTTCTTGAATTCCCAACCATCTATCTAGGAATATCATGACCCAAATATCTGCATAAAACCCTTTTAGTTCACATACATGAAATTTCATCATTTGAATTGCAATTATTTTCCTTTTTATAGTTTCTATGTCACTAGGGAAACCATCTTGATATGGTTTACTCCTTTGAATCAATATGACTAAGATCCTTGGAAATCAAATAAGGCATATCCTCTAGATGTTGTACAAACTCCCTCTGAATCTTCAAGTACTAACATCAACATTTAACCTTCTTGTCCAAGGTTTCCTCTAATGGTTCATCAGACTTCTTCTAAATGTGATATCAACCTTCTGACCTTCTCGTCCAAGGTTGCTTCTAATGCAGTGTCACACTCCCTTTGAATTTGATGTCAACTCTCAACTTAGTTCCATAACTATAGACATTAAGTTCTTTCTCCCTTGAATGCAATCTTGTATGTTTCTAGATTTTTATTTTTATTTTATTTTTTTTCAATGCACTTCAAAGAGAGATTACAATTAGTTCATAAAACTAAACTATCCTAAAGAAAAATATCAATTATAGAAGTATAAAAGATTTACTATCTCAATGTTATAGCATGAATTAATGACTCAAAAATTCATGAACATTATTCAAGGGTATGAAGTACTTATCTCTATATACGTATGATACTCCTGAGAATTCACAACAAACTCATGACACCCTGTTGAGCACACCACATCATTTAATGCTCTTGTAACAACTCGATTCCATATGATTTGTTTCTACAAAATGATGTGTTGGTAATGCACCTTGATTCACATAATCTTAAGGATGACATTCTCACAACAATATTGATACATTTCCCTCTTCAAGTTTTCATGTACTCCTCCAAACATTAGCTCTTTCAATATGAAATCTTATCGATTGATCCATCTGATGAGTCATCAATGGATAGTTATTTTTCTTAGTGTCTCAATCTTTTGTTGACTCCACAATTGCATTATGCGATGTTTAGAGTGTCACCATTCCTTGCATATCTAATAAAATATCTTATGTGTCTTTGCACTGTGTTAATCCAAGATGTGATTATGTCTTCAACAGAATGTGAGTCAGCAATTTAGCAGCTTCAAGACCCATCTCTGATTGATCCAAAAAATGTTATTTGTATGGAGTACACAAAATATCAACTCTTGATGTTGTCAACAATCAAGTCTTCAATCTTAATTACATCAAATCATTTCATTATGATATAATATATATGTCATAAGAAGATGACACCAATATATTCATGATAGTCATCACTAGTGTTCAACAACCCAACCAACTGATGATGACTCAGCAATCTTGGGACCTCCATAGGCAATAATGAATAGCCACTCCCAACACCTCAATATCCATGATTCTTCCTAGTCAACACACGATATCGATTGTTGTCTCCTTGTGCACACTTTACTAGCAGCTCTCAACACTATATCAATTGTGTCTCTTATGTTTCTTTCACTTGTTAGATATGGTTCAATGAAACAGATGATTGCAATCACCAAATTTGATCACTATACTGCTTCAATTCGCTAATCAACCCCACCAAGTTTCACATCATAGTTTTCAGTGTCATGTTCTGCCATGAGAGCATTGAATTGTCTGCAATGTTAGAAATATGTGCCATGTAATCTTTACAAATTTAAATGTTCAAATGAATCCGCATAGCACCATTGTCTCATTGCCAAAATATGCTCGATGCCTGTTGAAGAACCAATCATTTCTCGCCATTGTATTCAAGATGAATGTTTGCACCTCATTCAAAAGGATATACATTCCCTTCCCTTTGTCAAGTCCCTGAACATACTAGTTCATGATAGGCATGGGAAGGCTGTAAAGTAGAGTTCTCCTCTCCAACTCCTCCTGTATTGTTGGCATCAGCTTCCTCTCTCTAGTAGACGTGCCTGAGCTAGTGAGAAACTCTAAAATGGGATGAGCGAAAAGGATGGGAGAGGAGTTCCCATTGGCAATATGATGAATCTCAGGCTCAAGATCCTCATACATGATGACAGGAAACATCTTCTTGAAACTTGCTCAATCACTTCTCCCATGGAGTCCATACCTTGTCAAATACTCTGTGTTAGCATTTCTCATGAGAATTGCAGAGCACTTAAGATTGCACTTTGTCAGTGTTCCTGGTCATGTTCTTGATGAATTTGAGAGCCTTCCACCCCCTCTCATTCTCCCCATTCAAAACAATGGGAGCTTCCGGCATCTTGGATAAATCTCAAGCTCCTCACAACAGTGATAAATCTTCATACATATCCTATTGCTGACTACATCGATTGTGTAATTTCTTCAATAAGGGATTCAAAGAAACCCACGAAATAACAATATCTTGCTCCTTAAAAAAATAAATGAAAACATATCAACTATGTGAGGGAGTTATCACATGAATAGAGGCCAGGCCCATCCTCCAATGATAATTTAACAAATTCCCATGATAATATTATTGTGAATGCTATTCCATTATTATTGTTGTCTCTGATTTTCTTACATTTGCAAGTCTGGCTCTGATACCATGTTGAACTTTTCAGATTGCTACAAATGTAATAGCACTGCCGTGATTGAATATGGTCTGTGTTTTCCAAATGGAACAATCTCTCTTATTTATATTAGGAATGAGGCTATGAGAGACATGTCCCTTCATGGGACATGTCTATTCATTTTATAATGTTTCATTAATCAATCATATATTAGAATAATATATATTAATAATAATATAACATACACACACACACACACAAATAAATACAATATATTATTATTAATCAATGTCTAAGTATTATATGTATTCTAAGTGATCATATGACTGAAGCTACAAACATTAACAAGTGTTGACCCAAGGTTCAATCTAGTATGCTCTTGTATGATCCAAAACTTGCAAGGAAGGAAAATATGAGGTTAGATCCAAAGGATCTAAGCAATGCCTAGCACCCTATTATTGATCCTTATCTACAATTATGCATGTGCATAGTCAATCCATATACTTCTAAAATGAACTATGCTACAGAACATGGGTGTGTGTTAATGTGATTCAAAAGCTATTATGCAAGATTGTTTTATTTATTGAGATAAGGATATCATAATTCTACAAGAATAAATATTTTGAGAAATATTTGAATTTAATTTTGACAATAACATGAGGAGTGATATATTTCCATCATTATAGAAGAGATAACCACCTACAACTATATTTCATAATTCCTCCTTTGAAGTCATAGGTTAGTTTAAAATGGAGAAAGTATACAAACTCACCAATTTAATCCCAAAATTTCATAACATTGCATTCTTGTTGCTGTTATGGTGCACAACAACAGCAAGCATGCAATGACAACAATAACATTGCATGATGCTTGAGCTCAAATTCAAAATAGTAAGTGTATTATTTTATTACTACTAAATTTTGGGGTAAAACCTTGCAAGTCTTACACAGACTCAACAACATGGTAGCATTGATCCAATAACAGAAAATATATTACAAATGCCAAGCTCTCGGTCTCAATGAAATAAATAGTGTATAAAATAATATAGGTGCACAACAACAGTAAGCATGCAATGACAGCAATAACATTGCATGATGCCCGAGATCAAATTCAAAATAGTAAGTGTATTAATGTATGTTTGCATGGTACTAGTTATTAAACAGTGAGATCATGAACAATGTATGATGCCCTAGCTTGCAGCCCGCGAGCCATCAAGACATTTCCTCATGAAATGATCATAAATGGGGAGTACCATATAGTGATTATCAATAGAAAAACCAATAAAGAGAGATCAGACACTTCACACAATGCCTTGAAGGTAATAGAAATGATGCCCTAGCTCTCAAAGCTCGCAGGTCATCGAGCATTCCAAATGCTAAAATGTAAAAAATGCCACTATTAACAATTCTAAGATGTAAACAATGCCACTGAAATTGATTTAATGAGAAGACAAAGCTCGAATGCCTACCTTCCAAATGAAAAGATGTAAACAATGCCAGTATTAAACAGTGAGCTCATGAACAATGTATGATGCCCTAGCTTGCAGCCCGCGAGCCATCAAAACATTTCCTCATGAAATGATCATAAATGGGGAGTACCACATAGTGAATATCAACAAAAAAAAAATAGAGAGAGATCAAACACTTCACACAATGCCTTGAAGGTAATAGCAATGATGCCCTAGCTCTCAAAGCTCGCGAGTCATCAAGCATTCCAAATGAAAAGATGTAAACAATGCCAGTATTAAACAGTGAACTCATAAACAATGTATGATGCCCTAGCTTGCAGCCCGTGAGCCATCAAGACATTTTCTCATGAAATGATAATAAATAGGGAGTACCACATAGTGAACTTTAACATCAAAACAAATAAAGAGATATCAAACACTTCACACAATGCCTTGAAGGTAATAGAAACTATGCCCTAGCTCTCAAAGCTCACAAATCATCGAGAATTCTAAATGAAAAGATGTAAACAATGCCAATATTAAATAGTGATCTCATGAACAATGTATGATGCTCTAGCTTACAGCCTGCGAGCCATCAAGATATTTCCTCATGAAATGATCATAAACAGGGAGTACCATATAGTGAATATCAATAGCAAAACAAATAGAGAGAGATCAAACACTTCACACAATGCCTTGAAGGTAATAGAAATGATGCCCTAGCTCTAAAAGCTCGTGGGTCATCAAGCATTCCAAATGAAAAGATGTAAATAATGCCAGTATTAAATAGTGAGCTCATAAACAATGTAAGATGCCCTAGCTTGCAGCCTGCGGGCCATCAAGACATTTCCTCATGAAATGAACATAAACAGGGAGTACCATATAGTGAATATCAATCACAAAACAAATAGAGAGAGATCAAACACTTCACACAATTCCTTGAAGGTAATAGCAACAATGCCCTAGCTCTCAAAGCTCGCAGGTCATCAAGCATTCCAAATGAAAAGATGTAAATAATGCTAGTATTAAACAATGAGCTCTTAAATAATGTATGATGCCCTAGCTTGCAGCCCGCGAGCCATCAAGACATTTCCTCATGAAATGATCATAAACAGGGAGTACCACATAGTGAATATTAACAACAAAACAAATAGAGAGAGATCAAACACTTCACACAATGCCTTGAAGGTAATAGCAATGATGTCCTAGCTCTCAAAGCTTGCAGGTCATCAAGCATTTCAAATGAAAAGATGTAAACAATGCCAGTATTAAATAGTGAGCTCATAAATAATGTATGATGCCCTAGCCTGCAACCTACGAGCCATCAAGACATTTCCTCATGAAATTATCATAAACAAGGAGTACCACATAGTGAATATCAATAACAAAACAAATAAAGAGAGATCAAACACTTCACACAATGGCTTGAAGGTAATAGAAATGATGCCCTAGCTCTCAAAGCTCATGGGTCATCGAGCATTCCAAATGAAAAGATGTAAATAATTCCAGTAGTAAACAGTGAGCTCATGAACAATGTATGATGCCCTAGCTTGCAGCCCACGAGCCATCAAGATATTTCCTCATGAAATGATCATAAATAGGGAGTGCCACATAGTGAATATCATCAACAAAACAAATAGAGAGAGATCAAACACTTCACACAATACCTTGAAGCTAATAGCAATGATGCCCTTGCTCTCAAAGCTCATGGGTCATCAAGCATTCCAAATGAAAAGATGTAAACAATGCCAGTATTAAACAGTGAGCTCATAAACAATGTATGATGCCCTAGCTTGCATCCCTCAAGCCATCAAGACATTTCCTTGTGAAATGATCATAAATAGGGAGTACCACATAGTGAATATCAACAACAAAACAAATAGAGAGAGATCAAACACTTCACACAATGCCTTGAAGGTAATAGCAACGATGCCCTAGTTCTCAAAGCTCATGGGTCATCAAGCATTCCAAATGAAAAGATGTAAACAATGCTAGTATTAAACAGTGAGCTCATAAACAATGTATGATACCCTAGCTTGAATCCCACGAGCCATCAAGGCATTTCCTCATGAAATGATCATAAATAGGGAGTACCACATAGTGAATATCAACAACAAAACACATAGATCAAAACACTTCACAAAATTCCTCGAAGGTAATAGCAACGATGCCCTAGCTCTCAAAGCTCGTGGGTCATCAAGCATTCCAAATGAAAAGATGTAAACAATGCTAGTATTAAATGGTGAGCTCATAAACAATGTATGATGCCCTAGCTTGAAACTAGCGAGCCATCAAGACATTTCCTCATGAAATGATCATAAACAGGGAGTACCACATAGTGAATATCAACAACAAAACAAATAAAGAGAGATCAAACACTTCACACAATTCCTTGAAGGTAATAGAAATGATGCCCTAGCTCTCAAAGCTCATGAGTCATCGAGCATTCCAAATGAAAAGATGTAAACAATGCTAGTATTAAATAGTGAGCTCATGAACAATGTATGATGCCCTAGCTTGCAGCCTGCAAGCCATCAAGATATTTCCTCATGAAATGATCATAAATAGGGAGTACCACATAGTGAATGTCAACAACAAAACAAATAAAGAGAGATCAAACACTTCACACAATGCCTTGAAGGTAATAGCAACGATGGCCTAGCTCTCAAAGCTCATGGGTCATTGAGCATTCCAAATGAAAAGATGTAAATAATGTCAGTATTAACATTCATATTTTGCTATTAAATCAACAAATGCCATCAAAATGAAATTGAGTTAATGAGAAGACAAAGCTCAAATGCCTACCTTTAAGAAACTTTTACATCTTTTCATCAAATGACCCAAAAACATCAATAATCATCATATATGGTCACTAATAGCCAACTTTTAGAAGAATATGAATCAATGCAAACATACATAAGTGGATGAACATAAATAATGAAGGTACTTGACATTGCCTGAAGTAATGAAGTGTTGACCTGGGGTTCAATCCAGTTTGCTCTTATATGATCCAAAACCTGCAAGGAAGGAAAAGATGGGATTAGATCCAAAGGATCTAAGTAATGCCTAGCACCCTATTGCTGATCCTCATCTACAATTATGCATGTGCAATGTGAATAAAAACTAAGAGTATTGAATTTTATCATGCAATGTTATTGTTGTCATTGCATGCTTGCTGCTGTTGTGCACCATATATTATTTTATACATTGTTTATTTCATTAAGATTGTGGGCTATTGTAGTTGAGTATATTCTTTTGGGGTCTAATCTATTGTAGTTGTTTCTTTTTTCTTTGAATCATTGTTTACAATTACTTTTTATGCAATATTTGTGTGAAGAACAAGAAAAAAATGGTGAACAAGTGTATTTGACAAAGATAAACATGACACATTTTGTTGGGATAATTGAGTTGGCCTGGTACCATTTTCATTATAGAAGAGATAACTACCTACAACTATATTTCATAATTCCTCCTTTGAGATCATAGGTTAGTTTAACTATTGGACAATGAGATGATAGGAGCTTCAAATAGATTTGAATAAAAACTAAGAGTATTGAGTTTTATCATGCAATGTTATTGTTGTCATTGCATGCTTGTTGTTGTTGTGCACCCTATATTGTTTTATACACTCTTTATTGTTGGAAATTTGGCTGAGTTAGATACATAGATGTTGTCATTATGGAAACATATGATCTACATGAAGATCGCATAGGACAGAGAGCAAGTATGATAGAGCGCAATGCAAAATTGTCTAAGTATGAGATAATGTTTTTGCTAGTGTACCCAATGATAGTTTTGATTAGCAATGTTGATTGGGGTAAGTTCACTGCTTGCACACTTGAACATAGATACTATGGTGACTATATAAGACTCACCTAAGAGTGCAAGTTAGTATGACATGTACGGAAGAATTTATGATAGTTTTACTAAAGACAGTGTTAAGCCGACATGATATAATATGAAGACAAAATTGGTAAAGAGTTAAGGGACTATTTTGTTTATCAAAATAATGTCTTAACAATATAAAGGGATGACATCCTAGATGTTAACCCTTGGGTAAAGAAATTTTGTATTATGTAAGCCGACTGTAAGATTTATTAGTCTTAATAAACTTGTATAAAGAGATGTAATGATGTAATTGAAAGTACATGAAAAATAGATGACATGAATGTAATAGCGATAGTGAAAAAGGCAACAAAGATATATTGATGCAAAGTTACAAGTAGTATAAGGTTATGTACCTTGACCTATTTCATAATCAGTAAACATTGTATATTACTTGTTTGGGCAGTGGGCTCATCTGGTAATCATATTTTGTACTACTAACTCCTAGCAGGGTTGAGGCTTCTAACAAGGCCTATAGTCCCTTAATTAGGACTGAGACACTATATGCATGTAATAGGCTCCTAACAGGGTCAACATCCTTAACAAGATACTTTTGATTAGTGGATCTTTGGTGGTACCATCCCCACTGGGGTTTTCCCTTGGCCAAGGTTTCCTTGAGAACAAATAATGTGTTATGAGTTCATTTGTTTTATTGCTATGCATGTTGTTTAGTTTTCTATGTTATGCATGCATTAAAATAATCTGTTATATCCATAGTTGGGCAAAAGTAAAATTTTGTAGAATACTGATTCACCCCCCCTCTCAGTATTCCCTATTTCAAACAATTGGTATAAGAGCTTAGTTATTCATAAAAGAATTATTCAAGGAAAGCCTAGTAGCTTGAGTAAGATCTTTGTGGATATGGGTTAGTTACAGAAGAATCCTGAAAAGCTCTTGAACAGATTGATATGCTTATTGAAGAAAGAGACACTTTGAAAGGAAAATATGATGATGCAAAGAACCTCATTGAGAAATTGAAAAACAAGTTGGAAGATATGAAATCAAAAAAGGAATCTAAAATTCAAATTGAAGATTGTGATGACAACTTAGAAAAAGAAAATGAGATCCTTAAACATGAATTGAAGATAAAAAATCTAAAGCTAAGTCTGAAAGATGGAAATGATAAGAATGAAACAAATCTAAAATCTGAGAATGAAAATCTGAAGCTTGAAAATGAAGGGCTAAAATATAAACTTGGTAAAGTAACATCTGAACTTGAGAAAGTCAAATTGTAGTATGCCGAACTTGAGAAATACAATACAATTGTGAAAGGTGAATTGACTCAATCTAAGCAGCAACTTGAAAGACTATATTCAACTAGTGAGAAGATTGATGAACAATTGTCTTATCAAAAACTATTCTATGATAAAATTGGTCTTGGATTCAACACATCTAAAGAAAATGAAGAAAGCAAGGAACCGGATCTGAAAATGTCTGAAAGCATAGATGAAAAGAAATCTGATGAAGTTGACAAATCTAAAGTTACACCTAAAGAAGAAGAACCACCTAAGAAAGAGGAGTCACCTAAAGGTATGCAAAGAGAATTTAAAGGTAGATACTTTACTTGTAATACTATTGGTCATATGATGAAAGATTGCACATGTAAGCAATTTAAACCTCTTAATGGCTATTGTTATAATTGTCATGGTTTTGGACATAGAGCTATTGAATGTAGAAAACCTAAATTTGTTGAGAATAATAATAGTAGTAGAATGTTTAGGAATACTAACCATGCAGATAAGAGACCTAATGAAGATATGAATAGGAGAAATGGAGTAGTATGTTATAGATGCAACAAAGTCAGACACATTGCTAGAAATTGTAGATCACATATCAATCAGTCTAGACCAAGACATGGAAACAATGGAATAGTTTATCAAATATGTAACAAGATTGGACATACAAAAAGGTTTTGTAGAATGAACAATATAGTTTTTCATCCTAATCCTAACCCTAGAAGTCATGCAAGGAGAAATGAAGATGCAAGTAAGAGTCAGAAAGGATGATGTAGTAATTTAGAAGAAGTGAAGTTTGTTAAAAGCATAGATCAAGGAGACACATTCAACACTGAAGGTAATTAGAAAGGTGAAGTATCAAGTGGTAAGAATGAATCTCTACCTAACCCATCTCAAAGTACTTAATTCATGAAAATTACAGTAGAATAGGAACTTAGATTAGTATAGAAGTGGATATATGATGAATTGAGTCTTGTGAAGTTAATGCAAGGTAGTATATGATGTATTGATGCTATGGTTAAGAGCGTATAGAAAAATATTATGTTTTGCGAGATCACAAGAAGTTTTAAGTTTTGCAGGTAAGCAGAAACAATGTTTTGAAAAGAAGCAGCAAAAGAATTGAATGTGATGTCAGATCTATGTGAGATTGAAATGATAAAAGGTTATGATTAGTATTATTTGATCATTAAAGAGAATACAAGTGCTAAGGAGATCAAAGAGTATTGATTGAAAGTGTTTTGCAAGGATTTGGTGAAGGATTTTTGTGCTGAATCTACGCAAGCCCTAAATCGTGGAATCGAGGTATTTTACTTGGCAGTTCTCTAAATCAGTTAAGGAATTAGAAGAAGTCATGGATGTTTCATTGATTTACAATGTCAGAGATAAGAATAGACCTAAAGTCAAAAGGGAACTAGTAGAACCCTTGGAAGATGATCCTAAGTTAGCTTTATCATTTGTACCACATGAAGTTTTACATCTAGAAAATGTTAGAAGTTATTTGGGATGTAAGCTAGAGACTCTCAGTCATAGTGATTTCACAAAAGAATATCAGAAGATCTACAATCAGGATATGTTATTGAAAGTAGGGTTTTAACATTTGAAAGATAATGAGATTATTAAGTATTCTCTGCAATATGAGTTTGATAATGAAGAATGTACCAAGATAATTTTAAGTAGAATTCACAATGGAAAGTTTTGGTTAGATGACAGAGTCATAGATATCATAGTTGACCTAATCCATGAGGTAACTAGACTATCTAAAATTGGATACATTCCTTTGAATGAAAAGAACATGAGGAAAATAGTTATAGACAACACAAATTCATCTTACAATGGCAGAGGAATAGTAATTAGCAAGATACAACAAGATGATGTCAGATATTTGTGCAAGATCCTTACAACTAAATTTTGTGCTAACTCAAGAGAAGATGACATGGTAGATGGAATGATACATGTAGCCTATTTTATGTGTGTTGATAAAGTACAAGTTGACATGTGTTGGATTTTGAGAATTCAATTGTTTGAGAATTTGGAAAAGATAAAGAAGACTAAGTACTCTCAGTTTAGATTCTCATCCTTGATAACTTATATATTTTTCCATTTTTTAAGAAGATTTCCTTACACCATTAGTAATGACTGGAATGATGGTCAAACTACAATGGAAAGGATTAACAAAGTGTATAGGAGATATCTTATTGATAAAGTCAATGAGAGTGCAGTGTTGGTGATTAAAACATTTCAGAATTTGATGTCAAGCAGATCAAGGATCCCTCAGTCCCTAGTAGAAAAGTATAAGAATGAGATATGTTTTATGGTTGATACTGAATTTACATACATTGAAGTAGTAGAGCCTAGAGTAGAGTTCATAGACCCTCTTGGCTATGAGATTACTGAGATTGAGATAGAAAAATATGTGAGTAGACTACTTAAGAGCAAGTTGGACATTCACAGTAATAGGTTTGGAACCTTTGAGGAGAACTTCAACTCCGCAAAGACTATCCTTGAAGAGAAAAAATCAAAGAAAAGAGTTGAAAGTACAATCAAGAAGATATTAAAGGACATAGGAATGACTGAACATGAGTTCTTAATAGCCAAACAAACAACAACAACAATTAGAGACATAGGACAAAAGGAAGTTTTATCTATTCCACCTCTATCATCAGTTGCAGTATAGCAAGAAGAGACACAAGTCAAGGTGAAAGTGGAAGTAACTAAGAAAGATCAAGAAGCAAGAAAATCCACTCGATCAACCTCCTTCACACCTACTAAAAGAGTGAAAGAGATTGCTACTAGACCGGGAAAGAGGTAGAAGATTTTAGTGCCACTAGTTCAAAGAAAGATTGCAAAAATTAAAGATGATGAAGACACTTCTGTTAAGAAGAAAACTTGGAAACCTAGAATTGAAAAAGTGAATGCACAGATTATTCAAGATGGAGATTTCACAAAGATGAACAAACACTATGATCTCTATGATTATGCAGAGAGATTGAACCTAGAAAATGTACTAGTAAAGCACATGATATTGGCTAACAAAAAGTTTGATACAATTCAGGGTAAGATACCTGATGACTTGTATAAGAAGCTTGTAAATAGGAAGAAAAGAGCATCAGAGGAAGATATATCAATAAGAGAAAATCTTGTAAGAAAGTTATGTATAGTTAAGAATGAAGAACATTTCAAAATTTTTTTGAAAGATCTAAACACCCATCTTAGGACAAAGAAGAGGACAATACAGATTATGGGAGGCAATTATGAATAAATCAACAAGGAAACAAAACAAGAAATTGTTAAGGTAATGACAGAGAATGATGGAAAACCATCAGTTGCAGTAGAGCCTGAAGAGTAAGTAGAAGAAGTAGAACAACAGGACATTCCTTCTCCACCATCCATCAACATTGAAGATGAATATATGAATATTGAAGGAACAAAGATCACTTTGGACAGTGATGATAATCTATTTAAAAACCTTGAAAACATTGTTGACAATTCGGCTTTTGAAGAGCAGGACAGTGCCAAAGGAGAAGAGAAGACAAAAACTAGAATTGAAGAATCTAAAGAGACAGAGAAACAAGTATATGTTCCCACCCAAGAAGAAATCAATCTAACACCTGAGACTGGTAAGAAAACTCAGATTAGTTCTATATTTGAGAGTTTGGGAAAAGAAGTAGATGATGATGATCAGATGGAATTGATCACATCTTTGAATAAAATTATTGGAAAGAATAAGAAAGTGAAGAGCCTTGAAGGATGCCTAAAGGAGCTAACTAAGAAGTTACAAGGCATTGTAACTACACAAATTGTAGAGGCTGATCCACTAGAAAAAGAAAAGAAAGTGTTGAATACATTTGATGATGAGTTTACTAACTTATCTGATGTAGCTAAGGTGAAGGCACAAGCAGCCTATGAGGCCAAAATACTTTTGGACGTAAGTTAGAACATCAAGAATGATATCAACAATCTTGATATTTGTATAAAAGACTTAAGAAGAAATTTAGACAGAGGAAAATCTTTGTACATTCAGTGTACAAAATCAGAAAACCTAATAGCATAGGAAATGCATAAGATTAAGATCAAGGAAGCTGAAATTAAAACTGAGATAAACCTTCTTTCAAGCCCCAATGTGAAGGTACTTGATGTTGAGAAGAAAATCTACAAGATTTATGATGAAGAATTTAACAAGATGGCAAGGACAGGAAGCTGAAAAGATTCTCTCTTTTAAGAGAGCATGTTTCTATCAAATTGAGCATTGTTGAAGGACAACTGGAAGAATGTCTTTCATCCAAGACATCTTTTTAGAAGTTCAGTTTTGAGAATCTCCAAGCCTGTGAAATTGTGTCTTATGGATTGTGCGCACTACTCAGTGTTGTAGATTCAATTAAGAAGGCATGGGAGAAAGAGTTAGAGAACATGAAGATTAATTTTGTAGATTGTGTTGCAAGCCTACTAGCTTTGCAATATTGAATGAAGGTATAAATTTTGTCTGAACACAGTTTTGTCACCCTCCTTACCTTTTTTTGTCATTATTGTCAAAGGGGGAGAGATATACAATAGAAAATTGATAAGCATGTACACTCCTAGGGGGAGTATAGTATGTTTATAAGATTTATGGAGTCATAAGGATAGTATATACATATTTTGTTGTATGGCCACAATTTTGAGATTTTTGAAGTTGTTGACTTAGCCAATTTTCTCATATGTTGCCACAAATGACAAAGGGGGAGATTGTTGGAAATTTGGCTGAGTTAGATATATAGATATTGTCATTATGGAAACATATAATCTACATGAAGATTGCACAGGACAAAGAGCAAGTATGACAAAGCGCAATGCAAAATTGTCTAAGTATGAGACAATGTTTTTGCCAGTGTACCCGATGACATTTTTTACTAGCGATGTTGACTGGAGTAAGTTCAGTGTTTGCGCACTTGAACATAGATACTATGGTGACAATAAAAGACTCACCTAAGAGTGCAAGTCAGTATGGCATCTACGGAAGAAGTTATGACAGTTTTACTGAAGACAATGTTAAGCCGACAAGATAGAATATGAAGACAGAATTGGTAAAGAGTTAAGGGATTATTTTGTTTATCAAAATAATGTCTTAACAACATAAAAGGGTGACATCCTAGATGTTAACCCTTCGGTAAAGACATTTTTTATTATGTAAGCCTACTATAAGAGTTATTAGTATTAATAAACTTGTATAAAGAGATGTAATGATGTAATTGTAAGTACATGAAAAATAGATGACATGAATGTAATAGCGATAGTGAAAAAGGCAGCAAAGATATATTGATGCAAAGTTACAAGCAGTATAAGGTTATGTACCTTGACCTATTTTGTAATCAATAAACATTGTATATTACTTGTTTGGGCAGTGGGCTCATCTGGTAATCATATTTTGTACTACCAACTCCTAGAAGGGTTGAGGCTTCTAACAAGGCCTATAGTCCCTTAATTAGGACTAAGACACTATATGCATGTAATAGGCTCCTAACAGGGTCAACATCCTTATCAAGATACTTTTGATTAGTGGATCTTTGTGGGTACCATCCCCACCTGGGTTTTCCCTTGTCCAAGGTTTCCTCAAGAACAAATAATGTGTTATGAGTTCATTTGTTTTATTTCTATGCATGTTGTTTAGTTTTCTATGTTATGCATGCATTAAGATAATCTGTTATATCCATAATTGGGCAAAAGTAAAAGTTTTTAGAATACTGATTCACCCCCCCACCTAGTATTCCCTATTTCTAACAATGATTCAAAGAAAAAAGAAACAACTACAATAGATCAAACCCTAAAAGAATACAATCAACTACAATAGCTCGGTTGAGCTATTGTAGTTGAATGTATTCTTTTAGGGTCTGATCTATTGTAGTTGTTTCTTTTTTCTTTGAATCATTGTTTACAATTACTTTTGATGCAATATTTGTGTGAAGAACAAGAACAAAATGGTGAACGAGTGTAATTGACAAAGATAAACATGAAACATTTTGTTGGGCTGATTGGGTTTCCCTGGTACCATTTACATGGCCTAGCTAGATATAAAATAGTGAGCTCATGAACAATGCCAGTATTAAACAGTGAGCTCATGAACAATGTATGATGTCCTAGCTTGCAGCCCGCGAGCCATCAAGACAATTCCTCATGAAATGATCATAAATGGGGAGTACCAGATAGTGTGTTAGGAATGAATGCTAAAGCCTTTGGTAGTCATTCTGTAGCACTGGTTGTTGCATTCATGACTATGATTGTCATTGATGTCAACACAGTGATATTCTAGAGTTTAGTAGAGAAGCAGGCACAGTTTTATTTTGCACACATGTTATATTGAAAATTGAGTTATGTGTAGTTGATGGTATGTTATTTGGTGTGTTATTAACCTATGGTTAACAACACAAAAATAAATTCATTTATTCATGAAAGTTATACGCATTTTGGTGGAAGCAGTATTCTGGCAGTGTTCTTGAGTAGCGATTTTTGGTAATCGGAGAATATCTCCTAACCGGGATGGAATCTGATTCTACGTAGTTAAAAGAAAGTTTGAGACTCATTGGTGGTGATGTGGTTCATAGCACAAACTTTGATGTCACATGATTGGAAAGTTATTGTATCTGGAAGCCGATAGTTTTTATGTAATTTTGATGTAGCGTGTTGAAATTATTATTTTACATTTGGATGCCGACACATTTGTAATTATTTGAGTATGGTATAAAGGAAGGAATGTTTTCCTTGTTGAAAGATGGGATTTTAATTTTTTTGATATGAAATTGTGAAAGTTGTGATGAGAATATATGCATGAGGTGAAGAATAGAGCTAATTCAGTGGTGAAGGAAGACTTGCGAAGTACAGAGATCTGGACTTGTGATCTTGTGTAGCAAAGAGTGTGGTTTTGGCATAGTGTGAAGGAGGTAACATATTTCATATTATTCTATTGAATAATCCTAAGATCTATTGGACAGTGAGTTCATAGATCTTGCCTTGAAGCTGTTTGGGCAGTGGGTCCTTCTATCTTCCATAACTCCTAACAGGGTTAGAATATTTTAATAGGGATTCAAAATCTCCTAATAGAGATTCATATGTACTGAATGTATTTCATAAGACTCCTAATAGGGTCCATCCTCTCACAAGGAACTTTCATATTAGTGCATCATTTTGTGGGCATCATTCCCACTGGGGTTTACTCTTTGATCAAGAGGTTCCCTAGTTAACATATCTTGTGTTATTGTGTCATTGTGTATGATTATCTTTCTATGGTTGGTTACTGCATTGATTATATGGTTTAAAGTTGTTGAAATTGATAAATGGTTTAATTATCAGATAAATAATTCACCTCCCCCTCTCAGTTATCTTGGGGATCTTTTCTTTCTAACAATTGGTATCAGAGTGACAGGTCCTTGAAAGAGAAGTTTAACAACTTAAGGAGATCTATGGTGAATTTCAGGAAAGAAAGCCCTAAGTTTGATAGAGTAAATTTTGATAGCTGGAAAGAAAAGATGAAGACACATCTCTTGTGTTTAGGACCAGGTTATTGGTTGATTACAAAAAATGAGAGAACTATAATTAAAGAAGACAGTCTTGAATCAAGTTCTAAAGATGAGGTAGATCTATTCATGTGTAACATACTTGCAAGAGAAGCACTTTTATCAGTGCTTCCAGAGAATGAATACAATCAGGTAAAAGGTTTAACTAGATCTTATGATATTTGGAAAGCTTTACATTCTACTTTTGAAGGTGATGAACATGCAAAGAAAGCTAGGTTACATAATTTGATTTGTGCATTTGAAGACATAAGAATGATGGAAGATGAATTTGTTAGAAGCTATATTGGTAGGATGTCAAAAATTGTTGTAGGAATAAAGTCTTGTGGAGGTGAAAAGAAAGAGAATGAAGTAATATGGAAGATTTTGAGAACATTAACACTGGTATTCAGGCAGACTACATAAATGATTGAACAAGTGATACCTTGTACACCAAACTTTTCAAGAGAGACTCTTCTTGGAAGATTGGAAGTAGCATAGATGAATTTGAAATTATTAGGAGAACTACCTAGAGTGGAGATAGCATTTAGTGCTCTTAGCATCAGACCTACTTTGTCTAGAAGTACATGTGTGAATGGAGATTATGCCAGTAGTAGTAGATCCAAATCTGATGAAGATAAGAAGATTGAAGAAGGTATTTCCTTGCTTGTGAAAAGAGAACCAGATGGTAAGAAAATCTTTAAAGGTTGGACATGTCAAGAATATGGTCATTTTGCATCTAAGTGTCCTAAGAGAGTTAAGAAGTATAGAAACAATTTTAAGCCTAGAAGATCTAAAGAATGTTATTATACAAATGATGAAGAAATTGAAGCAAGAATTGAAAGACATTTGAGCGACAGTGATAATGATAACTTTGATGACATAGGATTTGTAGCAATTAAGGAAGAAAATTTTGAATCTAATGTTAAGGAAGATAAAGCCTTAGTTTCCCAAGATGAAAAGAAAGCTGATTGGATTATAGAAAATGGTTGTTCACATCATATGACTAGTGATAAAGGAAAGTTCATAAAGTTTAACAATTATGATGGAGGAGTTGTTAGAGTTGGTAACAATGCACCTTGTTTGATTAAAGGTATATGATCTATTACTCTTGATGGAAAGACTAATACTGATGAAGTTTACTTTTTTGATGGATTGAAACATAATCTTTTGAGTGTTGGATAGTTAGTGGATAAGGGATATCAAGTTTGGTTTACTGAGAAAACTTGTTTGATTAAGGATAAAGATGGAAATCTGATTGGAACAGGATCTAGAACTAGAGGTAATGTATTTTAGTTGAACCCTACTAAGATGACATGTTTGATGACTAAGATTGATGACAGTTGGTTATGGCATAGAAGGTTCTATCATATAAACTTTGATAATATTGTGAAAGTAAGTTCTACACTTGTAGTAAGAGATTTACCTAAGATTATGAAGCCTACTAACATGATTTGCAAGGAATGTGTGATGGCTAAGCAGAAAAGGAGTTCATTTCCTAGCAAGAAGTTCACATCTATAGAAAAGTTGGAGATTGTTCATATAGACTTGAGCAGTCCTACTAGGACTAGAGGATTCTATGGAGAAAGGTATTTTATGATTCTTGTTGATGATTTTACAAGAATGATGTGGATTGCATTTTTGAAAGAAAAATCTGAAGCATTTGATAAGTTTAAGGTCATGAAGAATAAAGTTGAGAATGAATCAGGAATGAGGATTAAATGTTTGAGATCTGATAGAGGTGGAGAATTTACATCTAAAGAGTTTAACACCTTTTTTGAAGTAAATGGTATTAAGAGACAATTTTCAGCCCCTAGAACACCTGAACAAAATGGTATTGTAGAAAGAAGGAACAGATCAGTGACTGAAGCAACTAGAGCTATATTGTTTGAAGGTGATTTAGCAAAGACTTTTTGGAGAGAAGTAGTGAATACAATAGTATATACAATGAATAGAGTACAAATCAGAGCAAACAGACAAGACACCTTATGAATTGTGGTACAAAACTTTTGATGATTTTACCCTATGTGCATATATTGATGCTGATTGGGGAGGCAACATTGATGATAAGAAAAGCACCAGTGGTGGAGCCTTTTTTCTTGGAGGAAGATTAGTTTCTTGGTTGAGAAAAAAGTAGAATTATATCTCACAGAGTATAGTAGAAGCATAGTATGTAGCAACAAAAAACATTTGTAACCAGATAATTTGGATGAAGCAAATGTTGAAGGATATTGGAATTTAGTTTGATGAGCCTGTTGTTATACATTGTGATAACACTAGTACAGTTAGTATGTCTAAGAATCCTGTATTACATTCTAAAACTAAGCATATAGAGATCAAGTATCATGTTGTAAGAGAGAAAGTCATTGAGAAAGAAGTCAGACTAGAGTACATAAGCACAAAGGAGCAGATAGTAGATATATTTACAAAGCCTTTGCCTAAGGATACATTTGAGTATCTAAGAGGTATGCTTGGGGTTATGCCCCAATCTACTCTTTAGTAAAGATGTAGATGGTTGCATCCGTCCAGTGGTTTATGGCCCTCTCTATTTTTTGGATTGGATGTTGGTACTTCCTCTATGAGGGAGTATGTGTATCTGAGCTGAGTCATGAGGAATCTTGTGAATGTATTTTCTGAACAGTGTCTTTGGACATTGAGCTATTGTTTGACATAGTGATGGAATTTTTGTCATTGATGTCAATGGGGGAGAGAATCATGAAAAACATTGAGGAACTACATTTGTTGGAGAGACTGAATAGGAAAATGAAGCAAGATTTGATGGATGAAGAGCAATAGAGCAGTTGAGTAGCAGTGATTGGATTTTTGGAACATTGGATGTTTTTCATCTATGTTGCCATCAATGCCAATGGGGGAGATTGTTAGGAATGAATGTTGAAGCCTTTGGCAGTCATTCTGTAGCAGTGGTTGTTGCATTCATGACTATGATTGTCATTGATGTCAACACAGTGATATTCTGGAGTTTAGCAGAGAAGCAGGCATAGTTTTGTTTTGCGCACATGTTATATTGCAAATTGAGTTATGTGTAGTTGATGGTATGTTCTTTGGTGTGTTATTAAAATATAGTTAACAACAAAAAAAGAAATTCATTTATTCATGAAAGTTATAAGCATTTTGGTGGAAGCAGTATTCTGGCAGTGTCCTTGAGTAGTGGTTTTTGGTAATCAGAGGATATCTCCTAACCGGGATGGAATCTAATTCTACATAGTTAAAGGGAAGTTTGAGACTCATTGGTGGTGACATGGTTCATAGTGAAAACTTGGAGGTCACACGATTGGAAAGTTATTGTATTTGGAAGTTGATAGTTTTTATGTAATTTTGATGTAGCGTGTTGAAATTATTATTTTATATTTGGATGCTGACTCATTTGTAATTATTTGAGTGTGGTGTAAAGGAAGGAATGTTTTCCTTATTGAAAGGTGGGATTGTAATTGTTGTGATATGAAATTGTGAAAGTTGTGATGTGAATATATGCATGAGGTGAAGAATAGAGCTAATTCAGTGGTGAAGGAAGACTTGTGAAGTACAAAGATCTGGACTTGTGTTCTTGTGTAGTAGAGAGTTTGGTTTTGGCATAGTGTGAAGGAGGTAACATATTTCATATTATTTTTTTAAATAATCCTAAGATCTATTGGACAGTGAGTTCAGAGATCTTGCCTTGAAGCTGTTTGGGCAGTGGGTCCTTCTGTCTTCCATAACTCCTAATAGGGTTAGAATCTTTTAATAGGGATTCAAAATCTCCTAATATAGATTCATATGTACTGAATGTATTTCATAAGACTCCTAATAGGATCCATCCTCTCACAAGGAACTTTCATATTAGTGCTGTTGGCATTAAGCAGCATTGCCACTAGTGACAACACTTATTTGCGTTCTCAGTGAAAACCGAGCAGACAATGCAAACCGAGTAGACAGTGCAAACTGAGTAGACAGTGCAAACTGAGCAGACAGTGCAAACCGAGCAGACAGTGCAAACCGAGCAGACAGTGCAAACTGAGCAGACAGTGCAAACCGAGCAGACAGTGCAAACCGAGCAGACAGTGCAAACTGAGCAAGTTAGTACAAATCGAACAGGACAGTGTAAACCGAGTAACATCATGTCTACTGAGTCACCAGTATTTACCGAGTTCAAAACCTACCGAGTGATCAGTATGAACCGTGCCTTCACTTCTACCGAGTGCATGATGATGCCGAGTAATGCAGTGGACGCCGAGTATCAGAAAGTCACCGAGTTAGTTTGCAGGAACCGTGTAACCATACTTGGGCCGACTTAGTAGCACTTATGTTTATTTGTCAAGCCGACTTTGTAATTATAATTTTAATTAATTGTTTAAGACTTGTATATAAACAAAGTTGTAAAAATGTCAAGATGTATGCAAGAAGAAATATATGTGAAAGAGAAAGAAAGGCAGAGATAAGCGAATTACAAGAAGGCTTCAGAAGTATAAGGAACAACAAAGAAAAATTCATCACAGAAGGTGATCAGTATATCAGCGAATCTCAATCAGCAATCCAGTTGCAAAGCTAGAGATCTACTGTTTCATTCTAACAGGTGAATCAGTACTAAATCCTTTAACCGGGTAGACTTAACAGTCTTTTGTAAAATCTCTTTACCGAGTGCATACTTCATTGTATGTTTGTAAATCCTTTAACAGGGTGGATTTAGCAATCCTTATTGCTCCTAATAGGGCAGATCATCAGAAGTGATCAAATTGTAAGCCTTAACCGGCCAACTTTATTCTGCAGTATTAAAGCTTTGTGGGTTTCATCCCCACCCCAGTTTTACTTTCTTTTGGAAGGTTTCTGGGTAACCAAATCTATGTGTCATTATTGTGAATGCTTTTAAGTTTCATGCTTTCTGTATGAAAAGGTTAAAAGTAAATTACATGTTAAAATTGAAAGAAAATTTGGAGTTACTGATTCACCCCTCCCCTCTCAGTAACTCGGTTAATTCCTGAATATTTCCAACAATTGGTATCAGAGCAGCATTGGTTCTCAAGATAAAGCTTAACTAGCTTGAGCAAAGATCCAGGACAATGGAGGTATTCAAACTGAACAAGGTGATTGAAAATGAAAAGCTAGATTTGGAAATGGCCATAGCTAAACTCAAAGAAGAAAAAGAACATCTTTCCCAATCCCTAAGAAGAAGGAAGGAACTTGCAAATCGGATGAATGATCAGAATTACATTGAAGAAAAGATTGAAGATCTTTTTCCCTCAAATAACTTAGATGAAGCAAACAATGCTGTCAAAGAACTCCTAGAAAAGAATGGGTCTCTGCAGGAAGAAGTGAGAAAATTGAAAAGAGAACAAGAGCTACACTCTACAAGATTCTGTGAGATCTTGGAACAAAGAAACAAGTTGAAAGATGAATTAGATGGAAGAAACATTGAAGTCCAAAATAAAACCCTTCAGCTAGAAAACCTAATTGATTAGATCTCTCATACAAATGAGGAAATTCTGAATCTAAGATCAAAAATAGAAAGCACAAGAGAAGAACTAAGATCTGAAAAGGAAATCAATCTAAGATTGGTGGATGACCTAAACACTGAAAAACAAATCAATGAAGGAATGCTGAAAAGCCAAGAAGACTTGAATCAGCTGTATGAGCAAAATCTTCATAGGCAAAAAGGAAAAGCAGGACTTGGATACAAAGGAGAAGGTGAATCCTCTAAGCAAGGTACTCAAAGAAATCAAAAACCTACTTGTAATCATTGTGGTAAAATAGGACATACCTCAAATAAATGTTGGAACAATGAAAAAGAAAAATTCAATGGAAAATGTTACAGCTGCAATCAACCTGGTCACAAAGCAAATGAATGCAGGGAAAAACCTAGATTCAGAGGTAATTGTCACAAGTGCAACAAACAAGGTCACAAGGCATCCGAGTGCAGATCCAAGACATATAATCCAACAGAACAAATTATGAAAGCAATGTTTGGATGGGACTACAACACCTGGTGTAGATGTCATTACTGTGGAGAATATGGACACATTGGCATGAATTGCATAAAACATCATCTAAGGAAAAGAGATACTACTGTAAGATGCTTCAAATGCACTAAACTCGGTCACATAGCCAGAAACTGCATGAATGCTAGTGAAGTTGAAGATGGAAAGAAGAATGAAGCAACTAAGGTCAGGAAACAGGTGAGACAAAAATGGATTCCTAAAGCTACCGAGAAATCCAGTCCAAGTAATGGAATGGATGGCTCTACTGACTCAAACTAAATTTCCAAGAAAGCACTGGAACTATATTCTCATAGACCAATTTCAAGCAGTTCCAGAACTGAAATTAAAAGAAAGATCTAAATCAGCATGCAAGATGCAGGGAGGTCGGTATCAGTCTTCACCGAGCAAGGTCGGTATCAGTCTTCACCTAGCAAGGTCGGTATCAGTCTTCACCGAGCGAGGTCGGAGCAATATGAATTCTTGAGTTCACCGAGTTGCGAAGTCTTTACTGAGCAATTAATTCTTAGTGGGTGACAGTCTATCAGAATTCATACCCTAATTTGTACTAAGCATTAATGACAGAGTTGTAAACAAAAAGCAAGTAATCAAACTCATTCTTCACCGCGAACCTTTAGCACTTTGAGAGCAGATAATTTCAAGAGCAACCCAGCGATTCAATACTTTTGCGAAAGGAATTTTCTGTGAGCTATCATGGCATCATCCAGCACTTCAGCGAAGAAAGGATCTGATATGTTAGTCCAAGGGGAATGGAAAGCACCAGATTTCAAGATCGTGCCCGCAATTGCAGCAGCCCTAGATCCGAACGGAGCTCAATCTCAGATTCCTCCTAAGGTACTGCTTATTAATGATATCCGCAATCATTTTAACTGTTCAATTCATGAAATGGGGAACCTAGAACTAGATATTATGCGTGAGGAACTGTGTGTGGATGGTATTCTGAAACCCGAGCACAAACATCTGGAAGATAAAGGTTTAGTTCACATTGCACATCTACCTCGAAACTTTCAAGATAAATGGGTTAGATACATTCTCAGCCATGTACATGATGGCAAGATTTGGCTTGAGCAACCTATTGAGATCACAAAGAAGATGATTCAACAAGTCACCGGTCTTCCCATGTTGAACAAAGCAAAAACTACCAAAACCCTAGGTCGGACGGAACTAGAGAAGAAAACCCTAGCCGAGTGGGACGGTAGAGGCATGAAAGTTAGCAGCATTACCGATGCTAAACTGAAGTTTGGTACACACATTATTGCCCATAAGATTTACAGTTCTAGTCGACAGAACAGTGTCTCCTGTGAAGCTATTGACCTAGCATACAAAGTGGTCAAGAATAACTTAACATTTGACCTAGCAGACTTATTGTTAAAGCAGTTTAACAAAAACATGGAAAGCATTAAAACTTCCAAAAACAATCCATGTAAGTTTGGATCCTTATTGGTCTGTTTATTCTTCTATGTTCAGAAATTCTTCCCTTCTAAAGGAAAAGTTGTATGGAGAAAAGATGTGCCAGTCCTCTATGAAATAAATGAATACATCTCAGAAATGGGTGAAAATTTTGAAAGCATCATGGGTAATTATTTTGAGTCTTTCAAAGAGAAAATGAATGACAGATTCCGGATTCCACAGAAGTTGGTGGAAGATTACAAAGATGACATTTGTTTTATGGTGGATTGTGATAATATATATATTCAAGCAGTTAAACCGAGGACTGTATATGTAAAACCTCTTCCTTATGAGGTAAATATTGATGAAACCAAGAATATCATTGAAGCTCTTCTTAATCAGCCTGTCAATCCCAAAGCTCCATATTTTGGAACATATGATGAAGCTAAGGTGAGAATTGAACTAAGCATAAAGCTTCCACAGGCGGTAAACAAAGGAAAGAAGAGGATAGCCAAAATGTAAATGATAACCGAGGACAAAGAAGAAAAAGATGAAGAAGAAGAGGAAAAGGATGAGAAAACAGAGGAACCAGAACCTGCAAAGAAGAAAGGAAAGGTTTTCATCACTAAGGCACCTAAGCCTCCTACTACTGTATTTACAAGGAGAAATACAAGAGGCAAGGCAGACAAGGCAGACAAGGCAGATAAAGACATAGTATTCAAAAGGCCTCCTCTAAACCTTCAAGAAAAGATAAAACTCTTTAGAGACGGATCAGGATCTAGAGTAAGTAACATAAAATCCTTAAAATATGAAACCAGATCGGAAACAGAACAGAAGGAAATAGAAAATGCTGTTATTGAAAAGATGGGACAGTGGAAATACTCTCCTGAAGAAATAGCCCCACAGGTTCCAGCAGTTCTATTAAATCCAATAAAAATGAGATGGAGCAATGCAAAGCAAACTGTGATAGACATATTTGATCAAACCCTGAGACAGTTGATGCCGAGCTTGAAAAATGATGAAGTAAAGAAGGCATTAAAAGAAAATGAAAATAAGATGACATTGAAGTTCAATACTTGTTTGATTTTGATCAACAATATTGAATCGGTTGTGAAGGCTGCAAATGCTACATGGAAGAACATATACCACCTTCACCAACTGAGTATTGAAACAGTAATAATAAAAGATATTGAAGATGACAGTGATGAACAAGAAGAAGACACTGAGGTAGATGATACTGTGAGGATAGCAGCAGAAGTCATTGCATCCCTTCCTACCTCTCCAGTAAAAGTTTCTATATCCAGGCCAGAGACACCTTCAAGCATGGTTGTGACAACTTCCACATTTGTCCAATCATCCATAGCAACAACAGAAGCAGCTACCATTTCTTCTACCGAGTTGTAGTCTCCCGCATCATCAAGTATTCCAACAGTAAGTTTTCCAATTTTTGAATCTTCAAGTGTAAATATTTTAAGCTCTCCAGTAGAAAGTATACCAGTATCTATAGCCAGCCCTACTTTATCTACTGTCACTACTACCAAAGCATTAAGTTTAGATAAGCCTAAGGCTCTACTGAGTATAAAATTTTTGGGTAAGAATGTAGTAGAGGATATAGACCTAGATGAAGAGATAGAGATTCCTACATTAGATTTTGCAAATCTATCAGCGGACCAAATGCAAAATATAGGTGAGATCCTCCAAAGGAAAGAAAAACAAAAGAAGCTTAAAGAGGAGAGAGACAAGGAATATCAAATCATCAAGGATGCTAAGGACATTTTGTCTGATGCATTAGGCATTAAAGTAGACTCCTCCCAACATGTTTTGTTACAATTAGCAGAAGCAGTTGATAAATACAATGAGGATTCATCTGGGACAGAAAAATTAGTTGAAAGAGCCGAGAAGAGATTCAACAATAAAGTGCTTGAGCACATTGCTCAGGACATAGCTATTAACCAAGTAGAATTGTCTTCAGTTTTGTCAAACACTGAATCTATCTATTCGAATGCTACCTCTCTTTTGGCCAGACTGTGCAACATTACCGAGTTCACAAAGGATGTTAAGGATAAAATGAATAAAATGGATGAGGACATGAAGATTAGCATACAGAAGCTGCAACTTGAACCAAGTTCAAGCTCTGCTCATCACATGAAAATTTCACACCTATCAAATATGCAGTCTGATCTACTGAAAGAAGACACAAGGATCCGGTCCACACTGCTAGACATCCAACACATGATCCTTCCCATCATGAATACAATGTATAAGCACATTGAACATTCCAAAACATTGATTCATGACAATCAGTTCTCTATAGCAGATCACATGATTGAACTCTCTGCAGAAGTCCAAATTGCTATACAAACATGTAAGATCCTGCAAGAAAGTTGGGACAGAACCTTGGCACTAATAATGAAGGTACATTCTGATTTTCTATCAAATTTTGGATTCTCTCTGTAAATAACTTGTATACACACCTTTGGCATTATCGTCAAAAAGGGGGAGATATGTATAGAAGAAGATTTGTATAGAAACAGTAAGCACATTGAAAGGGGGAGACAATGTATAAAGCCCTATATTTTGAAAAATCAAAATAAAACTCAGCATGATTCATGTATATAAGTTTTGGCCAATAAGTGTTTTTGTCACTAATGCCAAAGGGGGAGATTGTTGGCATTAAGCAGAATTGCCACTAGTGACAACACTTATTTGCGTTCTCAGTGCAAACCGAGCAGACAGTGCAAACTGAGAAGACAGTGCAAACCGAGCAGACAGTGCAAACTGAGCAAGTTAGTACAAACCGAACAGGACAGTGTAAACCGAGTAACATCATGTCTACCGAGTCACCAGTATTTACCGAGTTCAAAACCTACCGAGTGATCAGTATGAACCGTGCCTTCACTTCTACCGAGTGCATGACGATGCCGAGTAATGCAGTGGACGCCGAGTATCAGAAAGTCACCGAGTTAGTTTGCAGGAACCGTGTAACCATACTTGGGCCGACTTAGTAGCACTTATGTTTATTTGTCAAGCCGACTTTGTAATTATAATTGTAATTAATTGTTTAAGACTTGTATATAAACAAAGTTGTAAAAATGTCAAGATGTATGCAAGAAGAAATATATGTGAAAGAGAAAGAAAGGCAGAGATAAGTGAATTACAAGAAGGCTTCAGAAGTATAAGGAACAGCAAAGACAAATTCATCACAGAAGGTGATCAGTACATCAGCGAATCTCAATCAGCAATCCAGTTGCAAAGCTAGAGATCTACTGTTTCATTCTAACAGGTGAATCAGTACTAAATCCTTTAACCGGGTAGACTTAACAGTCTTTTGTAAAATCTCTTTACCGAGTGCATACTTCATTGTATGTTTGTAAATCCTTTAACAGGGTGGATTTAGCAATCCTTATTGCTCCTAACAGGGCAGATCATCAGAAGTGATCAAATTGTAAGCCTTAACCGGCCAACTTTATTCTGCAGTATTAAAGCTTTGTGGGTTTCATCCCCACCCCAGTTTTACTTTCTTTTGGAAGGTTTCTGGGTAACCAAATCTATGTGTCATTATTGTGAATGCTTTTAAATTTCATGCTTTCTGTATGCAAAGGTTAAAAGTAAATTACATGTTAAAATTGAAAGAAAATTTGGAGTTACTGATTCACCCCTCCCCTCTCAGTAACTCGGTTAATTCCTGAATATTTCCAACAAGTGCATCATTTTGTGGGCATCATTCCCATCGGGGTTTACTCTTTGATCAAGAGGTTCCCTAGTTAACATATCTTGTGTTATTGTGTCATTGTGTATGATTATCTTTCTATGGTTGGTTACTACATTGATTATATGGTTTAAATCTATTGAAGTTGATATTGAAGTTGATAAATGGTTTAATTACCAGATAAATGATTCACACCCCCCCCCCCCCTCTCAGTTATCTTGGGGATCTTTGCTTTCTAACATAGTGAATATCAACACCAAAACAAATAAAGAGAGATCAAACACTTCACACAATGCCTTGAAGGTAATAGAAATGATGCCTGTTGGCATTAAGCAGAATTGCCACTAGTGACAACACTTATTTGCATTCTGAGTGCAAACTGAGCAGAACAGTGCAAACAAAGCAGAACAGTGCAAACCGAGCAGAACAGTGCAAATCGAGCAGAACAGTACAAACCGAGCAGAACAGTACAAACTGAGCAGAACAGTGCAAACCGAGCAGAACAGTGCAAACTGAGTAGAACAGTGCAAACCGAGTGAAACAGTGCAAACCGAGAAGAATAGTGCAAACTGAGTAGAACAGTGAAAACCGAGCAAGACAGTGCAAACCGAGCAAGATAGTGCAAACTGAACAAGATAGTGCAAACCGAGCAGGACAGTGTAAACCGAGTAACATTATGTCTACCGAGTCACCAGTATTTACCGAGTTCAAAACCTACCAAGTGGTTAGTATGAACCGTGCCTTCACTTCTACCGAGTGCATGACAATGTCGAGGAATGCAGTGGACACCGAGTATCAGAAAGTCACCGAGTTAGTTTGCAGGAACTGTGTAACCATACTTGGGCCGACTTAGTGGCACTTATGTTTATTTCTCAAGCCGACTTTGTAATTGTAATTAATTGTTTAGACTTGTATATAAACAATGTCAAGATGTAATAATATGAGTATGAATGTGAAAAAGAAAGAAAGGCAGAGATAAGTGAATTACAAAGGGCTACAGCAGTATAGGGAATAGCAAAGACAAATTCATCACAGAAGGTGATCAGTACATCAGCGAATCTCAATCAACAATCCAGTTGCAAAGCAAGAGAGCTACTGTTTCATCCTAACAAGTGAACCAGTACTAAAATCCTTTAACCAGGTAGACTTAACAGTCTTTTGTAAAATCTCTTTACCGAGTGCATACTTCATTGTATGTTTGTAAATCCTTTAACAGGGTGGATTTAGAAATCCTTATTGCTCCTAACAGGGCAGATCATCAGAAGTCATCAAATTGTAAGCCTTAACCGGCCAACTTTATTCTGCAGTACTAAAGCTTTGTGGGTTTCATCCCCACCCCAGTTTTACTTTCTTTTTGGAAGGTTTCTGGGTAACCAAATCTATGTGTCATTTTTGTGAATGCTTTTAAGTTTTATGCTTTCTATATGCATAAGGAAAAAGTAAATTATATGTTAATTGTAAGAAAATTTGGAGTTACTGATTCACCCCTCCCCTCTCAGTAACTCGGTTAATTCCTGAATATTTCCAACAATGCCCTAGCTCTCAAAGCTCACAGGTCATCAAGCATTCCAAATGAAAAATGTAAAAACTGCCAGTATTAAATAGTGAGCTTGTGAACAATGTATCATGCCCTAGCTTGCAGCCCGCACGCCATCAAGATATTTCCTCATGAAATGATCATAAACAAGGAGTACGCACATAGTGAATATCAATAGAAAAACAAATAAAGAGAGATCAAACACTTCACACAATGCCTTGAAGGTAATAGCAACAATGCCCTATCTCTCAAAGCTCGCAAGTCATTGAGCATTCCAAATGAAAAGATGTAAACAATGCCAGTATTAAACAGTGAGCTCATGAACAATGTATGATGCCCTAGCTTGCAGCCCACGAGCCATCAAGACATTTCCTCATGAAATGATCATAAACAGGGAGTACGCACATAGTGAATATCAATAGAAAAACAAATAAAGAGAGATCAAACACTTCACACAATGCCTTGAAGGTAATAGAAACGATGCCCTAGCTCTCAAAGCTCACTGGTCATCGAGCATTCCAAATGCTAAGATGTAAACAATTCCATTGAAATTGATTTAATGAGAAGCCAAAGCTTGAATACCTACCTCAAGTGCTAGTGCCCTCTTCCCACATGTGGGTACCGATCTCTTCGCGCATGCCAAACTGGAATGCCCTCTTCGTGCCACACAAAAGTGTTGTGTTGTCTTTGCGGTAGTTCTTCGAATTCACAAATTACAAATGACACTTTCTATTCTTTTTTTTTGTTTATAACCAAATGGGTGTCACAATTATGATGATATCATCTCTATTACAACACTGTCGGGCGAACTTGCAAAAAAAAAGAAAAAACAAACACAAATTGTAGTGGTGTCACAAATTGGCATCAAAATTTGACCCCAAATGTTGTAGTGAAACAACCAAAGTCAGAATCTAATTGATGCTTAAAACTTGGGGTAATCAGAGTCATATCCTATGGTCCTCAATATTTAGATGAATCTTATCCAATTCCATTTTCCTTTTGATGACTTTATCCGAGTCAGTTAGTCTGTTTCCCTATCAGAAAAGGATTTTGCACCTGACAACAACACAAACAAACACACTGCTACAACAAAACAATCTCTGGGACATGATTTTATCTTCTTGTATGTTGATTGATTCACATTGAGATTTTTCATATTATGACCCTTGAGCTAATCGATGATGTCCTTCATGGATGTAGACAGGAAAGGATGGGGGTATAATCTTTTCTATGTTTTATTTTATGAGTGATTTCTTACTCCAAGTGTGAAATGGAACATTGCCCAAGGATGTGAATGATAAAGGGTCACTGTAGGTAATTCACATAAGGACAAAGATTAAATTGACTACTTGGTGTGTTTTTATGCAAGGTGTACTTAGGTCATCACAATATTTATGCTCTGATGCTTATACAAATTGCTAAATAACAAATGGACATGATATTCAAGTCATCTCGGATCTTGTGCCTTGGTTCTTATATCTAATTCGACATTTCCAACTAAAATTCAATATTCATATGTTCATGGTTGTCTAACCAGTGGACATTGTATCAACATCTATTGTTACCTAAAATATTTAGTGATGATAAAGAGCAAAAAATGATCAGTGACTAAGTCCTAGGTTTGCATTTCATTTTGCATTTTACATTTACTTGGGTTGCATGTCTTTCATGATTTGAATTCAGCATGGCATTTGATGTTCTCAACATTGCACTTAGCACATTCCAAGGATTGGGGGTCATGTGAAGGTCTCTTCAATCTAACCAGCAAGCAGCCATCATTTTGGGTTTAACATCCTTTTTGACAATGACTGAGCACTTGAACTCTTCATGTACCTGCAAAAACATCATGTGTATCATTGTATTTAGATATCATATCATTTTCATAATCATCTCATATATCCATTGCATACATACATTTGCATCCATAAAACATAAATAAAGCCATATGTTTTCATTATTCATCTAACATTTATCATTGCATACATATTGCATAATCATACATTCAAAGTAAACATTAAATATTACATACATTTGCATCACATGATAAACAACATCATAATCAAATTGACAAGTGCTATGAAGTAAAAAAAAAATGATCTCATATATATAAATTGATATAGTACATGGGGTGCACAATGTGCATACAATACAAAGGAATGAGCTCCACTGAGCTATCAAGTACAACAAAATGTGAAAAATGTAAGTTGACTAGCATATCAACTCTCAGCCTGATCCTCTGCATTAGGTGCTACTCCTCCTCTAGCTAGAATGCTCGATAGTGGATCAACTCACGGTTCCCTAGCTCCCTCAGCTCCTAGAATGTACTAAGAATATGATGTAAAACATTGTCCAAGTGACACAACTAAAAAATATGCAAACACATAATATGCTTCCCTATCAGTCTAGTGTACCACCTCTGCCTATAGCTATCACACCCCTGCTTGAGTGTCCCATATCTGAGTACATCAATCTCTGCCAATTGAATCTCCAAGGATAGTTTCTGGGATCTCAAGTCCCTAATCTAATGGCATAGTCTGTGTATGATGTCATGAGGTGTCTATATCAGTCCTGGGTCTACCTCCTCAGCTACATCCTTCTCTGCCATAGTCTCATCTCCTCCACCACCACCTGCCTTTGTCTGAACCTTACGGCTTCAAACCTCTACCCCTAGGTCAAAATCAGGTGCCTCCTGCACCTCATCCATCTACACATCCTGGTGTGCTCCTAGTACATCCTCAACTACTTTGGTTCTACCCATAGCACCTAGTATCCCGCCCTCACCTCTAGTGTACCATCGCTACAAAATTGATGGTCTCACTATTGGCATTATTTGTGGAATAGGAGCAGGCCTCACATTTGCTACCAGTAGTGGTAAAGCACCTACCACTCTCTGTATAGGAGGGATTGGCTATGCCAGTACCTCTCTCCTTCATTGCCCTCTCCCCCTAGGTGCCCCTATGACATCATCTGCCTCCTCCATAGTAAGAATCAAATCAGTGGGGTCTTAAAATCACCTAAATGGGTACTCTACTAGATGTGCAAGATAAGCATCAGTAACCCCTGCATCTACTACATGTGCTCGATAGTCCCAATCACTACTATGTAATCCACTGTACTCCTGCATATAAATGGCATATGATAATTGGGGATCCCAGCCTAGTCTGATCTCCCTCACCTATCAAACATAGGATGTGAGATCTTGTGGGACATCCTGTATGATGCCATACTACCTCTAGACCCTCATAATCAAAAACCTCTCAAGCATGATGGTAGAGTGGCCAATCAAAATCCTACTCTGAAAAAAATATCTGACATGCACCCTAGCAGTGGTCCATGCCTCCAGCTGTAAGTAAGGTCACCAAATGAGCACGGTCATGTCATCCAGAACTGTATGCCAATAATCGGTCCTACACATCCAAAATTGTGTGACATACCCTACGTATCTTTAAATGAAAGGCTCCTATGCCTATCTCTCATCATCTCATATGGGTCGACAGATAGGGATATGCTCCCACACCCACATCTAAAGAACTATCACTCTAGAGGAAAAAGTATTACCCTTGTGGTAGATTGCCTCATGCATCTCAGAAAAGATATGGGCTAGTAGGCACTGACCCCAACCATACTCTACCGAGTGTGCCATGAGACGCTGAACCATGGGGGCCCACCCCATTAGGAAACTGTTATGTTGACAGTTTGACATGATAATGATCCAAATCATACTTATGATAATGCACTCTAGATGATGTGTCTATCCATACCGATGAACAAGTACCTCCTAGGGCATCTACTGGGCTATCTAATCATTCACCCCCAAAATAGTCCTGAATGCATGTAGACCTGTGTTCCCTTAACTTAGGTAATCAGGGCGTGGTTCATGGAATGGTATAAGAAGGATGCAATAGACATCCTTAGGCATGATAGTGATCTCCCATGTAGGGAGATGGAATGTCTAGGTCTCTGAATGAAACCGCTCAACTAGTGCAATGATAAGTCTATGATTTACCCTAATCCTGGGCAAACCTATCAAATAATCAAAACCACAGGTAGCTAGGTGTACTCTCAATGGATCAGGAAGAGACAAACATAGCCTTTGGGTGGCTATATGAGAAACATGCACATGTATGTCTGGATAGCTCATCTACGAGTACATAAATGAATGCAATATCAGTAACTCACTCAAAATTGATACTAAATACATGCAAAAGAAGAAATTGAACATATCACAAGGTGCATTAAATGCTATGAAAACTAGCTGAGTTATTAAAAGTTTTGAAAAAATTCACTAAGTACTCTAAAAACACTCATTGTTTTTCATACGACACTTCAAGAAATTAAAAACTGGTGTCAAGTGTCGTATGACACTATATAGTAACCCATACAACATTTGGGTCTCATATGACAATCCATCAGTTGTCGTACGAAACCTAAGGGACCCAATGAAATATTGTATGAGAGTTGGACGTCTCCCATATGACACAATACAAGAACACACATGACATTTGGATTTGACATGAATTGTTGTACAACACTCTACCAGTTGTCGTACGACAACCTGTGAAGAAAAAAATTAAAACACGTAAAAATGTTAAAATTTTCTAAAAATCAATTCAAAAACATGTTAAAATGATTACACGAGGTGATCAGAGGCCCACTTACTAGGTTCATGTATTAACATGGCTATTGATATCATTGAGGGTGCTCAAATTGATGTGAGGAGATTGGGACCACCATTTTTACTCTCAGAGGGCTCCACAAAATCTCAAAATTCAAACGGTTGAAATGATTTGAAAATGACCCATTTTAGCCTTATTTAGGTTTTGTCCTAAATTTTCAAAGTGCTTCAATTTGCATAAAAACAACACCCCTAGCTAAATTTGATGTCCTGAATCTATTTTTGGGATCAAAATCAAAATTTGAGATCATTTACATTGTCAAAAATGCAATTTAAAATTTTGGACCCAAGACGACCAACTGCTTACATAATCGACCTTCATAACATCATAAAGATCTAGAACTTAACCTATCTGATTATCTAACACCAAACTTTTGAAATTTCAACTTGGTCAACTCATGGTCAAAATTGGTCTGTAGGACCCTTAAACAATGCAGAACATGTCCTCGAACATGTACAACCACTTCTATAATCGATTATGTTGCTTCCAATAATCTCACACTGGCTTTCTCACCAGATTTTGATTTTAATCCCAAAGGGGGAAATATATTATATATCATTAACCATTATCAAATTTGTTCTTTTCCAAATCTTCTTCAGTAATCAAGACAATAACCAAGTCTAATTGCTGACTCATCAAAAGTCCTCGTTGCTTGGGGCATATCGCTTGGGGCATATTATATTCATTGAAATCCATATCAATATGGTATTCTCTTAATCTTGTAAACTGTATCAGCTCTTCGTAACCATTGGTTCAGATGTGTTATTTCCTTGATTCTTCGTAATTGAAGGGTTCAGATTTGGCAGCCTTTTGATTCCTTTGGACAAACAGGTTTGGAGTCAAGATATTCAATTCCTCGTAATCATGGGTTCAGAATCAGGTGTTTTATCACTTCTTCATAATCAAGGGTTCAGAGTTGCTACTGTTAACATCATCTCGATTCTTTGGTCAATCAGGACTTGAATCAACCTCTTCAAATCTTTCAATCGATTTCTATCTTGGAATCAGTTAATCAAGTAGGATTAGTTTCCCCATCACATAACTGAGTCTAGATCTCATCAAAACAGACTATTATCTTTGAACCACTGCGCTTCGCATAGTAATTCAAAGAGGGGCAAAATGTAATACCAAAAAAATGGGCTTGAGTACCATTGACCTCCTACATCAACAAATCGATCAAAATCGACCTTAAAGTCCTCACCTAAGGCACATCTGCACATCGAATCATCAAAACCCCCAAATCTACACTGGGGAATATTCCTAATTTATCCTAATTATCTTTGATTAAATATTATTTGATGATAAATGATGTTATTTTATTTATCCTAATTGTGATTGATTAAATGTGTTGAATATTTAATTAATTAAACTTTATTCAACCACTTAATTATTTTAATTAGATTTAATTAAAATTATTCTTAATTAATATTGTTATTTGACAATAAATCAAATTCTAAAAATAATTGATTGAATATTTATTTAATTGATTAAAATCAAATTGTCAAATTTAATAATATGATTTTGGATAAAGTTTGATTTAATAATTGATTAACCCATAAATCAATTATTTTTAAATTAAATTAGTTAAGTTGAGAATAAAACACATGGAAATTAAATAAACTCACAATTATCTATGCAAAAATTAGAAGATCAGTTAAACTCAAAAATAACTCTTTGATTCATTTTGTTAACTTTCTAAACTCAACATGTGATTGTGAGTTAAAAATAAGATTGGAGTGATCTCAACTTCCAATTATGAGTTGAAAAGTTGATTTGCATGATTTTACTAGATAATTGTTTCTAATTCCCTGATAACTTGCCAATCAATTCGACTTGATCAAAGAGTGATTTTTGGCTTTTCCATGAGTTCTCAAACCTAGATTACTATATAACAGGCATCGGTCCTTCACAAACACCATGTGCAATTTTGAGAACAACAATGTTATACTATCGAGTTCTTGCGAGATTGTGCATCATTTTGGAGATCAATTGCTATCATTGTTTTCTAGTTTTTGCATCCATCGCTTGATATCAAGTTTTTGGATAAATTTCATATAGTATTTATTGTTGTTGCATTTAAAATTACAAAAATATAGATTAATCTTGCATCCATTTCATAGTTTTACATTCAAATCCTTCGTTTAGGTGTTCCATTGTCATTGAGCTCGGTCAAATTATGAGAATACCATACTCACATCTTCTAGAAGGTAGTAAATTGCCTGATAGATGATATATGATTTGATTTCTTATTTTCTTGTCATTGATCAATAATGTTTTACTGATGTTTTGTGTCTTCTGAATAGGTACAATTTTCACACACACAGATCTGTCCTTAAGGAAAGTGTATCCATTAAGGGATCCAAAAGAACAGTATGTCCTAAGGAAAGGTAATCTTCCTTAAGGGTTGAAAATAGAAGGAGGATTTGTCCTTAAGGAACATGTATCCATTAAGGGATCCAAAAGAACAATCCATCCCAAGGGAAGGTACGCTTCCTTAGGGATAAAAAATAGGAGGATATTTCCTTAAGGAAAGTGTATCCTTTAAGGGATCCAAAATAGCATTGAATAAATGTATGTGTGAAAAATGTGAAACATAGAGTAGAGTATATTCCCCCACATTAAAGCTATTGAAAATTCCTTAACGAGAACAATTACTTTAACAGAGTGTACATACATCCACAAGAAACATTTCCATGATGATATGCCCCCAAGAAAGGACAAATCTATGGAAATGAGCACATGAAAAAAGAGAGCATGAAGGGATCTACCAACTCTAGGGTCACTATGATCATTTGATAATATGTGAAATATTATATGAAAATTAAATGTCATCATCCCCCAAAGGTAGTAGAACTACAAGAACAATGGAAGAAAAGCATGTAAGAGTTACAAAGAAGAGTCTTTTTGAACCAACATCACAAAGACCAAAAAGAATAGTTAGCAATCATTTTGCATCATCCCAATTAGACAAAATAAAGTAATATTTACAAATAGTGGCACATTCATGACATAACATGTAACAACATATAGAAGAAGAGAGATACAAATGGAAGAATATTTATGACATTGTGATTCTTTTATCACCTTGCACCAATGGAGCAACAAGGGTCATTTAAAGAGGTCTAAAAAAAACATGTAAAAAGTAGCACATAATGGGGGAAGCACATTATAATAGGAAAACACAGAACCTAGTACACAAGAGGACCCAATCAAGTGTATCACTATCCCCCCCATCTTGTTCTATAGTGTTTAGGGAAGGTGGAAATCTCACAAGAGGAGAAACATCAAGCATGGCAGATGAAAAAATAGCCAATTCCAAAGAAGGACTATGTTATGAAGATAGGTCACTATGTTCGTCACTAGGAGTGATAGATAACTATTGTGAAAGTGTAGCTGGTAAATCATGATCTATATCAATTGTCTCATAGTCATCAGAATCACTAGCATGAATACCATTGTTAGCATCAAGAGTATCTTCTTCATCCAAACTAATTGTAATAGAATCTAAGATATGAATAACATTGTCTTGTTTGTTAATTTTAACCTTGTTTAAATTCACTTCCTCCATTGGCTCAAGCATGGGTTGGTCAAAGAGAAGAAAAGAATGAGGAGTTGTATGAGGTGAAGAAATGTTTTGAGAAGTGTGTTGATGTACTCTAGCATGATGCTTTTAATGGTGGTCACAAGCATGATGATTGCATTTGGTTTTGCTAGAGATTTAGTTTGGATTAGTATCAATCAACATTGGGTCCCTTTCTTCTTTAGGAGGAAGAATGAAAGGAACCACACTAGGTTGAGAGATGGGTTGAGAATTATGTGTACAATCAATATGAAGAGAAGTTATAGGTAGTGTAGGAGGAAGTCCACATCCAGGATCAAGAGATTGAACATCCTTAGGTTTGCTAAGTTCACAAATATCTTGAACCTTATAGGCTTGGTATGATCAAAAGAGATAGCTAGGATGAGTTTGAGTTGGTTGAGGCATAGAAGGCCAAAAGAAATCAAGATCAACTGAGTCTCAAGGCACTAAAGGTTGATAATGACTATGGTTAATAGTCATGATTTCTCCATTATGAGGAAATTTAAGACATTTATGAATATGAGAATCCATGTCTTTCATGGAGATAAGATAAGGAAAACCAAGTTTGACTTGAAATTGATCGAAAGGTGGGATGAGAATGATGAGCTACAAATGATTTAGAACCTGATTGAAGAATCTATGATTTAAGATCACCGAGCTGATTGATTAGATATGACATATGATTAAATCAATATTATGTTGTCATTGATGTCAACTAGTTTGATAGCACTTATCTTGTAAGTTACTATACCGAAACATTTGTAGTAAAGGAGGGAAAGAGATGAAGTACAAAAATATCTACATGAGGAAGATGGATATGACAGATGAGGATAAAGAATACATTGAGTAACTTGTTGATGAGTTTATGACGTTATGATATTGACTTGATTATGTTTCATTCATTTATGATGAGGAAAAGAGCTGAAAGACAAAAAGTAGTGTTGTCAGTTGATGAAGCATTTTAGTGTACACCAATGAAGTGTAGTGTATACCAAGAATAGTGTAAATTGAGCTTGTGTTCACCGATGCATTTCTTTGTTAATCGAGCATAATAGAGGAACTAAATGACTAGCTTAACCGACAAGATTGATGAGCTGGAAAGTGTATGATTTCGAGGTAACAGATAATGTTTTTTACACAGATCGATGGCTAACAAAATTTAGGAAAGATCTAAAGGATGAGAATCAAATGAGTTATTGACACATAAGATGAGGTATGTTTAAGTGGAAAAATTAACAAAGATGATTAAGTGGAAAAATATGATGTTGTAGAAGAAAATGATTTACTTGTCTATATAAGAGACTAGAGATTTCATAGTGAGATGTAATGTCAACAGAAGGAGACTACAGAATTATTGCATGAACAAGTTTTCATGCATACCTAATCAAACTGGTTAGTGAGAACTGAACTACAGAGTTTTTACTGAGTGACAGGAAGCTATTACCGAGCGACAGTAAGTTACTAAACATTGATTGGAACATAATTGATTTAATGATCAGAGGATTGAATGAGCTTAACATTGATCTGTACATCTACAATTGAAGTTGTATTAAGGTAGATCACCTACTATTACATTTTAACAATTGTACATAGTCAAATCTCTTAACTGTGTGGACTAAGAAAGTCTTTTATGTATCATTCATAGAATGAACATTGTTATACTGTCAACCCCAGAGTGATTTATGGCTGGATGATAATGGTTGGTCTTAAATCCTTTAACAAGGTCACACCTAAAAGTGTGTTTTTAAACTTTAATACGGTTGGGTCTTCATCGACCTCACTTCAGAAGAGTGAATATTTTTGGGTTGCCGGTCCCAAGTGGTTTTTCCCTTCACAGGGTTTCCATGTTAAATCTCTTGTGTTATGTGTTGATTGGGATGTTTGTTTGATTTCATATTTTCATGTTGCATATTTGATTTGATCAATAACTACTATATGTTTTAGACTGGTAATTGGTAAAAGCATAGACAGTACAATATTTTAAGTTACCGAATATCAGAAGTTTTAAGTATTTGTTTTAGATTATACATTTTTTTTGGGACACTAGATAATTGATTCACCCCCCTATTAGTTATTCTAACATTTGGTATCAGAGCATTGGTTGCTTAGAATAGAGTTTTAAGGACTTCAGTACAAAGATCTCAAAATGTATAAGAGGGAAGTGCCAAAGCTGAACAAAGAGGACTTCACAGTATGGCAAAGCTGGATGAAGTTGCACATATTTGGAATTGGGAATTCTGCACTAGAATTGATGTCAAATGGCTATATAGAACTGACCACTGGTCCCTTGACACTTGATCAACTGAGAGAAAGGCATGAACACAATGTTACTATGATGGAGATTGATGCTGCCTGTACCGATGCCAAATTTGAAGATATTAAAAGCTGTACTACTGCAAAAGCTATGTGGGATAAACTTTCTCAAGTTTATAGTGGAGATGTGAATGTCAAAAGAGCCAAAGCAAAAAGCTTAAGGGGCAGATTCGATGATATGAAGATGAAGGAAGGTGAGAATATTGTGCAATACACAAATAGATTGAAAGAGGTAGTACATGCTATTAGAGCATCTGATGGAGTTATTAGTAAAGAGACAATTGTAAGAAAAGTCCTCCGAACCTTATTTCTGATTTACGCAATCAAAATATCTGCTATTCATGAAACAAGGTCTACAACTAGTAATGTCCTTACACTTGAAAATCTGATTGGTAAACTTACAACCTTTGAATTGAATAAATTTGACAACAAAATTGTTCCATCTGTGGAATCCACTTTCATGTCTTCTCTAAAGATTGGTAAGTCTAGTAGGAATAATAGGAATGATGATAGTGACAGCAATACTGATGATGAGCTTGATGAACTTGAAGCTCTTATGGCCAGAAGATTACCCAAAGGTAAAGGAAGGTATAGAGGTAAGCTACCTTTGGCATGTTTTAACTGTAAAGAGGTTGGCCACATCACTACTAGATGTCCACCTAAGAAAGATGATGAAACAACCCAAGACCGATATGAAGGAAGCTATGGGAGAAGAGTCAATAGAGGCTACCAACACAACAGAGATAACTGAGACAGTAATGATAGAGGCAAAAAGGTATGTTACATAGCCAAAGATAATGAATCTGAATCTGATTCTGATGATGATGTAGAAGTTGCATTTGTTGCTATGAAAGATGACTCAAAGGAAGGAGATAAACATGTAGAAACAATGCTGATCTCTAAAGTTAACAAAAATAATACATGGATCATAGACATTGGCTGTACACATCACATGACTGGTGATGAGGAGAAATTTGATCAACTTGAAGAATACAATGGAGGATCTATTAAGATGGGTAATGACACACCCTGTATGGTAAGAGGTAAAGGATCCCTGATGATAAATGATAGGATAAAATGTGAAAATGCTTATTGGGTAGATGGACTGAACTATAACTTGTTAAGTGTGGCACAGATGAACAATTTAGGTCACCGAGTTTCTTTTGAGAGCAAGAAAGTGAAAATCTCTGATGATGGTGGAAGATTAGTTGGAATCGGTGCACAATCAAGAGGTAATCTATTTTATCTTGATACTGATGAATCTTCTTGCTTGATGATGAAAAATGAAGATGCTTGGTTGTGGCATAAAAGGTTATACCATGTGAACTTTGATAACATGATTAAGATCAATAAAAGGAAAAGAGTTAGAGGTTTGCCTAACTTGCCAAAACTTGATCATGTTATGTGTCATGAATGTTAGAAAGCTAAGATGACTAAATCTAGTTTCAAAAGCAAGGATTATTCAACAAAGAAGATACTTGAGTTGGTTCATACCGACATGTGTGGTCCTATGAGAACTCAGAGTTATTATGGTGATAGAAACTTTATTCTTTTTGTTGATGACTATACTAGATTGATGACTGTTATGTTCTTGAAAGAAAAATCTGAAGCATTTAAGATATTTCAGTGGTATAAAGCAAAGGTAGAAAAAGAGACTGGTAAAGAGTTGAAATGCCTAAGATCTGATAGAGGAGGTGAATTTATCTCTGATGAATTTACTAATTTCTGTAATGAGCATGGTATTAAAAGATAGGTCTCTGCACCAAGGACACCTTAGCATAATGGGATTGTTGAAAGAAGGAATAGGTCAATAGTTGAATATGCAAGAACATTGATGCTACAAAAGAATGTTTCTCAGGCATACTGGAGGGAAGCTGTCAGTACATTTGTTTATGTTTTGAATAGAGTATAACTGAAGAAGGACACTAACAAGACACCCTATGAGTTGTGGTTTGGACACAAACCTACTGTAAGTTATTTGAATATTTTTGGAAGAAAATGTTTTATTCTAAAAGATGAGAGAAATGGAAAGTTTGACTCAAAAGGTGATGAAGGGATATTTCTAGGATATTCCAGTAAAAGCAAAGCATATAAGTGTCTGAATAAAACTACTAATAAAATGATTGAAAGTACTAATGTCTGAGTTGATGAGTTTGATGAAAAGAATGCAGAGGAAAGTACAAAGGAACTAGAAGACTATGGTAGATTCACTTACATTGAACACCCATAGTATCTACCAAAGCCACAGTCTATGATAATTGGTTAGCAGGAAAACAATACAGAAGAACATGAAAGAGAAATCGACGACCAGGATGGACCTATTGAGAAAGAAAATGAACCTACATAGGATGAACAAGAAAGAAGAGACAGAGTACTGGCAATATTTGTTAGGAGAAATCATCCCGAGACACAAATTATTGGAGACAGACAAGCTGGCATGTAAACAAGGAGTAAGACAAGACAAGATACATGTCTAGTTTGTGATTATGAACCGAAAAATGTAAAAGTTACATTAGAAAATGATGAATGGGTTAATGCAATGAAAGATGAAATAGAATAGATAGAGAAGAACAAAACCTAGACCTTAGTACCCCAACCTAAAGATAAGAATGTTATTGGTACTAAGTGGATATTTAGGAACAAAATGAATGAAAATGGTGAGCTAACAAGGAACAAAGCTAGATTGGTATGCAAGGGATATGCACAGGAGGAAGGAATTGATTATGGTGAAACATTTTCACTTATTGCTAGATTAGAAGGAGTTATAATGCTACTTGCATATGCTGCACACAAGAAATTTAGAGTTTATCAAATGGATGTTAAGTCAGCATTTCTGAATGGAATACTTGAAGAAGTCTACATAGAACAACCTGAAGGGTTCATTGATCTAGACAACAAAGACATGGTATGTAGATTACATAAAGCTTTGTATGGTTTGAAGCAAGCACCAAGAGCCTGGTATAAGAGGTTGCATACTTATTTGTTAAGTATTGGATTTGTTAGAACCAGTGAGAACAACAATTTGTATATGAAAGGAGATACAGATGATAGTATTCTTATTGCTAAGATATTTGTGGATGATATTAATTTTGGAGGTCAAGATAACATATGTAAATCTTTTGCTGATGAGATGAGAAAAGAGTTTGAGATGTCTATGTTTGGAGAGATTAAGTTATTTCTAGGACTGCAAATGATTCAGTAGAATGATGGGATATTCATCATATAATTCAAATATATCAAGGAAGTATTGAAGACATTTTGCATGGAAAATTCTAAACTTGTGGGAACACCGATGGCTACTGGATGAAAACTGACTAAGGAAGATGAAACTACATAGGTAAACTAGACACTGTACTGATCTATGATTGGTAAGTTAATGTATGTAGTTCATAGTAGACCAGATATAGCACATGTTGTGGGAATTGTTGCTAGATTTTCTACACCCTAGAGAATCACACATGATTGATACAAAGAGAATCCTAAGATACCTGAAGAAAATAGAAAATTATGGATTATGGTATCCTAAGGAAGGCAAGTTTGAACTGAAGGTTTATACCGATGCTGATTGGGCTGGAAATATGGATGACAGAAAAAGTACCACTGGAGGAGTATTTGTCTTTGGTGAAAGACTTGTTACATGGACAAGTAAGAAGTAGGCTTGCATTTCTCAGTCTATAGCTAAAGTAGAGTATGTTTCTACTACTACAAACTATTCAAATATTGCATATATTAAACAAGTTCTGGAAGGTATGAATGAGGTAATCACTGAGCCAGTGATTATAAACTGTGATAACACAAGTACAATTAATATTTCAAAGAATACAATGATGCACTATAAGACAAAGCATATATCTATTAAGTATCACTACTTAAGAGAACATGTATAGGAGAAGCAAGTTAAGTTAGAATTTGTTACATCAAAAGAACAACTTGCAAACATATTTACAAAAGCTCTACCGAAGGATACATTTGAGTACTTAAGGACTAGACTAGGGGTCCATCCCCTGTCTACCAGTCACTAATGTGATCTGGATGTTGCATTAGCCTAATCTTATCAGAAGATCATTCATGTTGATGCAACATAGTTCACACTTTGGATCATGTTCAAGGTTGTGATAAGTTTGAAGAACTAAAACTGAGTGGGATATCAGGATACAGAGAATGCATTGGACAACAAAGAGTTACTTGGCTAATAAAGAGTAGTGTGTTTATTTGTTTCTTTGGCATTGTTTTCAAAGGGAGAGATAAAAAATATGAAACAATATACACCGATGAGAACTATCTGAGGGAGAGATAATTTGGAAGAAAGAAAGAACACTGAAGATCAGTTACTGAGAATAGAAGCAAGAACTTGAGAGATGAAAATATCATATTTGTAGAATGTCAAAGCTGCATTGTTAATGTTGTTGAGTAACGTAGTGATTAAACATATTAAGCTAGGGAGAGCTTGTACAACATTTGTTCACAGAGTTGTAGAATACATGTTTGGTATGTGTATGGTATATTTCATATTACTTGAGTTGCCATCAATGCCAAAGGGAGAGATTGATGAACTACAACTGATTTAGAACTTGATTGAAGAATCTATGATTTAAGATCACCGAGCTGATTGATTAGATATGACATATGATTAAATCAGTATTATGTTGTCATTGATGTCAACTAGTTTGACATCACTTATCTTGTAAGTTACTATACTGAAACATCTGTAGTAAAGGAGGGAAAGAGATGAAGTACATAAATATCTACATGAGGAAGATGGATATGATAGATGAGGATAAAGAATACATTAAGTAACTTGTTGATGAGTCTATAACCTTATGATATTGACTTGATTATGTTTCATTCATCTATGATGAGGAAAAGAGTTGAAAGACACAAAGCAGTGTTGTCAATTGATGAAGCATTTTAGTGTACATCGATGAAGTGTAGTGTATACTGAGCACAGTGTAAACTGAGCTTGTGTTCATCGATGGATTTCTTTGTTAACCGAGCAGAACATAGGAACTAAATGACTAGCTTAGCTAACAAGATTGATGAGCTAGAAAGAGTATGATTTCAAGGTAATAGATAATGTTTGTTACACAAATCAATGACTAAAAAAATTTAGGAAAGATCTAAAGCATGAGAATCAAATGAGTTATCAACACATAAGCCAAGGTATGTTTAAGCAAAAAAATCAATGAAGATGATTAAGCGGCAAAATTTGATGGAGCAGAAGAAAATAGTTTACTTGTCTATATAAGAGACTAGAGATTTGATAGTGAGAGGTAATGGCAGAAGAAGGAGACTACAGAATTATCATGTGAACAAGTTTTCATGCATACCTAATCAAACTAGTTAGTGAGAACCGAACTGCAACATTTTTACCGAGTGACAGTAAGCTATTACCGAGCGCCAGTAAGTTACTAAACATTGATTGGAACATAATTGATTTAATGATCAGAGGATTAAATGAGCTTAACATTGATCTGTACATCTGCAATTGAATTTTTATTAAGGCATATCACCTACTATTACATTTTAACCATTGTACATAGTCAAATCTCTTAACCGAGTGGACTAAGAAAGTCTTTTATGTATCATTCATAGAATGAACATTGTTATTCTGTCAACCCCAGAGTGACTACTGGTTGGATGGTAACGGTTGGTCTTAAATCCTCTAACAAGGTCACACCTAACAATTTGTTTGTAACCTTTAATAGGGTTGGGTCTTCACTGACCTCACTTCAGAAAAGTGAATATTTTTGGGTTGCTGGTCCTAGGTGGTTTTTCCCTTCACAGGGTTTCCATGTTAAATCTCTTGTGTTATGTGTTGATTGTGATGTTTGTTTGATGTCATATTTGCATGTTGTATATTTGATATGATCAGTAACTACTATATGTTTTAGACTGGTAATCGGTAAAAGCATAGACAATACAGTATTTTACGTTATTGAGTATCAAAAGTTTTAAGTATTTGTTTTGGATTATACATTTTTTATTGGGACATTGGATAAATGATTTACCCCCCTCTCAGTTATTCTAATAGAGAATAGAGGTAACATTAATGGTTTTACCACCAAATTCAACAAGAAATGAAATGGAACCATGGGAAGGATAAACAAAACCATTGCACAAGTTTGGATCATAACATCATATTTATCATAGAAGTCATGCTACAATCATCTACTATGAATATGTTATTTATTTATCACATTCACCATGCAAGAGGGATCAACAAGGACACCATGGGAAGGAAGGCCAACAACCTTGTGACAATGTAGAGGGGATCTCCAGGTGCTTTAATTTTATCAAAAGAGTCAAAGGTAATGTGAGGCTAAGGTGAAGGTTTAGATTTAGCTTTATCTTTCTCAACTTGATTGACTACATGATTAGCTTGATCAATTTTTTCATCGTAGTCAATGCAAGGAGGAGAAGAAGAAGGTTGGGTGTTATCAATGGTGTTAGTTGAATGAGAGGGAAAAGGGTTGGTATAGATTTGCAAGTTTTGGTTAGGAGGTGCAACTAATTTATTTCCATTTTTGTTGTCACCTTCTACAAATATAACATTGTAATTAATAAACTCTTGAAATTTTTTTTCAACTAATAACATTTCTTAGTATCATGACCAAGTTGATGATGGTATTGATATAAAGTTGTGGGATCAAATTATTTGTATTTAGGTTTATAAGGATCAATGGGTTTGACATGAGGAAGTGTTAACAAATTAGAATTATTAATTAACTTCAACATCACATTATGAAAAGATTCAGAAAGATGAGTAAAGTTACAAGAAGGTTTAAAAATAGATGACAAAGGAGCCACACCTTGGGATTTTGTTTCCACTTGTTCATAAATAGTGTTGAATGAGTTGTTGATTTTGATAAAGGTTTTCAATTTTTGGAATTTATTGAAATTGGATGTGCCATCACTCTTATCAATGGGAATAGGATCCATTGGAGTGGTGCTCTCAAATTGACTCACTTGTAGTTGATAATGATGAAGCACTACACATAATTGATAAAAGGAAGAGAATTCAAAAGGAAGTATCTTATCTCTAATGTCCTTTTATAAATTAGCAGTAAAAATGCATTGCACCTCAATATCGGGCACACGATAAGAAATATGAGCATGCAAATTCTTAAATCTACCACTAAAATCACTAAATTTTTCTTTAACTCCTTGTGTAAAATGTATTAAATCAGTCAAATAAATTTGAGGACCAATGTTGTTTTGAAATTGTTGAATGAAAATATTAGAAATTTGGAAAAATAATCAATGGAATATGGAGGAAGAGAACCATACCATTGCAAGGCTTGATATAAAAAGGTTCTAGTATTTACAATTTTTCCATGAACCTATGGTCATGAAAGAAATCACTACATAAGGTTTGAAAAGTCTTAACATGAGTCAAAGGATCACACCTATCATTATAGGTCTCAAGATGTGTAATCTCAATGTTTTGCGGGATAACAACACAAATGATATCTAAAGAGAAAGGAATAGCAATATTATAAGTAGGAATGTTAAACTTGGATGAGTCATGGAAGAATTTTTTTTGTAAACAAGACATAGTTTGAGCCAAGCTATTAATGGTAGAATTGGTAGAAGAAATGGTGGGAGGAGAATTATGAGAAATGTTAGGAGCATTGTTGGAAATAGAATGAATAGTTGAATATTGTATCATCTTAAAATGGAGGCACCCATGTCAAGACATATTTATCCCTCCTTATTGGATTTTTTGGACTCATTTCAAATGCCTTGTATAGATCCATGGATGTGCATATGATTTTGTGATAGTTCGGGCCCTATTCTATCCCTTTCCCCATTTATTTTTCCCACTTTTTGAGACCCCAAGGCAATTTTGGGAGGCCTTTCCCTTTATGTCTAGGCTGAATTTTGGCCCCGACCCTTAATTCTAACCTAATTTTTTCCCCGACCTTCCCGGCCACCCTCTTTGGGATCCTTGACCCTTTCAGAATTTCAAATTTCTTCACTCCTTTTGATTGACCCTTTTTTTATTTCAGAGATGAAATGGGTATAAATAGAGGCCTTCCCTCTTCATTTGAGACATACAAAATAAATTACATTCAATAACACATGCATATAAGCCTCCATATTGCATTCAAGAGCATTCTACAAGATTTCATAAGCATTTTTGGAGCATTCAACGAGATCCTTTTGCAACATAAAGACTTCAAGCATAGGAGATATCTTGCATTATAGGATCTTTTAAGGAGTTCATTTTAGGCCTTTTCACCCTTCTTTCATTTACTTTCATCCACCTTTCAAGATCTAGCTTCCTTCCTCATGATAGTGGAGTTGGTAATCAAAAAGGGCTTCTTCATTCTTCATTCTTGCATACCTAATTTGAGTACATGAGAAAATATACATCCATTGATCTATTGACTTGGTGAAGTAGATCTATTGCATTTTATTTAGACATCCTACTCTTCTACAAGATTCAATTACATTGGAGCACATCTTCATCCTTGTGGGATATGGATCTGAATCCTCCTCAAGGGTTTCTTAAAAAGTTAGGTAAATCCATACATTTTCTTTAATTTTTACATACATAATTTAAGCTTTATATTTAAGGTTGATTCCTCAATAAGGAATTGATTGAGGCAAGCCCCTAAAAAATTAAAAAAAACCATTTTTCTTGCAGGATTGGGTTTTTCTGGAGTTTTAGATCCACTTTTCGGGAGTTCTGGAATATGACACAATCGTAGATCTGGAGACAAAGAGTTGAAAAAAGAAGGTCTAGGTTGAAGTTTGGCCTAGTCTTGGGTCTACGCCGACTCCAAGTTGGCATAGACTTCAAAAATCAGCCTAGTTCTAGAGCATAAAGATTTTTGGGTTTTGTTTGTCTCGTAGTTTTTGGTTTGGATCAAGTTTCATTCATTGTTTAGAGTAGTTCTGAGTGTAAAAATACAGGTCTGAATGGGACTTTGCTTCTAAAAGTTATTTTTCAATTTACATTATTTAATTTGTGTATTTACCTTTCAGATCTATCATATTTTATTATATTTAGCATCTTTCCTTCTTTCCTAATTAATTTCCAAACCCTAGGATTAAAGGAACTTGTATCCTCTTTCCTAGCTCTTGGATCTTTGGATCTTTATTTGTATTGGCACTCCTACATCACTTTGGTAGTGATAATCTACTTGGATCCAAAACCTTGGGGGATTGGCTTAGATGATCTATTCCTTTGTGGCCCTTTTGAGGTATAGTTGGCCATGAAAAAGTGGGGTCTATTACACTTCTTATCCTCATCTCACTTTCCCCCCTATACATTTTGGTGAACCCAACACTTTCATGCTTTGTATATATTTATTGGGTGTTATATTCCCTTTTTTTATCTTACCTTCTTTGTTTCATTGATAGATTACATTGTGTGCTTTGTGTATGCATTTTGTCTTCTTTGCATTTCATTTCATAGTTGGATTTAGATCTATAGTTCATACTTTATTTTGGTTAGATCTCCCCTTGGTGTTTGACAACCCTTTGTGTGATCCCCCTTTATCTTTTCTTTCTATTGAGTGTGATATTCATTACCTTAAGCCTGACCTATAGCATTCCGATTAGAAGAATTTATAGAATCATGAGTTTCTTTGACCCTAATTTTTTCTTCTTCCCTAAGAATTTTGATGATAACTTGATCTCTCATGATCATAACCTTGAAAAGATGGAAAGTTGGCTTATTCAAGAGAATCATAAACTGGATACTATTTATGCTATTGAAGCTATCAAGAAATTTATCCATAATGATGAGAATGGCATTAACCTTTTGTGTGGTATATCTCACCTCGTTACTTCTAATGTTAAGTATTTATCCAAAGAAGCTTAGGAGTTAGTATATGGTCCACCTACTATTAGTGTTGAACCTTAATTGCCTATCTTAGTTCCTATGTCTATTATTCCTACATACACACCTTCTCTTGTGACCACATCTATGAAAATTTTAAATCATGTCAATGTGATTCTTCCTAATGCCTCTATTCCATCTTTTCCTATGAGTGTTCCACCTGTTTCATTGCCTACCTCACTTCCTACTTATCATAGTATCCCTTATACCTATTCCAATCCTCTTTCTACCAAGGTTCCAAGTGTTCCTCCAATTAATTCTACTTTCCCTTTCGCTTCATACACTTTCCCTAGTGTATCAAATATGTCTATGCATCCTATTTCCTCTAATGATTCCACCATCATTAGTCTTTCTCAAACAATTTTGCTTCCTTGACTCAATATAAGTTTAATGTTCCTACATGTGACATGGGAAGTCCTTTTTCCTTAGACATTATCTGCATGGTTTTCCGTCAACAATTTGATATGCCTCACCTTTAGAATTACAACGGTAAGGGTGATCCTATGACTCATGTTAAGACCTTTTAAATTCTATGTAGCGACTATTCCCATGACCATAGGATTATGGCTAAGTTGTTCAATAGAACCTTTTGTGACAAGGATTTACAATGGTATTGTTCATTTCCTCCTTATTCTATTGAATCTTTCCAAAAGCTTGATAATGCCTTAATACAACAATTTAAAAATGATATTGGTCTGCTAGTTTCTTTGACTGATTTGATGCATTATAAAAAAGGAGTGAAAGAAAAAGTTACTGATTTCATTTTTACATTTAAGAATTTATATGCTCAGATTTATTATCTTGTGCTTGATATTGATATACAACACATGTTTTTTGATAATTTATAAAAATACATTAGAGATAAGATTCTTCTTACTAAATTTTCCTTTTTTTCCCAACTTTGTACAATGCTTCACCACTATCAATTACTATTAATTCAATTTGAGAGCACCAATCCAATGGCTCATATACCTATTGATAAGAGTGGTATTGCCTCTAATCAAAATAAATATCACAAACCAAACAACCATGTCAAGCTTAACAAGGTGTCAAATATGGTAGATCAACAAGTAGCTATTGCATCCAAAGGTTGCACTTCTTCTTCCTTTTTTTTCCTCCCGTATCATAAGTATACTCCTCTTTCTGGGTCTTTACAAATTGTAATGGAAAAGTTGTTAAATGCTAATATCATGAAAATTCCTCCTATTAAACTCATTCATCTCACTATGATGGCTTCCAATTCCTTCGATTCTAAATCCTTTTGTCAATACCATTGTCATCCTACCCATGATACCTAGAGGTGTTATTCCTTGAAGAATACTATACAAGACTTGATAAAAAAATTACTCACATATTTTAGTGGTTTGATGGCTTATCCTTCCAGGTTCCTTGGTCGGGCATTACACCATTACTTGGTTTGTGGCATCCCACTAGCATGAGTATGATTTGATTATTAAAGTAAGCCCTAAATGCTACTAACTAATTGTGTTGATTCATATTGTTGAGTGCGACAAATGCAACCCTCAACTGTGGTGTTTTAGTCCTAATCCATCCTAACCTAGTCTATCAAAATGCTCAAAAGATGAGACAAAATAGAAGTTAAAAAGTTGAAACATAATAGTGGTGGGGTGTCCCCTAGACATTGATATGTTTTGAACCATTCGTTGATGTGTACTTAATCATCATAAGCTGCCATCACTCCTCAAATCACTTAAAGTGTTCTCCTTCTACACCAAGTTCTCCAAAAGTCAAATGTGAAAAATAACTGTGAAAATAACCTCTAACTCATATTTATACCCCACCTCAATGGATGTGCACACAATGCACTTCTACTGGTCACAATGATTTTTACCTTCTTGTCTCCATAACATTCGTGTATGACCTCCATTCTCTGAAGCATAAGTTGTGTTTTAATCCTAATCATGATGTCAACCAAATGAGCCCTCCATTTAATTTTTCACTCATTTCCTTGAGGGGAGAACCATAATACCTAGTTATTGATGTTTTCCATAGGGTATACTTGGGCATGGTTTTTAACAACTATTCTTTGAAACAATGCCTAAAAGCGTTATATTGAAGACGGGCAAAGACTAGACACTTAAAAATGACCTATTGCTTATAAGCAATGACTTTACTAACATTCTTCTTAAATAATTAAATAATATTTATTATTTAATTAATTTGTGTCCTACTATGAAAAAATTCATCATTTCTCTTTAAATTTCCTAATATAGTGATTTTGATTAATTACTTAATCATTGAACATCTAAATCAATAGTCATAAATTATTCCTATATAAAGTAGTTAAATAGTTAACATTATTTAATTATTTTCTATGATATTTTAATTAATTAAATAATTATTTTTTAAATTAGTATTCCTTTTTTGTGATTATTATACACAATAAAATTATAAATCTCCACTCACAATTAAATAAATGATATCTATTTAATTAAACTAATTATTCCGCTCATAATAAATATATTTAATTATTTATTTATATTCCCTCATGTACAAGTAAATAAATTTTATATTTATTTAACTTGTATTTGTTCCTCCACTTCTGACTAATTCTAAGTTTCAATTAACTCCTCCATCACACTTTCTAATTCCTCAATTATCTTTCCTGACTAATCAATCTATTCAATCTTCTATTCCATCTAACTAGTCAACTCTCCAATCTATTCTCCTAATAGATCAATCAAATGTGTTGACAGGACAATGAAGTGAGTTGAACTCCCAATCAATCTAAGTTTAACTCTTCAATCACAAATAATCAATCCCACCAAAAAAGAATCCTGATTGGAAACCAAAAATTCTTATATAGAGAGAGAAAATTGTCTTATTTTGCAACCGCTTATGATTTGAATTTTTATGTCGTCACAATTGAGCTGAGAAATTGAGAGCCCAACATTCCAATAAGGAGAAAAATAAGGGAGGATTATTGGATTGCATGTTCATTTATTTTAAAATAATTTCATATTATTAATTATTCATGCTTTCTATTTTCATTTTCTCTTTTGATATTAGGGTACTAACTACTTCTAATGAATCTTCTTGCGGTTGAGATTATGTTATTATTGTAGTTTTTACTTTTGTGTTTGGAACTAATAAACTTCCAACTAGGTGAGATGAATCAATTATTCTTACCATCCTTTGTATGAATCTATTACTGTTACCATCCAACCCAGATTCAATCAATTCCTCTTTATTTAACTCCCTCATTAATTAACTACCTTTATCGAGAAGGCTATAATTTTTTTTTAGCCTCCACCCAATAGAGCTATCCATTGGTTGAATTGTACATTTAAGATTGGATTCAATCCCAACCTAATTAAGAGAACTATAGCCTATCTCTCAACCATCCTTTCTTTGTTTCTTGTCCTGGAGTAGGAAGTAGGATGATAAATGTCAAAATCATCAATTCGATTGTTGGGGGCTAGTGCCACTGTTTGAGGATAGTTTCAACTATTATAAAAGGGGGCAGGGCCCTTTATTTTCTTTTTCATTCCTACACCTAGTGGCTTAAGACACTATTCCCATTTACTCATTAATCCATTATGCAAAAGGTACATAGTTCAACGCTACACTGATCCCCTGCCCACCCACCCGCCTACTGGGGACCTTGCAAGGGGGACTCTTTCCATGGGCCCCTACCCCTATGGGCTCTATCCTCAGCCCTATCCTCTATAAAAATGTCGGGGGGGGAAACTTTATATAGTTTGGACTGACTATCAGTGTTAGAAATAGGAAATACTGAGAGGAGGGGGTGAATCAATATTTCACAAACTTTTACTTTTTCCCACTTATGGATATATGAAATTAACTTATAAATTGCATAAGAAACTAAATTGAATAAACTGAAGAATAAGAACAACCATAAAATAAAAGAACTCATAACACCATGTTTATTCTCAAGGAAACCCTGGCCAAGGGAAAACCCTAGTGGGGATGGTACCCACAAATGATCCACTAATCAAAAGTGTCTGGTTAGAGATATTGACCCTGTTACAAGTCTATTACATCTGTATAGTGTTTATGTCCTTGTTAGAGGACTTTAAGCCTTGTTAGAAGCCTCAACCCTGTTAGGAGTTGGTATTAAAAAACATGAATGTATGCAAGATGAGCTCACTGCCCAAAAATGTAATATACAATGATAATATTTAGTGCAAAAGGTAGAATACAAAAAACCTTTTACTGCTGTTGAATATCTTCAATATTCTGATCTAGCTTTGTAGTGTTTTCACACTGATCTGATCATATATCAGATTTTTCATACTACATCAATATACATCAATACAATACTAGATTATAAATTTTCATTACATACATTACTTGCTTTCTTACAACTTCACATTACAATTTACTTTCCTATATACAAGCTATTACAAAATAACCTTTCTATCAGCTTACAATTCATTACATGCTTCCAAAAATATAAAATTACCTATTTTTGCCTTAGGGTTAACATCTAGGATGCCATCCCTAATTAGTCAAGTCATTATTTTGATAAACAAAATAGTCGCTTAACTTAATATAATCAATTACTGATCGTTGATTTGTTCTGGTCGGCTCAACACTATTTTTGTAAAATATTGATATCTTTGTCTGTACATGTCATATAGTCTTGTGCTCTTAGATGTAGCTTTAATATACCTTGTGTAATCTATGTTCATATGCGCATGCACTGAAAGTACTTTTGTGAACTTCGCTGATCAAAACAATCTCTGTGTAGATAGATAAACATTGTTATACTTAGACAATTTTCATAGGTTCTCATCCAAAACTTCTTCCTTAGAACATGTTGTCTTAACACTGAATATATGTTTCCATAATGACAACATCATGATATCTCACTCAGCCAAATTTCCAACAATCTCCTCCTTTGTCATTGGTGGCAACATATGGGAAAATTGGCTAAGTCCCAAAAAATTACAACAAAATTTCAAAAACATTCTGTAACATTGTGTTACATGGCCATTTACAAAATTTTCAAAGGATCTATGGATCATATATGTCTACTTATTTCTCCATAGGGATACTTCCCCTTTGATTATATTTCATACTATTTCACATTTCTATATCTTATACATATAAAAAAATTTCTCATACTATACTAATCCCCCTTTGACAACAATGACAAAGGTGTCAAATATATGTATATATAGGTCAAAATTTTGATATACTTCCTTTTCTTAAAATTTGTAGAGCTAGAAGACTTGAAATGTAATCTATAAAGTTCACCTTCAAGTTTTCAATTTCCTTGTCCCATGTCTTCTTAACAGAATCAAATACACTTAGTAGTGCACATAGCCCATAGGATTCTATTTCAACTACTGTAAGATTTGGGTATGAAAAATTACCATATGATGGCTTTGATGAAAGATATTCTTCTAGTTGATTCAACACATTACTAATTTTTACGGTTAAGTGTTCTCTGAGTAATGAAACCTCTTCAATTTTGATTCTTTCTCACTTTCTAGAAGTTTGATTTCATCATGAAAATTTATTACTTTCTTCTCAATATTAGTCATCTTCATGCTGTGATTCTGTAGCTCATTCACCATGACTTGCAGTTCTTCTTCTTTGTTCTTCAACTTCTGTAAAATTTATGGGATGTGTTTGTGTGATAAGGAAAACTAACTGTATAATTCTCTTCCTCTCTTTGAACATCTCCTTAATTCCTTAATGCAAACATCAAGGTTCTGTAAGTTATTCTTGATATTTTGACAAGTGGTTTAAAATAATTGTGCATCATGAAGTGTTTGCGTTTTCACTAATGCAATGTCAGATAAAGTGGTAAACTCACCATCAAAAACTTTTATTACCTCTCTTTCTTTCTCTTGCAGATCAACTTCATTGACTTGAGTAGATATAACTCATTGAAGCTTGTTTGTTACCTCAAGTAGTGATCCTTCTAGACTCTTTAATTTCTTATTCTTTCCAATTATTTTATTCAAGGATGAGATCAACTCTATTTGATCATTATCATCAACTTCAACTCCCAAATTGGCTAACACTAACTCAATTGATGATTTTGATGAGCTTGTTGTTGTTAAATTCTATGGTGTAACAATGTGAATTTGCTAGGGTATAGTCTCTATAGGTTTTATCTCCTTTCTTAAACCTTGTTCCTCTTGCATTGCTTGCTTGGTTATCTCTATTTGTGTTTCCTCTGATGCCTTTACTTCTTCTTTCTTTTCTTCTCCTTTTACTTCTTCCACATCATCTTCCTCATTTTATACCTCATCTTCTTGATTATTAACCATTTCTTCCAAATTACCAACATCCTCTCCTTGGTCTTCAAAAGGATTTTCTTCTTTGTCAATGGTAATGTTGGTTCCTTCTACATGCATTGATTCTTCATCAATATGAATTGTGGGTGGAGGAACTAGTGTTTCTTTTATTTGTGAATCTTCTTCTGCTATTTGAGTGTCCTATTTTGATTCACTCACCGCTTCTCCTGATCCAGAAGTCAATACCTTCACAACTACTTCCTCAGTTTCCTTATTTACTTCCTTATAATTGCCTCCCATGATTAGAACTGTCCTTCTATTTCTTCTTAGATGGGTACTGAGGCTCTTCATAATTTCTTTGAAATGATCTTCATCTTGTCTTTTAGTTTCTCAATGTAGTCTTTTGCATTATCATATTTGTCCTTTAGAGTATCTCTTTCCTCAGTAAGAATATCAATCTATTCAAGAGCTTCATCTAGGTTTCCCTACAACTGATCCATATCCATAGAGATCTTACTCAAGCTGTTAGGCCTTCTTTGAGTAATAGTTCTTTGATACCACTTGTTAGAAATAGGAAATAATGAGAGGGGGGGTGAATCAGTATTTCACAAACTTTTACTTTTTCCCACTTATGGATGTATGAAATTAACTTATAACTTGCATAAGAAATTAAACTAAATAATAAGCACAACCATAAAATAAAAGAACTCATAACACCATGTTTATTCTCGAGGAAACCCTGGCCAAGGGAAAACCCTAGTGGGGATGATACCCACAAATGATCCACTAATCAAAAGTATCTAGTTAGAGATATTGATAATTAAACCATTTATCAATATTAACTTCAATATCAACTTCAATAGCTTTAAACCATATAATTAATGTAGTAACCAACCATAGAAAGATAATCATACACAATGACACAATAACACAAGATATGTTAACTAGGGAACCTCTTGATCAAAGAGTAAACCCCGGTGGGAATGATGCCCACAAAATGATGCACTAATATGAAAGTTCATTGTTAGAGGATGGAACCTATTAGGATTATTATGAAATACATTCAGTACATATGAATCTCTGTTAGGAGATTTTGAATCCCTCTTAAAAGATTCTAACCCTGTTAGGAGTTATGGAAGACAAAAGGACCCACTGCCCAAACAGCTTCAAGGCAAGATCTTTGAACTCACTGTCCAATAGATCTTAGGATTATTCAATAGAATAATATGAAATATGTTACCTCCTTCAAACTATGCCAAAACTACACTCTCTGCTACACAAGATCACAAATCCAGATCTCTGCACTTCGCAAGTCTTCCTTCATCACTGAATTAGCTATTTTCTTCACTTCATGCATACATTCGCATCACAACTTTCACAACTTCATATTACAACTATTAAAATCCTCTATCTCAACAAGGAAAACATTCCTTCCTTTATACCACACTCAAATAATTACAAATGAGTCGGCATGTAAATACAAAATAATAATTTCAACATGCTACATCAAAATTACATAAAACTGTCGGCTTCCAGATACAATAACTTTCCAATTGTGTGACCTCAAAGTTTTCACTATGAACCACATCACCACTAATGAGTCTCAAAATTCCCTTTAACTACACAGAATCAAATTCCATCCCGATTAGGAGATATCCTCCGATTACCAAAAACTGCTACATAGGAATACTACCAGAATACTGCTTCCACCAAAATACTTATAACTTTCATGAATAAATGAATTTATTTTTGCACTCTTAACCATAGGATAATAACACAAAAAATAACATACCATCAACTGTGCATAACTTAATCTGCAATATAACATGTGCACAAAACAAAACTATGCTTGCTTCTCTGCTAAACTCTAGAATATCACTGTGTTGACATCAATGACAATCATAGTCATGAATGCAACAACCACTACTACAGAATGACTGCCAAAGGCTTCAGCATTCATTCCTAATAGTTAGAAGCTTCAAACCTATTAGGAATTAGTATTACAAAACATGAATGTATGCAAGATTGCCCAAACATGCAATATACAATGATAATCTTTAGTACAAAAGGTAGAATACAAAAACCATTTACTTTTGTTGAATATCTTCAATATTCTAATCTAACTTTGTAGTCTCTTCACACTGATTTGATCATATATCAAATTTTTCATATTACATCAATATACATCAATACAATATTGGCTTACAACTTCACATTACATACATTACTTGATTTCTTACAACTTCACATTACAATTTACTTTCCTATATATGAGCTATTACAAAATAACCTTTATGTTGGCTTACAATTCATTACACGCTTCCCAAAACATAAAATTACCTCTTGTTTCCTTAGGGTTAACATCTAGGATGTCATCCCTAATTAGTCAAGTCATTATTTTGATAAACAAAATAATCCCTTAACTCAATATAATTAATTACTGATCGCTGCTCTATTCTGGTCGGCTCAACATTGTTTCTGTAAAACATTGATATCTCTATTCGTACATGTTGTATAGTCTTGCACTCTTAGATATAGCTTTAATATACCTTGTTTAATCTGTGTTCAAGTGTGCATGCACTATAAGTAATTTTGTGAACTTCACTGATCAAAATAGTTCTTGTGTAGATAGATAAACACTGTTATACTTAGACAATTTTAATAGGTTCTCATCCAGAACTTATTCCTTTGATCATGTTGTCTTAACACTAAATATATGTTTTTGAATAATGAAAAAATCATGATATCTCACTCAGCCGAATTGCCAACAATCAGTAGTTGTGAAAGTGATGTTACCCTGATTACACAAACAAGGGTAGAAGTCATATAAATTGAATATTATCATCAAAATATATGACGTGGTCTAACCCTAACTAGTATTGAGTACAAGATAGGGCATAACATGTCTAAGAGGACACATAGAAAAATCTATTTAGAGGAAACACAATGATCAAGTGATGTATCCTATGATTTATTATCTCTTCCTAGTCGATGTACCCTGACTTAGAAGAAATAACTTGCACAAAAAAGAAAATCCACTCATCCAAGTTGAGAGTGTCTTCATCATGCCCCTAAGTCTATGTAGTAGGAACACTATGTGTACAAACTCTCCTTTAATGAAAGTTTGATGAATTGTGTTAGGTATTTTTGATTGCCCCTTCCTCAGAGGAGAAAGCCACCCTTTGGAAATTATGTTCCTATAGTCCCTTACTTGTTGTTGAACTCACATTGAGAAGATTCAATCATCCTACATCTTTATGGGTTCATATTTGTTTATGCACTCCATGACCAACTCAACATATTTCATAGAAAATGAGAATCTTGTAATTTTGATCAATCCATTCTCAACAAGGTTTTGGGTGATGGGATGTCTATTTGGTTCTCTAATCCTTTTCCAAAAATCATCCAGATTTAAAATTTCCTATTTTTTTATTTCCAATCTTAGCTAAGGATCATTCAAGGTCGTTTAAATGATCATATCCAAAATATCTAAACTTCATGATTCTAAATAAATAATAGTTTGAAAATTATGAACATATTTCCATCAATCAACCATTTTTAAAGGGACTTATGTGAATTAAGGTATGTTTGCATAACTTATTCTTTTAATTCATTATTCAAAGTGAGAGTGTTGATGACCCAACTCTATCTTTCTCTTCTTCTTTGATTTGCAAATAAAATGCAAGAAATAAAATTTCAACAAAGGCTTTGTTATTGATGTTGTATAATTGATCATTTAATGCTAATAATTTTAAACTTCAATGTCATTACAGATATTGTCATCTTCCCATCAATCATGCTAGCATAATAACCCCCTTTTATTAAAAAATAAAGTTAACTTAAAAATTTTACTTATTGAATTCACTTCTTCAAAACTAATCTCTCTTTATATTTTTGCTTGATAATTTATATCCTTCATTTGTATCACCTTGAGTGCCACTTTAGTTCCATTTAAGGTGTAAAATCTTACCACTAGTTCTAGAACCACTCATTGGGTCAAACACTATTTATAGAAGACATTAATAATTCTATTGCCTTGAACAAATGACTTGCCACTTGACCTCCATATGTTCTATTTCAATCACTAGATTTTGATACAGGTGTTGGAACTAACATCAAAATCTAATAGTGATGTTGGAACTAACATAAAAATTTGATGATAAATCTTGAACAAAGTCTCTTGGCTACTAAAAGAAACAATGAGAGGACTTGATTAGAAACAAAGACCAAGGTGATGTTAGAACCAAGAAAAGAAATTAGAAAACCCTAAAGGATATGAATTTTAAAATGAAGAAGTTAAATAGAGTTCAAAGAAGGAATTCAAGCTCTGATGCATGATTCAAAACTAGACTCATATTTTTCTATTGATACAAGGATAATAAAATAAAGACTTGAAGGATTTTTAGAAAATTCTAACATTAATATAAGGTCCAGGACTTGGGCAACACCATCCATACATATTCATTCAAGTCCATGCATCCATGACTCAATCATTTAATGAGAAATCAAGCATTTAAGGAATTTCATCCTACCATAACCTTCATTGTGGAAAGATTCAATTGTATATGACATCTTGGTTCTCAATTCTCACCTCTACTATAGATCAACACACTTCTTTTTTTAAAGTACATTTCAATTTGATTTCATAATTGATTTAAAAATTGGGTTTCAACTTAGGTAAACCACTTTCTCCAACCATTTTTCCTTTTTTTAATTTATGTGGGATATAAGTGGCACATGTGTAGACAGAGCTACATAGATATCTAATCAAGAGCTATAGGTTGATGGTCATTTCATCCAAAACTACTTGGTAAAAGGAGAGTGGACTCACCCATGACCCTCCTAATCACCACTAACCTCCTAATTCACATTGAATTTTAGATTATAAGTCAATCCTATTTCTACTTCTTAGATCTGGTCTTGGAATTGAGTTCTTAGTCTAAAATCAATCTATGTATGTATAAAACCTTTTCTTTCTCTATCTTTCCCTATATTTTTCATTTTTCATTTTTATTTTCATATTCATCTTCCATAAAAGTGAAGGACCACATCATTTTCTCACTTTTTGAACCTCCTTGATCCTAATAGATCACCTTTTTGTAGGTTTGAGTAGAACTAGAAGCCAAATAAGTTATTGATATCAATGTTGATGTCAACATGTTTTTGTTGTTATTAGTTACTGGTTATTGCAGATGTTCTTGACTGTTTCATGTAGTGGTGTTGAGAGTTATTCTATGCATATCTTCTATATTGAAAATATATTCATGTAGTTTGGATGTGTTTTAAAGTAATTTTTAGAGGTATTTGATTTGGGTTTTTGTGCTTCATATCATAGTTCAAAGGAATTGGTGGTCACCAATATGAGATAGTGTTTGGAAGAGCTTCTTGTGATAAATGCATGCTCTACATTTATCTGCTTATTGATTTAGAGTGTTATGAATTTAGACTTACACTTAGAACAAGTTTATCTTTGTTTATTTCATATGGAATGAGTTTTTTTTACTTTAGAGGGATGTGTTCAAAGTTTGATGGTGCCTTGGAATAGTACCAAGGTGAAAACCAGACAATAGGAACCATGTGTATATACTTCTACTCCACTATTTACTATCATTATATGTAGTCCAATTTCTTGTCCATTGTCATGCATCCATCCATACCATCCACTTCCATAATAATCTAGTCATGACATCGAGAGCCTATAAGAATTCATTAGTCTTTTTTTATAAGAAAATCCATTCATTCAGAAATTAGTCCATCATGTCATTCACAAGTAAATCCATCATGCCATTCATAAGTTAGTGAAAAATATGCAATCCATGAGTTAGTCCATCATGAAATTCATAAGTCAATTTGTCACACTATCCACAAGTTAGTCTATCATGCCAATCTCATAATAAATTGTCCCATGTCCTGACTACAGGCACACTTATATCATGATCGTAAAAAGTCCTGAAAAATAACCTTAAAAATAGGTAACATAAAAAATCTCTTGTTTCTCATCATAAATAAAAAAATCCCTTTACTATGATAGACAATGAATGGACACCAAAAATAGTACAAGTCTAAGCTTAACAAATCACACATCAATCAACAAACTTATCAACTAGTCCTCAATAAAACTGATCACATTATCTTATCTATTGGTCAAATCTTACCATTCTATTTTTTCATACGCTCATCATGTATTATATAGAGGATGTATACACTCAAAAATAGATAGGTCATTCTAAAGCAGGGTACCTTATTCTTTAAAACTTGACATTGTGATCATAATTATCATTATCAAAACAAACACTAACAAAGATATTGAGTAGTATGGTTTTTATCTTGTTTAAGTGAGTCTTATCTTATATTGATTTATCTTGAGTCATGTTTGTATGCTTCTCTAAGATATCCATAAGTGATTGGAGAAGTTGGGATGGTTCATAGTTCTACTTTTCTTTGTCTATTGTTTGTGGGATATTTTTATGAAGTATAAGGGCCCGTTTGGTTGTTACAATTATAGAATGCTATATTTTTGTAATACTAGAATTTTCCAATTTAGGAAGTTTTAAATTCATAAAATGGTTTTTGGAATATGGATGGAACCATTCAGTTCACCTGGAAGATGATAAAAAATGACCATGGGAATAGAAATTATTGGCATATGATGATGATAATGGTTATTTTTCATTGATTCCAAATAGTTGAGCAGGAAGAATCGAGAACTGAAGGAGAGAAGATAATAGGTAAATAGCTATATACTATCGAAAAGAAGAAGCGCTATCAGATAACTAGAGTTTATCGGTACATAGGACATATGATATCAAAAGCCGATAGTTATCAGTCCTAAGAAAAATCATAGAGTAGCTAACACAAGAAAGAAAAGGAAAAATGGTCTATGGAAGTTTCAAGATTAAGGTCTTGTAAAACCTAATTAGGTCAAGGATCAAGATCGAGGATAAAGGATTAAGGAGAAGATTGAGAAAGAAGGTTACGAGGTTTATGGAAATAGATAAGTGAACTAAGGAGATAGAAAATAAGAGATAAAAATAGTGAACAAAATAGAGATCTGAGATTAGAGATCAGGAGTAGAGTATAATGGATTTGATAAGCTTTGGAAGGAAAGCACATATAGGTCATTTACTATCTTGTAAAGAATCCTAACAGTTTCTACAAGGTATTGTAAAATCCCTTAACTAGGTAGTCTCTAACCAGACTTAAAGAGTTCTAGAGTGAACTTGATTGTAAATCCCTTAATGGGATGATCATTGAAAAGTGTGATAAATATCTTAACAGAATAGTTCCTAACATAACTATTAGATACATCTAACAATGTATATGTCACTCTTAACTGGGTGAGTCACCTAGAAAGTGACACATGCAAGCTCTTAGCAAGCATCTCTTTCTAGAGTAGTGAAGAGTGGTGGGTACCATCCCCACCTAGTTTTTACCTCTCACCAAGGGTTTTTGAGAAACAAAAAATCATTTTGTTATGTGTGGGTGAATTATGCTATTGTTTACTATTATTTACTTTACTATTTATAGTACAACATATCGGTAAACTAGTTACTATTGGTTAATGTGAATTACAAGTTTCATGTTTATCGTTAAAATCTTGAATTGGTAAAAAGAATATAAGTACTGATTCACCCCCCCTCTCAGTACTTACCTTTCCAACAATTGGTATTAGAGTTGAGTTCTCTAGAGGGAAAGTTTACCATCTTGAGAGTATATTTGGGATTATGGAGAGGTATATGAAAGAAAAAAAAAATGGAAGAAGCTTTGGACAAAGCTCAGGCTAAGATAGAGGATCTGAAGAAAAAGATGAAAGTCTCATTTGCTAAAAGGAAAGAACTATCAGAATGATTGCGAATAAGCTTGGACAACCTTGAGGAACTAATAGAAAACAACAAAAATTCTGAAGAAGCTAATGCATTTCTTGAAGAATTGATAGAAAAGAACACTACTCTAGAAGAAGAACTAACTAAAGAAAACGGGGAACTTGAGAGTCAATCCCAAAGAATGAGGACAGTTGAAGATGTCAAAGAAATTCTTGAAACAGATAAGAGGAATCTTGAAAGAAAAATCAAAGATAAGGATGTTATCATTGAAGGAAGGCAGGTGGAGAATAACACACTAAACGAATTCTTGAATGGCATAAATGAAGAAAATGTGTAGATACTTACCAAGAAAAAAAATATGAGAAAAGAAGTTGAAGAATTAAGGACCAATCTAAAAGTTGAAAAAGAAGTGAATGAAAGACTTACAAGGTTTGAGCTAAGCATGCAACAAATTGATGAACAATTGAAAAATCAAATAAGACCAAGAGATACAACTAGCCTAGGATATGTCAGTGAAAACAAGTTTGAAATTAGAGAATCATCCAAGTTAGTAGTAGAGAGCCTATTTCCAAAACCAAAATAACCCATCGACAAACAAGGTAAGAAACCTACCCAACCTACTTGTTACAACTATGGAAAACTTGGTGATACAAAAAATGTTTGTAGAAGTATATTAGTTAATTTTCCAAGAGGTACACCACTCAATCGATGTTGCTAAAATTGCAACAAGTTTAGACATCAAGATAAAGAATGCATATCAAGAACTAGAAACATATCATCAAAAGTGATGCAGGAACATCTCGGGTTCTTAGCAATCCCGTGTCACTAAAAAAAAGTTTGAGTTGTTCAGTTTGCTTGGTAGTTGCTCAGTTCCTTCATTGACTGATTTAGCTTGGTAATTGCTCAATTCCTTCTTTGACTGAGTTATTCAATTAATTTTTCAAGTTATTTCCTATTTCTCAGTAATCTTTCTCATCAAGTGGTTTATTTTGATTTCCTGTTGAGGCCAACTTGTGCATTGAATTTTGGTCGCAAAATTAATGTTGGTATCAATCATTGGGAAGCATGTGGACCTAGATCAAGATGTTTCTTTCTCTAATGATGGATCTGAAGGCCAACTTGGTTTGGTAGCCTCTTGTATAAATGTAGTTTTTGTTCATAGTTTTAGGGGGGGACATCGGGTAGCAGATCTAGTAGTAGATTGATAGTTAGAGATCAAGTATAGAAGATAGAAGAGAGTTTCTGAAGACTGAATCCTCACATGTTGGAGGACTATTGTAATTGAATCTAAATGTATTTGGCCATAATTGGGAAGGCCTTATAGCCTAACATGTATGAGGTTATTGATGAATAATATATGACATTTTCTACATTCTCTCTTCCTTGTGTGTTTGCTTCTGCGTATGACCGCTGCAAGGGGGTTGTGATTAAGGTGCACCTTTTGGCCCTTCATCCTACCCTACCTTGCGTCAGGTGGTATTAGAGAAAATTTGAGATTTGGATCTAGATTTGCAAATCTAGGTTGACAGTTCCTTCTTGTTAAACCCTAGTTGATATTTTTTGTGGGGTAGCAGATCATGATTTGACCTACAATTGTAGAGGGTTTTTCAAGATGGTTCATGGGAGGCAAGATGTAGACCTAGGATTGGAAGACATGTTAAGACAAATTGTTGCTAGGTTAGAAGTTGTTGAGACAACTCAACACTGAGGATGACATCTTGAAGATGTTAGTGATGAATAAATTAAAGAGGAGAAATGTGAAGCTAAACCTACACCTATGATGGATCAGGGTGAGGAAATATTGTTGAAGGCGTTGAAAAATTTGAAGTCTACACCAAATTTCAATCCTCTTGAATATAATAGAAAGCTGGATTTAGATGAATTGATGGATTGGATCACTGAGATGGAGAAGTATTTTGAGTATGAAAATGTCCTTGAGGAAAAGAAGGTGAAGATTGCAAGCACAAAGTTTAAGAGTGATGCATCCTTGTGGTGGGAGCATCTGTAATTGGACAAAAAAAGGAAAGGCAAAGAAAAAATCAAGGTATGGAATAAGATGGTAAATAAGTTGAAAGGAAAGTTCTTACCATGTGATTATTAGATTAACCTAGTTAGGCGAATGCAAAGCTTGAGATAGAAAGATAGCTTGGTAAAAGATTATATTGAGGAATTCTATAGATTAGATATCAGATCTAGACATGATCAGGATGAAGTGGAAAGAATTACTTGGTACCTGAATGGGTTAAGAGTTTCCATCCAAGAGGAAATCAGTTTGGTTAAGTTATAAAATATTGAGGAAGCTTAACAGTTTTCCTTGAAAGCTAAGGAGAAATTGAACAAACGACATGAGAAAAGATAGAGAGGAAGAGGTAGATCTTATGGTGAAAATAATAGATTTGATCAGGACAAGACAAACTAGGATAAAGGCAAGACCGAGTGGAAAGGTGAAAGTTCTTCTAGAGGAAGAGGTGGTAACTACCGAGGTGGTTATAGCAGAGGTGGATTCCAAGGAACTTGTTACAGTTGTGGAGAACAAGGACATAGGTAATTTGAGTGTACACATTATTGGTGTTCAAAAAATGCTTATGCCACTTAGGGCTGCTAATATGCCTTGAGACTGATGTTAGGACTGGTTAGTTCCAAGTGTGGGAGCTCTGTAAGGCAACTGGACCAAGTATAGGGACTTAATATGCCCTCTTCTACTTTTGGCTCTGCAAAATCAAGGCAGGTGCACCTAACCTAGTATAAAATATACTTCATACACCAAGAACTAGGTTTGAATAATAGATAATAGGATAGTAAGAATGTACTCAGTGTTAACCACACACTCATTGACTCTCCATTGCTATGGGTATAAAATGGCCTTGTGACCTCAAGACTATGAGGGATTGCAGGATTGGAAATATTAAATATAATTGGTTTCCCTGCAAGATGTAGACAACCATGCAACACTTTGCATCAGCACAGGGATACTAGCTTAAGATCAGTGCCTTATCCATTGGGCATCACACTTGAAGTGAACATGGAACACAAGGAAAACTAACATGGAACACAAGGAAAAATACTAGATTCATCTGAGAATCCAAGCCATTAACATAGTTAAACATCTCTTACACTACTTACAAGTATCCTTACTGATTGAACCAAATGAATCTATGCTTCACTCAGAGACTTTTAACTTGATTCTAAATCAAGGCTGAGAGATGAAACATACACATAAGCAACCAAATGCAATGAGCCAGAAAACTCAGGATTCATTAAGAACAACTAAAGGAGAGATCCAAGAATGAGAAAATACATTAAGTATGTGGATTCAAATCCCTGTATTACAAGTTGATTCAAAAAACACCATAGACAATATGCAAAAGATGCATGAGGTTTTTCCCTAATGTTGATACAACCATCGGAACTAACAAAATTCAGAACCATTACACATTCAAAATTTCAACTATTTATACCACTAGTTACCTTGGAATCCTAAACTAGTAGGATGCAACAAGCTATGGGTAACCAGGGTTAAGATTTCACCCACCTGCAAATACACCTCGAGCCAAGAAAGTCCTTCAGTAGGTACAAAACCATCATGCAGTTGACCACAAGAACCCTGGATCACACTGGAGCGGTGGAGAAAATCAATTTTACTAACTCTGGCCCTTTCCATCATCAATTTTAGTCCTTTCTAGTCGCAGGAAACGTCTCAGAGATTTGAATTTTGAACTGCAACGGCTACTTTGCATTTCATGGGCTTTATGCTCCTTAACCATTTGCTCTTAGTCACGCAATCGCGCGGTCATCAAATTAACTACCATAAAAAATAGGCTTCATTTTATGCTTGGTCGCATGATCGCATGGCTCCCAACTCACCCTTGTGATCATGTAATGACAGACTCTTAGCCATGGTTGACAGTCGGTCATAAACCTTTTGCAATGTCCTTGGCCCCATCAGCAGTCAGGAAACCAATCAAAAACTAGCACGCCGGCAAGACTGGCATCGTGGGCCCACCTTAGAACTCCACAACCATGACGTCTGGTGGTTAGTCGCATGATCACATAGCCTAGAAATGGGGTATGCGAACATGTGACAACCCGCAGACCGTTACCTTGCCGCAACTACATAACCGCCGCTGCATAAAGTAAACACCAAGGGGTTTGTCACATGATCGCAAGCTGTGGAAATGGCCCTTGCAATCATGCGACAAGGCCATTAGACTGCCACATCTCTACGCTGCATCCAAAAGAACACTTCCACCTCAGCATCCAGAAGATGCCCCATCACCACCTACCACTAGGCCCCAGGGACACGTGTCAACCGGTTGCATGATCGCATGTCAGAAAACTCTGACATGCGATCATGCGACAACCAACCCTAGGTAGCCACATCACCGTGAGTGGGACCACCATACTGCATCACTGATGGGCCTCAGCATAAAAAGGTAACCGGTCGCATGGTCGCATATCAAAAAACTTTGACATGCGATCATGCGACAACCAATCAGAACACACACCTTCGGCTCCCCTTCTGACACTGGGCTCACCTGGAAGAAATGCTTGAAACAAACAAAATCAACAACAGGTGCATGATCGCATGGGGTGAGAATATTCTATGCGATCACACACCGACTGTCGATCTCCTCCCTCTGCCACTTGAAGAATCTAGCCCCACCAACCATCACACTTGTGCACTTAAGACTGATCAACAAGGAGTGCCGACTGAAGAGAAGAAATGCATGGTTGAAAACAAACAAGGTTTTCAGTGAAAGATCGAAAACATCCAAGGTTTTCACAATGGTGAATGATCGAAAACACACAGGATTTCTGACACCAAAAGATAAGTGCAAAAAAGTTGGAAGGCAAAGGTTGAAAACAATGAGGGTTTTCTCATAGACCGAAAACATCATGGATTTTCAAAAACATTGTGGGTTTTCGACATTGTGGCAGATTCTAAAAATATTTTCCTGCAGACCTTAGAACTTGAATAAGTTTCTAGATTTTGCAATTCAGCATGTGCAATTTGGATTGGAGCAAGGTGATACATGGAAGAACATAGGGCTAAGAGTGCACAACATAAAACCTCATGGATTTTCTTTGCAAATAAAAACTGTGCAGCAGGGTGGGACAACATTACAAAACTTGCAAGGAATAGGCCATTTTTAAAGGATTTTGCAATGACTGGAAAATGGACTAACAGTGGCTCTAGTTGAGGATGCATGGCTCTTGTAGGCATGGCAAGAATTTAGATCTCTGGGAAAAGTAGACCATACTCAAACAAAACAAATAGGCCCTCACCCCACTTTCAATCCAAAATTTCACAGACTGGCTCCTCACAAAAACCTGGCACCATTTGTACAAAATATAAAGAAAATACATAAGCAACATCTGGATGCCAAAGGAGTGCCATCCTTTTCCTCTATCAAAAACTTGGTTTCTGTTCATAGAATCAAACAAGAGTCTGAAACCTCTATTACATATGTGATGATAGAAAACACTATCAAGTATAAACCGCATACCAACTTTGAATTTATCATCACCTATGCCTTCCTCCACATGTTCCCCCACAAACTCACTATTTGGAAAACATGCATCATCAAAATCATCATGGATTCAAACATATTAAAGGGGACAAGAAACTGATACCTTTTCTTCTTGGCTACAATCATCCAGCTCATCTTTAATGCATTCTTGCATATCAAAAGAAAAGCAACTATACTCACTTTCACTTACCTCAGCCAAGGCCACTGAAACATACTCATATATCAGGTTACTCGGGTTTATCAAGTCTGATTTCTCTTGATAAATCACACCTTTATCCTCATAAGGATGATTCACATGATCAACATCATGAACTAGATTATCACCATTATTCTCACTACTTGGTGGTAGAAGAAAAACATTGTCCCAATGTAATGCATCTTCATTAACAGAGAAACATTCATCCTGCATTACCTTTCTTTCAACTGGCCTCATTTGTGAGGGAGACTCCAGATCAATTGTATGTGAAACTTCAAGTGCAGAAGGTGAGTAATCCTCAACAAATTCCATCCTCTGAGCACACTCCTCAAATAATGGGTTAGAAACAACATGGAATTGTTTCTCATAATAATTTGGACAAAGTGCCAACTGGTTCTCACTAGTGTCCTCATCAAATAACTCATTGGAAACCACACTATATATGTCATCATATCCATCATCATACACATCTCCAATAGATGAAGAAACATCAAAATCTGAATTGGAACATGAATCACCATTACTGCTGTCAACATATGAATAATCAGTGTTGTAATCAATCTCATCATCATCAGAAGTATCACTCAATGGATTTCCCCACAAATCTTCAATCTCCAAGACTTTACAATCAGCATCATTACCACCCACTGGCATAGAAGACTGCGAAGAAAAATCCTCTGCAATATGAGAGAAACCCTATGGTATATCGTCATAAAGTAATTCATTCTCAATCTCATCCATGCTCCCACAGTCAACACCTTTCTCAGCATCTGTATCAACATCACTTGGTGGCAAAGAATTTTCACAATCATCATCACTATTCTTGGGAAAATCATGTGAAGGGAAATGTGTATCCTCTATAATTTGAAAATGTTCATCACCACCACTGGATGACAAGGATACCATCTTCTCATTAATTAGACCCTTGGTAGCAAAATTCATTTCACCTTCACATACAACACTGTGGTTAATACAAAAATTAGAGGGATGAGAGCACTGATGTTTCTCAACCTCCTCCTGATCTTTCCCCCTACTCTAAAAATGCAAACTAGCAGAGGCATGTCTTCTTATAACTCCATACTTCAGATTGCACTCAATATCCAATGCAACCTCAAAAGCCTGATGTAGACTTTGTGGTTGTTTATCCCTCAGCAAGAAACCCATTTTTTGGTCAAATGCACTCAAGTAAATGACCAGACAAATTTGATCATGAGGTCTAAAATCCTCAAGGATATCCATTAATGTCCTAGTGAATCTACTATTAAATCTTTGAATCAACTCACCCCCCTCAATCTGAATTCCCATCAAATTGTCCAACATTGATTTTACATCTACCCAACTATCAAAACAATAAATTAAGCAAGAACTCAACTCATCCCATGAAGAAATAGAGGCTGCAGGCAAAAATGAAAACCACTCCCTTTCATCTCCCTCAAGAGTTTGCACAAACAACCTCATCCACAAATCCTCATGGCAGACATCAAAATCACACATTAAATTAGAAAATGCCTGCACATGCTTTCTTGCTGATGGACACTGATTCCTATTGAACTTTGGTAGATACTCTCTGATTTCATCAGGGACTTTGTTAGGGAAACCGGGTATGCCATCATAACAAAATGGTGCATAACCCCTACCAATAGGACCCCTAAGCACATCCATCACTGATATACAACCTTGTGCCTTTACACTTGATTCTTTGTAAATCAAAAATAGGGAATCAAAACACTTGTAACTGACTCCCACCTCTCACTTAGCTATTCTGAGATACTTCACACTTGTCCTATCCCTTTAATGACACAATCATTTGATTAGGACCATGCATATACATAAAATTTTGATGGAGAATACCTGGATTACCCTGCTGAATGCTGCTGCCTTCTTCTCAGCTAAATAAAGTCCCAACAAAACTACACAACTCAAGTTCTTTCTAGCATAGAGTCGCCACCTCTCTTCAGAGGACACAAATTTTACTGATCTATCTTGAAACTCCAATAGACTCTGAACACTCCCACAGCAAAGCCACATATAAATCAATCAGCAAATCCAGGTAGCACACTTGTAAATCTAAAAAGCAATTCTCAAATTGGAAAACATATAAGACTCTTCCCCAAACTGAACACAACAAGACTCTGGGATACTCTTATTTGTAAACTTATTTCATTTCCCCAGCAGAGTCGCCATCTTGTTGGTGTTCAAAAAATACTTATGCCACTTAGGGCTGCCAATATGCCTTGAGACTGATGTTAGGACTAGTTAGTTCCAAGTGTGGGAGCTCTACAAGGCAACTGGACCAACTATAGGGACTTAATATGCCCTCTTTTGCTTCTGGCTCTGCAAAACCAAGGCGGGTGCACCTAACCTAGTATAAAATATACTTCATACACCAAGAACTAGGTTTGAATAATAGATAATAGGATAGTAATAAAGTACTAAGTGTTAACCACACACTCGTTGACTCTCCATTACTATGGGTATAAAATGGCCTTGTGACCTCAAGACTATGAGGGATTGCAGGATTGGAAATATTAAATATAATTGGTTTTCCTGCAGGATGTAGACAACCATGCAACACTTTGCATCAACACAGGGATACTAACTTAAGATTAGTGCCTTATCCATTGGGCATCACACTTGAAGTGAACATGGAACACAAGGAAAACTACTAGATTCATCTGAGAATCCAAGCCATAAACATAGTTAAACATCTCTTACACTACTTACAAGTATCCTTACTGATTGAACCAAATGAATCTATGCTTCACTCAGAGACTTTTAACCTGATTCTAAATTAAGGTTGAGAGATGAAACATATACATAAGCAACCAAATGCAATGAGCCAGAAAACTCAGGATTCATTAAGAACAACTAAAGGAGAGATCCAAGAATGAGAAACTGCATTAAGTATGTGGATTCAAATCCCTATATTACAAGTTGATTCAGAAACCACCATAGACAATATGCAAAAGATGCATGAGGTTTTTCCCTAATGTTGATATAACCACTGGAACTGACAAAATTTAGAACCATTACACAGTCAAAATTTCAACTATTTATACCACTAGTTACCTTGGAATCCTAAACCAGTAGGATGCAACAAGCTATGGGCAACCAGGGTTAAGATTTCACCCACCTGCAAATACACCTCGAGCCAAGAAAGTCCTTCACCAGGTACAAAACCATTATGCAGTCGACCATAGGAACCCTGGATCACACTGGAGCAGTGGAGAAAATTAGTTTTACCAACTCTGGCCCTTTCCATCATCAATTTCAGTCCTTTCTGGTCACAGGAAACATCTCAGAGATTTGAATTTTGAACTGCAATGACTACTTTGCATTTCATGGGCTTTATGTTCCTTAACCATTTGCTCTTAGTCATGTAATCACGTGGTCATCAACTTAACTGCCATAGAAAATGGGCTTCATTTTATGCTTGGTCGCATGATTGCATGGCTCCCAATTCACCCTTGCAATCATGCGATCGCAAACTCTTAGCCGTGGTCGACAGTCGGTCACAAACCTTTTACAAAGTCCTCGGCCTCATCAGTAGTCAGGTAACCAATCAAAAACCAGCACGCCAACAAGACTGGCATCATGGGCCCACCTTAGAACTCCGCAACTGCGACGTCTGGTAGTTAGTCACATGATCGCATAGCCCAAAAATGGGCTATGCGAACATGCGACAACCTGCAGACCGTTACCTTACTGCAACCGCATAATCACCACTACATAAAGTAAACACCAAGGGGTTTGTCACATGATCGCAAGCCATAGAAATGGCCCTTGCAATCATGCGACAAGGCCATTAGACCGCCACATCTCTACACTGCATCCAAAAGAACACTACCATCTCAGCATCCGAAAGATGCCCCATCACCACCTGCCACCGGGCCCCAGGGAAACATGTCAACTGGTCACATGATTGCATGTCAGAAAACTCTGACATGTGATCATGCGATAACCAACCCTAGGATGCCACATCACTGCCAGCGGGACCACCATACTATATCACCCATGAGCCTCAGCACAAAAAGGTAACCGGTCACATGGTCACACGTCAAAAAACTATGACATGCAATCATGCGATAACCAATCAAAACACACACCTTTGTCTCCCCTTCTAACACTGGGCCCACCTAGAAGAAATGCTTGAAACAAACAAAATCAACGGCAGGTGCATGATCACATGGGGTGAGAATATTCCATGCGATCACACACCGACTATCAATCTCCTCCCTCTGCCGCTTGAAGAATCTGGCCCCACCAACCATCACACTTGCACACTTAAGACTGACGAACAAGGAGTGCTAGCCGAAGAGAAGAAATGCAAGGTTGAAAACACATAGGGTTTTTGGTGAAAGATCAAAAACATCGAAGGTTTTCACAATGGCGAATGATCGAAAACACACAAGATTTCTGACACCAAAAGATAAGTGCACAAAAGTTGGAAGGCAAAGGTTGAAAAAAACAAGTGTTTTCTCATAGACTAAAAACATCATGGATTTTCAAAAACATTGTGGGTTTTCAACACTGTGGCAGATTCTAAAAATATTTTCCTGCAGACCTTAGAACTTGAATAACTTTCTAGATTTTATAATTCAGCACGTGTAATTTAGACTGGAGCAAGGTGACACATGGAAGAACACAAGGCTAAGATCGCACAACATAAAACCGCATGGATTTTCTTTGCAAATCAAAACTGTGCAACAGGGTGGGACAACATTACAAAACTTGCAAGGAATAGGCCATTTTCAAAGGATTTTGCAATGACTGGAAAATGGACTAACACACATGCAAGTTAGAAGGTTGGTAGCAGTAGAAATGCTTTGGTGCAAGAAGACTCCCTGAATTAACCAAAGAAAGAAAATAACTTGATGGTTAGGAGAGCACTTTGGAGTGAAACTAATAAGGAAGATCTAGTAAGGAAAAGTTTGTTCAAGACTAGATGTAGAGATGCTGATGAAGTGTGGAAGGTAATCATTGATAGTGGAAGCTCAGAGAATTTGACATATGAGGAAATGTTTGCAAAGTTACAGTTGGAAAGGTTGAAATACCCAAGACCCTATCAAATTTCATGGATCAAGGATGAGCATACACTATTGGTAAGTGAACAATGTTATATGAATTTGAAAATTGGAAAGTAATATGATAAAGTGTTATGTGATATCATGCCTATGGATTGTTGTCATATTTTGTTGGGTAGACCTTGGCAATATGATAGAAATGCTATATATGATGGAAGATTGCATAAATATACTATTTGGACTAATGGGAGAAAGAAAATCTTGTTGCATTTGATTAAATAACCTATTAGTAGTGTTTGTACATCTATGAAAGTTTTTTTGATGGATGGAAGAAAGTTTGTTAAGGATTTGAAGAAGAATGATGTATGTTTTGCTGTGATTCCTAGCAAAACCGAGTAAGAAAACAATGGATAACATCCCTGAAGAGATTGATAAGATACTCACAAAGTATAAGAAGATCATTTTTGATAATGTACCTGATGGTTTTCCACTAAAGAGAAGCATTGATCATTGTATGGATCTGATTTCAGGAGCTAGTTTATCAAATAAGGCACCACATCGGTTAACACCTATCGAGAATCAAGAATTAAACTGACAAATCCAATAATTATTGTAGAAAGGTTTGATTCAAGAAAGTTTGAGTCCATGTGTAGTACCAGCTATATTGGCACCTAAGAAGAATGGAGAATGGTGAATGTGTATTGATTCTAGAGAAATCAGCAAGATAACAGTGAAGTATAGGTTTCTTATACCGAGAATGGATGACATAATGGATAGTTTGACTGGAGCAAAGTATTTTACCAAAATTGATTTGAAAAGTGGATATCATCAGATTAGAATCAAAGAAGGTGATGAGTGGAAGACTGATTTTAAAACAACAGAAGGTTTGTATGAGTAGTTGGTTATGCCTTTTAGTTTAACTAATGCACCGAGTACTTTTATGAGATTGATGAATAAGGTTTTGAAGAAATTTTTGGGTAAATTTTTGATTGTATATCTAGATGACATTCTGATAATCAGTAAGACTAGAGAAGAGCATTTGCTGCACATTAAACAAGTATTGCAGAAGTTGAAAGAAGAAAAGTTGTTGATTCATTTGAAAAAGTGTTCCTTCATGAAAGAGGCGATTGTGTACTTGGGATTTGTGATTTTAGCCAATGGTTTGAGAATGGATTCTGAAAAGGTTGAAGCTATTTTGAATTGGCCTACACCTAAAAAATGCTAGTGAGGTGAGATCATTTCATGGTTTAGCAAGTTTTTACCAAAAGTTCATCATAAATTTCAGTTCAATTTGTAATGTTATGACTAAGACTATGAGAGGAGATAAAAGAGAATTCAAGTGGACACATGGAGATGATAAAATTTTTGAGACTTTGAAGTAGAAGGTTCATGAATTACCTATGTTAGCTTTACCTAATTTCAATAAGGTATTTCAAGTTGAATGTGATGAAAGTGATAATGCAATAGGAGATGTGTTGAGTCAAAAAGGTAAACCTGTTTCTTTCTTTAGTGAGAAATTAAATGATGGAAAAAGGAAATATTTTGTGTATGATCAAGGGTTCTATGCTATTGTTCAAGCCCTAAATAAATGGAGAAATTATTTGATACCGAGTGAATTTGTGTTTAATACTAATCATAAGGCTTTACAATATTTGGGTAGTCAGAATAAGTTGAATTAGAGACATATGAAATGGGTTGAATATTTGCAAAGTTATACATTTGTGATAAAACATAAGAGTGGAGTCACTAACTGAGTTGTTGATGCATTGAGTAGAAGAAGACCTTTGATGACTGAGATGAAAATTGAAGTTCTTGGTTTTGATGACATGAAAGGATTGTATGAAACTGATCCTAATTTTTTTGAGCCATGGAAGAAGTGCAGAGCACCTATTCAATATCAACCAAGTACTAAATGGGAAGACTATTTCATTCAAGAAGGTATGTTGTTTAAAGGTATTTAGTTGTGTATATCGAGAGGATCAATGAGAACTAATTTGATAAAGGAGAAACAAAATAGTGGTTTGGTTGGACATTTTGGTATTGACACTTGACATTGAATTTTCTTAATGAGAAATAATTTTGGCCACAGTTATATAAGGATGTTCAAAAATTTGTGAAAAGTTGTGGAATTTGTCTAGTTGCAAAGGAAGTAAGTCAGAATACTAGATTGTATATACTGCTTTCTATTCCTGAGAAACCTTGGATTGATTTCAGTATGGATTTTGTTCTTGGCTTACCAAAGACAGTAAGAGGTAATGATTACATATTTGTTATTGTAGATATATTTTCTAAGATGACACATTTTATACCCTATAGAAAGACATCAGATGCAGTGCATATAGAAGATCTTTTCTTTAAGGAAATTGTCAGATTACATGGATTCTTGAGTATCATCTCTAACTGAGACAATAAATTTGTTGGATACTTTTTGGAAGACTCTTTGGAAAAATTTGGGTACTGAGTTAAGGTATAGCTCTACATTTCACCTATAGACTAATGGATAGACAGAGGTTTTGAATAGAATTTTGGGTAATCTTTTGAGATGTTTAGTTGGAGATAAACTGAGCAATTGGGATTCTATGTTGGCATAAGAATATTTTGAATATAATAATTCAGTGAATAGGAGTATTGGAAAAACACCTTTTGAGATTGTTAATGGCATGCAACCGAGATGTATATCATATTTGAAGGACATTGTTGGTGAAGAAAAGAGAAGTGTTGAAGGAGAAAAATTTGTTGAGTTCATGAAGTTATTGCATGAATAAGTGAAACATAAGTTGGAGAATAGTAATCACAAATAAAAAGATAGAGAAGATAGATCAATAAGACATAAGACTTTTATAGTTGGGGATAAAGTAATGGTTCATTTGAAGAAAGGTAGATTTACTGTTGGCACATATGGGAGGTTAAAAATGAAGAAATTTGGTCCTTGCAAGATATTGAGGAGATTTGATAGTGGAAATGCTTATGAGATTGAATTACTTGATGACATGGATATATCACCTATATTCAATAGTGTAGATTTGTATGAGTATTATGAACCTGATGAATACATGACAATACCAAATGATTATCCTAAGAAGAAGACATAAGAAGTTGAGCAGATTTTGGAACAAAGAGTTGGTAGAAGCACAAGAGGAAAATAATACATGGAGTATCTGGTAAAGTGGAAGACCAGATTGATTGAAGACAGTTTGTATATTTCACAATTTGAGTTGGATTCAGCTTAGGTTAAACTTGCTACATGATTTGAAGAATTATTTCAAATAACCCCAGGTCTTTGATGCAGGAGCATCTTGGGTTCTTAGTAATCCTGTGTCACCAAAAACAAGTTTAAGTTGTTTAGTTTGCTTGGTAGTTTCTTGGTTCCTTCATTGACTGAGTTGGCTCGGTAATTGTTCAATTCCTTCTTTGACTGAGTTGCTTGGTTAATTTGCTGAGTTATTTCCTATCATTCAGTAATCTTTATCATCGAGTGGTTTATTTTGATTTCTTGTTGAGGTTGACTTGTGCATTGAATTTTGGTAGTGGAGTTAATATTGGTATCGATCATTTGGAAGCATGTATACCTAGATCTGGTTGTTTCTTCCTCCAATGATGGATTTGAAGGTTGACTTGTTTTGGTAGCCTCTTGTATAAATGTATTTGTTGTTCATAGTTTTTGGGGGACATCGAGTAGCAAATCTGGTAGTAGATCAATAGTTAGAGATCAAGTCTAGAAGATAGAAGATAGTTTCTGAAGACTGAATCCTCGCATGTTGGAGGAATGTTGTAATTGAATCTAAATGTATTTGGCTATAACTGGGAAGGCCTTATATATCCTGGCATGTATGAGGTTATTGATGAATAATATATGAAGTTTTATGCATTCTCTCTTCCTTGTTGTGTTTTTTCTTCCATGTGTGATATTTGCAAGGGGGTTGTAATTAAGGTGTGTCTTTTGGCCCTTCATCTTGCCCTACCTTGCGTCAAAAAGGAAGCTTTGTAGGTTACTATTATACATGTAATTAGTATGGACATAAAGTTGAGCATTGCAGATCACAAGTCTCACCAAAAATAATACCAAAAGAATTGGTAAGAACATTGAGGAGAGAAGGAAGCATTCTAGCTATGTGCAACATATGTGGACATTTTGGACATATGAAAATGAATTGTAGATTGAGGAATCCATGAGGAAATTTTGGACCTTGGAGGACAATAGGCATGGTGTGTTTTATTTTTCATAGGTATGGACATTTAACACAAAACCATAGATATCGACAAGCTAGCAAATCAAGATAACAAGGGAAAATAAGTGGTAAATCAAGAACAAGTGAGGAATGATATGAAGAAAATTTGGGTTAAGAAGGAGAAAAGAAATGAGCAAAAAGGTAACTCTCCATCCTCTAGTTAGGAGGATTCATCATAAAAATAAGCAAGTTTCGCTTAGGGACCTAAAAGAAAATTGCAAAATTTATTTGTCCCTTACAAAAGAATAAGTAGAATATTATTTCAATATATCTAGATTCCTTTGAACTCATAAAAGTTGCATCTCATGAAAGTTAATTGGTACCATATATTATTTCTTTATCTTTTTGAGTTATACAGTTATCAATTAATAAGTTTAGCTATCACAGTAAAGAAATGTAATCGATAAAGGATATTACTATCGGGTAAAAGGAGATTATAGAAAAAATGTTATTGGAAAGAGAATTTTACTGCTAAAGTAGCCGTTGTAATACCCCAAAAATGGGCTATAAGTTCATTAACCTCCTATATCATCAAATCATATGAAATCGACATCAAAGTCCTAATCTAAGGCACATCTAAACATCATCAAATCTAATTGATTATCTTAAATTTTGCATCGGGGAATATTCCTAGTAATATTCCTAATTATCTTAATTATCTTTAATTTAATGATTATTTGGCGATAAATCACATTTATCCTAAAAATTTGATTAATTGAATATTTTCATATTTAATTAATTAGATTTAATATTTGCCACTTAATTATGTAATTAAATTTAATTCTATCTATTATTAATTGTATTATTTAATTTTGACAATAAATCAAAATTCCTATCTTTAATTGATTAAATTCTTATTTAATTAATTAAAGCATGTTGTCATTATTTAATAATATAATTTTTAATAAAAGTTTGAATAAATAGTTAATTAACCCATAAATTAATTATTTATTTTCAAAAATCAGTTGAGTTGAGGATAAATCACTTTATTTATTTATTTAATTCTTAATTATTATGCATATTCAAAAGAAACAGTTAAACTCCAAATCAGAAAATCAATGCAAGTTATTGACTTTTTGGAACTCAACATCCTTTTGGAGTTCAAAAAGCTGATCTAAACTCTAATTTGAGTTAAAAAGCTATTTTTGCATGATTTTGAGAATTAACTATCTTTTATGATCAGATAACTCAAAAATCAAGATGAGTTAATTTGAGTGATTTATGGCTTTTATTCATGCACCTCCAAAGCCCTGGATTTCTATAAATTAAAGGCTCAGCTCTTCACAAATCATCTCATATTTTGCACAATCACGCTGGAGAATTGGAATTGAAGAATCAAAGCTCTTGCAAATCGACATCTTTGTGAGATCAATCTTATTTTTGCATTCATATTTCATATCATTGTTAGATTCATAGCATATCAATTTTCAATAGCATTCATAGCATATCAATTTCATTTAGCATAGATTTCATATCAGTTTTTATCATTCTTATTGCATAGAAAATATCAAAAAAATAGATTAATTGCATTCAATTTCATATCCATCTTTTGCATTCAAATCCTTCATTTAGGTGTCGTCTAGGTCACTGATCTCGATTACAATCTGAGAACATTAATCTCGCACCTATTAGAAGGCAGTAAATCGCTTGGTTAGATAGCTTTCAATTTTGCACGATTTTGATTATCACTAACCTCTAATGTTTTACTGAGTGTTGTGTCTACAGATCAGGTATAATTTTCACACACACATTTCTGGCGCCCACCGTGGGGCAACCCACCTTTGCATGCGGGTTTTGATTTTTTTGGGAGCTAAAACCCCAAAGTTTCAAAGATTTAATTTTATCTCCCAAACGGCTTGGAATTTTGATCTAAAATTTTTTTTTCAGGTTGGTGACATGTCATGGAAGCTACAGTAAAAAATTTAGAATTTTCTGAGATGTTTTGAATTTTTAATAATTTTTTCTTGAAATTCCGGAAAAAATTAATATCTGACGCAAATCAGCATATTTTTCAAAAATTTTTATATTTTCGGAAAGCTCTTTAAATTCTATAGGGGGTCCATTCTTTTTGTTTTAAATTTGGACATGATATCATAGCTCAAATAGTCAATTTACAAAAACTAGTCTGTATTGATAAAATGGGTCTCTAGGGCACAAATGAAGAGGTTTTTCTAAAATTTTTGCATTTTTGGAAAGCTCTCTATTTTTTAGTAGGGGTCTCTATTCTGAATTTCTATTTTTGTGGCCAAAATCATATCAAAAAAATTAGATCTTGTTGACTAGGTCAAATGCAAAAAAAAAAAAAAAAGTTTTGTGATGGGTATGCACTTTTTTTTTTTACATGGTTCAATGAATGATATGAGTTGTCATTTGGGTTGATTGCTGGTTATTATTACTGATAATAATTGATTTTTAGAGCTAACCCTATGGTTTTCATAAGTTGAATATATTTTGCATATCTTGTTTGCTTGTTTGCTTGTTGGAGAGTTCGTCACTTGCTTGCATGGAAAAGCTCAACAAAAATTGCTAAAAATCAAGTAAAATCTACTAAGCACGTTGCAAGGATCCCAGGTATTCTCCTTCATCTAATAATATTTTGATTTGGGACTTAAAATAAATCTCTTATGTGTCAAGCTTGTGTGCATCTTTTCATGCTTTTGATCTATTTCTACACACTTGCATAATTGATACTAGGTTGTGAACCCTTAAGGATTCATTAAGTAGTCTTAGAATACTTGTGATTGATCTTGATTGCTATCTTGGGTTATTGGACTCGCTAATCCGCCGGCCCCTCATTTCTGCCCCGTGGTTGCAATCTCAGCGCCATAAAGGGGAGGGGTCAACAGGACAGAAGCGTTAAATGTTCCACTTGGCAACCCTTTTGTGCTTTTAGGAACTCCCTTGTTTTCTAAGTTGTGGACTCATTTTTAGCTTGTGTGAGGTGTTAAGTGTTCCACCTTGTGGACTCATCTCATATTCGCTTTAAACGTTAAGTGTTCCTCTTTCTACTTTTTGGATGCTTTTGGTAGATTTGCTTTCGGAACATACATCTGTGCTCACATAGTAATTAGGCCCTATGAACACTATTTGTGATTCTTGAGAGATTGGATTCCTAGCGAAATCCTTCTTGACGATAGAATCCTTGTAGGTAGGGAGGATACTTAGTGCGTTTCACATTCAACTTAGTTAGTGAGTCTTCTCTTATTGATCGACACATTCTCTCTCCGGAGAGGTTGATAGATCATGTGGGGTTGATATCACAAGCTTTGGTGAATCAAAATTGGTTAGTGCGTCTTCTCTTATTGATTGATACATTCTCTCCCCGGAGAGGTTGATAGATCACGTGGAGTTGATATCACAGACCTTGGTGGAACAAAACTTTGTCTTAGCGTGTCGGATTAATCTTCTTGCTTTGTTTGGGTTAAAAGTGAAGAGGTGTCAAAACCTTGAATCTGGAGCCAAGTCCCCTTGTGGTATACTATTGTGAGTCATCTTTAGAGAGGGTTAACCGTAGCGGACAATCCCTTCACAGGGAAAACTGCATTGACGGAACCTCAAGCGGTAATAGCCATTTTCGCCATGGTAGTGACAACCGCTATATAAATGTCCTTGTGGAAGAAATCTCCACGGGTATGGTTCATTGTTGGGTTGTCAGATCTCCCTAGCAGCTCTTGAAGATTAAGTTCTCGGACTGTGTCAAAACCCTGGTGCGCCGGGATTGGAGTTCACCCCTTTGAATCATAAAAGTTGCAGAGTCAAACCATTACTAAAAACCTTAGAGAGGCCAATTTTTCATTCTCAGGTATATGTGTGTTATTGCAAAACTTTTCAGAACATACACAATTAGTACTCTCAGGGATTAGCACAATTTGGTCACTTGATTGTTCATGCGCAAGGTTGCTTTTGCCCTTGATCATTGTTTTCAAACGTGCTTGGAATCACTTGCTTGCTGTTCTGCGTGCTTATTTATCTACTTGGCTATTAAAAACGATCAAATCTGGTATAACCTTCAAAATCTGGACAGTACAATTTGCAAACAATCCAAAACTGAAGACCTTACATTTTGCAAAAATTGACGTAAAATCTTTTCTGGAGTCAAAAGTCATTTCAGGAAGTCAAAAGTCGTACGAGTTTTATCAAGTGTCATTTCAGTATTACCCAATTGTCGTACGAGTTTTGTCAACTGTCGTTTCATTGCTACCCAACCGTCGTATGAGTTTAGCAACTGTCATTTCATAGACTACCCAGTGTCGTGCGAGTCTACAGAGTGTCGTTTGGAAAAATTTGAGAAAGTTGTCAGAAATTGTCAAATTGCAAGATATCCAATGTTTCCAGCCTAGTTCCAGAATCTATCAAAAATATCATTGTGTCAGGAATAGAGCAATAGCTATTGAGAATCAGTACACATGTCTCAAAGAAACAGTAAACAAGAGGAAGAAGCTCTGATCGCTGCTATAATGAAACAAATACATGCTATGCAAGTCCAGCTTGACAAACTTGGGAAAGAAAAGGAACCTCTATACTCTTTTCCATTTGATAAAGACTTGTACATGTCACCATGCCCCCGGAAAAAAATTGAGCAATATGATACCTCTTCAACAGAGAGTGACACATCTAGCTTTGGAGACTATGATGACTATGACGACAGACAATGTAATGATACCTATGACACCTCTATTCCTAAGAGTCCTCCTCATTGTTCATTCCTGCTTACTACAAATGGGCCGTCACATTGGATAGATCATGATGGTGATCCATATGATTCTGATTTTGAAAGAGATTTTGATGGCTTTTGTGGACAATACCTTGATGATGATCCATCTACTACTGCTGAGGACTATAAAATACATCGTGCTAGCTTGAAACGTCAATACTATAAGGATCTCTCCTCTAAGAACTCTCAGGCTGAAAATAAAGATTACACTCTCAAGCAAGATCATGTTAATGTTGGACCTTTGTCTTGTGATGGTTCCCTTCCATCCCCTACTTCCTCCAATACCCATACATTTCCTAAAGCTTCCGAGTCTTTCAAATCTTTCACAGAACCTTCATCTGACACAAGCCCTGATACTTTTCATGTGGTTCCCTATAGTTATCCCCCAGGGCTACCTCTTAAAGAAACTCAAGCTAACCTTCACTTGGCTGCAAATACTTTCAATAATGATAAACCTAAAGAGCCTAAGCCTTCATATGCTATAATGCCTACTTCAGCTAGTCCTTCCCCATCTCTTCCAAAATCATCCATACAATCCCAACATGCTTCCTTGTCCTTAGAAGTGGCTCCATGTCAAGAGGACTCTAAAAATAATAAAGAAAAGAACATAAGGAAAGATCAAGATCAAGAACCCTCCATGTCATCCACTCCTTTTCCCAATGTCTCTTATCTGCCTCAGGGTTCTTTTGATCCTGTACCCCCTTTTTCATACATTCCACCATGTCTTAAGTCTTCTCTTAAGCAAGATCAAGCTACTACTTACACTAATGAGCTTATTGACAATCAAAATGACCTTACTACGCTTGCACTTTCCAAAGATGATACTTCCATTAAGGTTGGTAAAAATGGTATTCCTTCCAATGTTAAGCCTATTGAAAAACAAGAGAAAAATTATGCGTTGGTGCTATCCAAAGATCCTTGTCAAGATCAAAGTCTTCCATCTTCTTGTTCTACCATTCCATGTTCACTTCCGCTTTCTGCTCTTCCTAAGTCTTTGCAAGCTTCAAACGATCCTATCAAAGAAAATGCTCTTATTCAAGATGCCCAGGATCCTATTGAAAATTCTAATGCTCACTCTAAAGATGCTGATATCCTTGGTTGTCATATAGATGCTAACGAACTTATTGATTATCCTTTTGCATCTTCCACTTCCATCCTTGGACCTCTTCCACCACTACTAAGAGCTTCACACCTTCCTTCCATCTTGGGTCCTTATGTCCCTTCACTTTCCCCTCCTAACTCTCCTAATTTGGCATCCATCTTGGGTCCTTACATCCCTCCATCTCCCATATTTCCTCAAGATCAACATAGATGCATACCCTTGAATCCTTTTCATCCACCCACCCATCTAAACCAGTCATATCCTTCTTCTTCCACAAGTCCCAAGTCTTTTGGAAGTAATTTGAATATTCAATACAAGAAAAAGAAGCAATACAAGAATCCGTCAAAAAAAGAAGATCACCATGTCTCCTCTAATAGACATGGAAACATAAAGTCAAAAGAGATATCTAAGAAAAAAACTACAAGACAAGTATGGGTTCCAAAATCCATCATTGAAGATATTCTCTCTAGATCATCAAAAGGAAATAAAAAGCGTACGGCTATATGGATTCCAAAGTCTCTCTTGAAAGAGTCTAGTGTTGAGAAAAAAGTGAAATTGACATTCAAGCTTCCAAAGGCTTCCACTTCATCTCCCTCCAAAAATATTCTTCCATTCCATGTGCCTAAACCACAACCTCTGCTATCCATTCGCCATATTCCTTCACGTATTCCTTCATTCACGATTCCTCCATTATCTCACCACCCTTCAAGGTATGTGTTGATGTTGAATTTGCCTTCCTTTCCATCTACCCTTTCACAATCCTTCCATGCATTATCCTTATACCTCCTATCCTTTTTCCTCATTTGCCTATTCCTCCTATCTTCCAACCTCACTTGCTTTACATAAAACCTTATCCTCCATTTTTCTCTTTCATCTCCATTTCCCTATCAGCATCTTTGAGCGTGTCATTTTGAATCCTTGGCATATCATGGTTTATCCTTTCAAGGAGCACTATCTAAAAAGCTTTCCTTCTTCCAAAAAAAAGAAATGAAAATAAAATAAATTGAAAATGTGCCTTGGTGAAAACCTGGAAATAGGTGCCTTGGTAGCAAAAGTAAAGAGAAATAAATTCATCTTATGGTGAAAACCATTCCCTTGTGGCACCTTGGATAAGTACCATGATGAAAACCTGGCTATCAGGCATCATGCGTAGTTCTTCTACATATTTCATCCATCCCACCTTCTTTCTTTGATCTTGACAAGGTTGACCTATACACGAACATTTGGCTATTTTGTGAGCTATCTTACGGTGATCTTTCTTTCATTCCTTCCATGTTTAGCCTTCATATCCATCTTCCTCCATTCATTTTTGCCTATCGCTATCCTTTTCCCCTTTGGTCTTGATCTAATAAAAAAAGAAAGAAAGAGTAAAACACGGTGCTATGAAGCCTCTTGACATGTCTACTCCTTTGGACTACATCCTATCCTGCTCTGGCATTATGATTTTGTGACTTATATCCTATGCTGGCCTTTCATTGCTTGTCCAAATGCACTTTACATGACAATTTTTCCCTAGCTTGGGTATTCTTGAGGAGTTTCCCCTTGAGAATTTCTTCCCTTCATTTTCCTTCATTCTCTTATCTTCCATCTCTTCCACCAGCCTGCTAATCCTTCTTGTTCTCCACCTTGCTAGACATTGGGACTACACGATATGATCTTGCTTGGGAGTTTGCAAATGGAAAAAGATGCTATCAAGTATACCAAGTATCAGAATAATTATCAGAACAAGTATCACAACGAGTATCAAAACAAGTATCACAACCAATATCAAAAGAAGCATCAAAACCAGTATCAGAATAATTATCAGAAAAAGTATCACAACTAGTATCAGAACAAGTATCAGAACTAGTATCAGAACTAGTATCAGAACAATTATCAGAACAATTATCAGAATCAATTATCAGAATCAGTATCAGAATCAGTATCAGAACCAGTATCAGAACAATTATCAGAATTAGTATCAGAATCAGTATCAGAATCAATATTAGAACCAGTATCAGAACAATTATCAGAATCAGTATCAGAATCAGTATCAGAACTAGTATCAGAACAAGTATCAGAATGAGTATCAGAACAAGTATCAGAACACCTACTGGGGCTACACCTTTCGCTTTAGTTTATGGGTCTGAAGCGGTACTGCCTATTGAGGTTGAAATCTCATCACTCAGGATCAGAATGCATGGACTTGTCACTGATGAAGACTACAGAGTGTCAAGGTTACAAGAACTTGAACTACTAGATGAGCGCAGATAAGCAGTGTATGATCATCTCAGAGTGTATCAGAAAAGAATGTCTAGAGGCTACAACAAGAAAGTCAGACATAGAGAATTTCAGGTTGGCGATCTAGTGTTGAGAGAAAATCCTAAAAATCAATCACATCGAGAACGCAAGGGGAAGTTCGAACCCAACTGGCTGGGTCCCTTTGTAATCACTGCTACTTTTGGCTCTGGTGCCTATCAACTCTCAACAACTGAAGGAGAACAGCTCCGAGAACCAATCAACGTTCTCCATCTCAAGAAATTCTATGCCTAAGGCATTCAGTGCTTGGTAAATGTCCTGAAAAAAATCTTAAAAATCGGAAAAAGTCCTGAAAAAAATGAACATCTTGGTGAAAACCTAGCAATAGGCACCTTCATGATTCACAAAAAAAATCAAAAAATATCGAAAGTACAAAAAAATTGAAAAAATGAAAAATACAAAAAAAAAAAAAAAAAAAAAAAAAGAGTGCCTTGGTGAAAACCTGGAAACAGGCACCTCGGTAGCAAAAATAGAATCTCTACCAAGATGGTGAAAACTCGGCAAACGGGCACCACTTGTTCCAAAATGCTCCATCTATCAGCACAATCTTGGTCTTTCCCAGCTTTCAGTCTTGCTTTAGTTTGTACATATCTCCCGGTTTGTTTTTGCATATCCTGGTTTCAATAAGTCGGTCTGTACACCAATCAGCTCAAACGTCTGTATCCTATCAATGTTCACACTTGGGGGCAATCAATGTCATATCCTATGGTCTCCCATGTATCTTAGACGTGTCATATCCACTCAGAGTCCTTTGAAGCTTCAAGTTGAGTCAGTCAGTCAGTCTCGTCTCCAGAAAGGATTTTGCATCAACAACAATCAAACATCAAAACTCAACTGAAAACAATCTATGCTTTTCATGCTTTTATCTCCTTGTATGCTTACTGATTCGCATTGAGATTTTTGCATATTGTGTCCCTTCGAGCTCTTCGATGATGTCCTTTATAGGATTTAGAGAGTGATGACTGGGGGCATAATCTTTTCTTTGTCTTCTGCTTGTATGTGAAAATCTAACATCTTTGGAACTTCTGGATTGAAATGGTGTCCGACTGTAAGAGCCTCTATCTTGAATTGGATGGCCATGCGTACCTCGACCATTGATACCCAGACAATTCAAGGAAGTTTGCTCTAACTATTATCTTTTTGAGTAAGTTCTTTCTCCTACTGTGGAACGCAATCTTGCCTAAGGATGTGAACGATAAAGGGTCACTACGGGTAATTCACATTGGATTTAGAATGATCTCTTGACTGTTTGATGTGTTTGCAATGCAAGGCGTATTCAGGTCATCACGACGTTTATGTTTTGATGCTTGTACAAATTGCTATATCAAAATGGACATGATATTCAGGTCATCCTGGCATTTGTGCCTTGATGCTTATATTTAATCCAACATTTTGAAAATAAAGTCAATATTCATATATCCATGGTTGTTGTCCAGTGGGTGTTGTATTGATTCTTGCGCATACAAATCGATATTCATATGTCTATGGTTTCATGGCTAGTGGGCATTGTATTGATTTATCCGGTTACCTAAAAGTTCAATGATGATAACAAATCGACACATGATCAGTGACTAGGTCCTAGGTCTTAGGTTGCATTTCATTTTGCATGTCTCATTGCATTTTGCATGTTTACATGATCTCACAATGATTAAACGAACTTCAATACCTAAATGATTTTTCAAATCGCATCTTCAAGTCTAACAAGAGCTGAATCTCACACGAAGGTTCCTCCGATGAAATAGCAAGTAGAATCCTTTTTCGGGATCAAAATTCAAATCTGAGACCATTCATATTATTAACTACTTGCATATTCAACCTTCAATCATCACAAAAATCTAGTATTCAACTTAACTGATTATCTTACATCACACTATCAAAATTTTAACTTGGTCAACCATGGTCAAACTCATGGTCAAACCTAGTCAAACTTGGTCTTTTGGGACCTTCCAACGATGCAGAATGCATTCTCGGATGTAAATAACCACTTCTCAGATCAATTAACATGCTTCTAAACTATCAACGCTGACTTTTCTTGTCAGATTTCAATTTTAATCCCGAAGGGGGCATGGTATTGCACATCATTCAAAGTCTGTAAATCAAATTCTATCGATCAAGTCTATCAATATCTTTCATCAGTGATCAAGACAAACAATCACGTCTAGTTACTGATTCATCAAAAGTCCTCATCGCTCGGGGCAAATCTATCATCACTTGGGGCATATCAGATTCATCGATCCATATCAATCTGGTATTCTCTTAATCTTGTAATCTGTATCAGTTTTTGCAACCATCAGATCATAGTGTTATTTCCTTGGTTCTTCGGCAACTAAAGGATTCGGATGTGATACCTGCTAGTTCTGCTAAGACAATCGAGTCTAGAACAGGTCACTCACTTCTTATCAATCCTAAGGTTCAGAATCAGGCATTTTGACACTTTTTTTCGCAATCATAGGTTCATTTGCTGCTACAGTGAACATTATCTTTGGTCATTCAAGACCTATTATCTCCATCTTAATTCAATATCAATCAACTCCTATCTCAATATCTCTCAATCATTTTCTATCTTGAGATCGGTTTATCTTTTGAATCAGTTTCATATCTCTATCAAACACAGACTTTCTTTGAACCACTGCGCTTCGCACAGTAATTCAAAGAGGGGCAAAATGTAATACCCCAAAAATGGGCTATAAGTTCATTAACCTCCTATATCATCAAATCATATGAAATCGACATCAAAGTCCTAATCTAAGGCACATCTAAACATCATCAAATCTAATTGATTATCTTAAATTTTGCATCGGGGAATATTCCTAGTAATATTCCTAATTATCTTAATTATCTTTAATTTAATGATTATTTGGCGATAAATCACATTTATCCTAAAAATTTGATTAATTGAATATTTTCATATTTAATTAATTAGATTTAATATTTGCCACTTAATTATGTAATTAAATTTAATTCTATCTATTATTAATTGTATTATTTAATTTTGACAATAAATCAAAATTCCTATCTTTAATTGATTAAATTCTTATTTAATTAATTAAAGCATGTTGTCATTATTTAATAATATAATTTTTAATAAAAGTTTGAATAAATAGTTAATTAACCCATAAATTAATTATTTATTTTCAAAAATCAGTTGAGTTGAGGATAAATCACTTTATTTATTTATTTAATTCTTAATTATTATGCATATTCAAAAGAAACAGTTAAACTCCAAATCAGAAAATCAATGCAAGTTATTGACTTTTTGGAACTCAACATCCTTTTGGAGTTCAAAAAGCTGATCTAAACTCTAATTTGAGTTAAAAAGCTATTTTTGCATGATTTTGAGAATTAACTATCTTTTATGATCAGATAACTCAAAAATCAAGATGAGTTAATTTGAGTGATTTATGGCTTTTATTCATGCACCTCCAAAGCCCTGGATTTCTATAAATTAAAGGCTCAGCTCTTCACAAATCATCTCATATTTTGCACAATCACGCTGGAGAATTGGAATTGAAGAATCAAAGCTCTTGCAAATCGACATCTTTGTGAGATCAATCTTATTTTTGCATTCATATTTCATATCATTGTTAGATTCATAGCATATCAATTTTCAATAGCATTCATAGCATATCAATTTCATTTAGCATAGATTTCATATCAGTTTTTATCATTCTTATTGCATAGAAAATATCAAAAAAATAGATTAATTGCATTCAATTTCATATCCATCTTTTGCATTCAAATCCTTCATTTAGGTGTCGTCTAGGTCACTGATCTCGATTACAATCTGAGAACATTAATCTCGCACCTATTAGAAGACAGTAAATCGCTTGGTTAGATAGCTTTCAATTTTGCACGATTTTGATTATCACTAACCTCTAATGTTTTACTGAGTGTTGTGTCTACAGATCAGGTATAATTTTCACACACACAGCCGTTAGAACACTTTTTGGAAGATAATTAAGTGTAGAATTTATTTAGTGTTACCTTATATTTTTTGAAGAGTTATCATTTGAGCTAAAATTCTAGTGCTCAGTTCTATCAATTACAAATTTATATCAATGAGAAATTGTTGTGAGATTGACCAAAAGCATTTCATTCCCTGGCTTAGTGGGCTAAGTTGAGTAGAAGGAAATCTTGGTGAATGAGTGATATTTATGAGAGAAAGAAGAATCTTCTGAATATAATGGTAGCTAGAATTGAGAACCCTTTTGTAGTTGATATCAATGATGAAGCAACACCTAAATTTAAGTTGTGCCCTCTGAAGGTAGCAAAAGAAGATAACATTAGAGCTTTATCGTCACTACCATCATGGGTAATGTTGATTTAAGATATCAAAAACTTTATTCATTGCAAGATTAAATAGAGTTAGGAGATTCAGACATCAAGAAATTGTATAATGAAAAGCTGCGTGTTAGCGAAATTCTGAAGGATGAACATAAACATCTTGAGATGAAAGGTTTAAATCATATGGTCTTTTTGCCAAAAGTCTTGAATGAAGAATGGATTCACTATGTGTTAAGTAGTGTACATGATTAGTTTATATGGTTAGATGAGGAGAAACCAATGATGATAACAAAAGACCTAATTCAAGTGGTCACTGGACTATCACTGGAAGGCAAGGAGTGCACGTTGAGACTTAACAACATAGATGAAGTGTGGAGAGAATTACTGAAATTGAAAAGGATGGTCGAGCTTTGAAAGTAGACAAAATCACTGATCTAGAAACAAGATTTATAGTGATGATAATCAGTTACAAGGTGTATTAGTCAAGAAAACCCAACAACATACTGGGGAGTGTTGTATATGCATCATATGAAATTGCAAATTTGGGAAAATGTTATGACGTAGCAGAGATCAATCAGATGTAGTTGCTAGAAAAAATGAAGCGATTGAAGAAAGATAGAAAACAAGAAGTTAAATATGGATCCTTGTTTGTTTATTTTTCTATGTTAAAAATTTCTTTCCAAGAATAGGGAAAGTAAATTGAAGTCTAGATAGGCCCATGTTATATTACATTAATGAATTTATTAGGCAATTAGGAAATTAATTCAACCAAATTATGTGGGGATACTTCAAATAATTTTAAATTAAAATGTATAAATGTTATCGCATACCCCCTACTGTAGTTGAGAAGTATAGGAATACCATATTTTTTCTTGTAGACACTGATACATGTAATATTTAACTATTTGAGCCGAGAACCTCATGGGTACTAACTATGGGATATGAAGTGATTGAGGAAGAAGTAAATCTGAGTGTAGATTACATACTTGAGTTACCTAAGGATAGAAATGCTAAAAGATTTAGAAACTATGAAGAAGTGTATTAAAGAATAACTTTGGATATTAAGAATCCCAAAATTGAAAATAAAAAAGATGAAAATGATAAAAAAATTTGGAAGCCAAATATGAAAGTGGTGAGGAAAGAAGAAGTACTCAGCTAGAAGAGAGAGAGGAGTACTCCCTACCAAACTTGGTAAGAAGAAAAGGACAAAGAATAGTGATAAACTTACTAAGTCTCTAGCCCTATTGACAATAGAGGAAAACGAGGAGAGTGAAGCATAAGAAGAGGAAATCAAAACACCTACTGCTATCGATAAAGCAAAAGAAGAAGTGGACAAAGCACCTAAGAAAAAGATGACTGAAAAGAGGTAACCACAACCACAAGTATATGATAAGAGAACTACTCACAGTCAAACAAAAACTCCATCGGCCATGATATAAAAAGTTGAAAAAGAAGAAGAAGACACAAAATCAGAAAGAGGGATTACTAAATGGGGAAGACGAATAGGGAAGAAAACATTCAAAATACCAAAGAACCCAGCTGAAATGGTAGAACATATAATAGAGACTGTATTAGTTGGGAGAATAAGTGCAACAAAATTTGCCAAATTATTGGAAGAAGGTAAGAAATTGATCAAAGACAGTCAAACATTTTCTTAAGTTCAATAAATATCCTATAGATGTAAAGGATAATGTGCTTGAAGATTTTTATGAGACACTGTTAGTTAGATGGACCTCAACGTTCCAAAGAGTTGAGGATATAAGGATAAATATACTAAAGAAAATAGTGCCACACTTATCAGTCAATGATGTAGAAATATACATGGACAAGTATAAGAAAGAGTTTAGAATAAAGACTATGACCACCATGGTACTCATAGATGAAGAATCTATATTGGAGCATGACATTATTGAATTATGGATGAAAGTATTGAGTGAAGAGAAAACACAATCATATAAAGATGCTAGAAATTATAATGTTGATGATACATTTAATGTTAATGAACTAGTTGGTGATGCATCAAATGTTATGGATGTATCAATGGATAAGATTGAACAGGTTATTGACAAAGATATAGAGGAACCTAAGAAGATTGTTGAGGAAAATGAAAGGATGAAAGCACTAGTGCAATAAAATGTTAATGAGAAAGAAACTAACAAGGTTGACACCACTATCAATAAGTCCATCGATTAAGATGATGAGCACCGAGAACAAAGTGGATAGGTTAATGCACTGACTATATAACCCATGGGACTACCTAAACCTAAATTGCAGGTTATTGAGGAAATACTATAAAAAATGAGTAAGCAAGAAGAAGATATTTGAAAGGAAATTCAAGACACCAATGAGAAGAATAAAACATCGTCTAATCAACAACATTCACCCCCACACCAACAAAAAACTAACATAGACAAGGAGGACCATACCGAAAAACATAAGGATACAAATGAAAAAGGAAAAGGTGAACATAGTACTGATAGTCAATGAAATCAAGTCCCAGGAGATACAAGACAAGAAGAGAAACACAAACAAAAAGAGGATAAATCCTCAGATACTTGGGAGAATAAGGAAGATAATAATAAGAATGATGAAAAAAAAGATAATAAGCATGGTAAAGACAAGGAAGATGATAAATTAGATAAAGACAAAGATGAAGATACAGATAAGGAAAATAAAGGTGACAAAGGAAAAAGAAAAAGGACCTTGGAAGAATAAGAGGAAGAGTATATTCCTATAGATGATAATGATCCTGAATTTTCTATACTAAAGAAGGATCCTAGGACATTGAAGAAAGATAAGGATAAACAAGCCTATGCTAAAGCACTTGGCAATAAAGCTAAAATTGACAAAGCAAAAAGGAAGAAGTTGAAAAAGAGAGTATTAGTTAAAAATTTGGACCTATTTGAGGATTTAGTACCAGACGTAACAATTGATCAAGATGAGCAACTTATTGATCAAATGGAAGTGTATATAGATCATATTCATGAATCTGGATAGGATTTGGATGACATGTTGGCCAAATAAGAAGAAAAGAAGATGTAAAATGAATTACTTAAAAAATCATTAACTAAAATTGCAATTTTAAAAGTTCAAATGTCAAAGTCTATTGAAGAGATGAAAGAAATATTGAAAAATACAACAATGATATATACACGTTTGTGTAGATTCACATAATTTATTGGAGATATTAAAGTTAAGCTTTTCAGAATAAAAAATATAATGACTCAACATATTGGCATCCTGCACCCCTCAAGATCACACTTTATGGAGCACTTAGCAAAGTTGAGGCAATTAATTTATAAACAAAAAAGTGTTTAAAGTAGAAGAGGAGCGACTCAAAATGTGGATATTGGAACAACAAGGAACCATTACACTGCATATGGATATTATGCATGTAAATATAGAAAAAGAAGAAGAAATAGTGCAAACATCGAATTGAGCACAATTGATGGATTGGAGGAATTAGCCTCTGATTTGCAAGGAAACATGATTGGTTTGAAACAGATTAAAAGAATCATGGGAGAATATACTGAATAATGTAGGAGATAGATACAGGTTTATTCTTGATAAACTGTAGAAGGCATGGCCTCCAAGATGCACAATTTGACTACCATTTGGCATTGTTTGCCAAAAAAGAGGAGTAGAAGAAAATTTTGTTTTTAAACCAGAAGGACTATTAATCATAGGGGGAGTAAATATTCATTTTGGAGTTACAATATTTCAAAACAAATTTTGTATCGTTTAGAATATTTCACAATAAATTTTGTATCGTATCAACATACTAAATAGATTTTGAAATTTTGAAGGTCATGTTTTTGCCAATAATGCCAAGGGGGAGATTTTTTGGCATATGATGATGATAATGGTTATTTTTTCATTGATGTCATAACAAGTGAGTAGGAAGAATCAAGAAGTGAAGGAGAGAAGATTAATAGGTAAACAATTATATACTATTGGAAAGAAGAAGAGCTATCAGATAACTAGAGTTTATTGGTACACAAGATATATGATATTGAAAGCCAACAGTTATCGATCCTAAGGAAAATCATAGATTAACCAACATGAGAAAGAAAAGGAAAAATGGTCTATGGAAGTTTTGAGATTAAGGTCTTAGAAAACCTAATTATGGCAAGGATCAAGATCGAGGATAAACGATTAAGGAGAAAATCAAGTAAGAAGGTTATGAGGCTTATGTAAATAGATAAACGAACCGAGGAGATAGAAAAAAATAGAGATCTAAGATCAGAGATTAGAGATTAGAGATCATGAGAAGATTATAAGGGATTTGATAAGATTTGGAAGGAAAGAACATATAGGTCATTTACTATGTTGTAAAGAATCCTAACAGTTTACCACAAGGTATTGTAAAATCCCTTAACTAGGTAGTCTCTAATCGAACTTAAAGAGTTCTAGAGTGAACTTGATTGTAAATATCTTAACCAGGTGATCACTAAAAGTGTGATAAATCTCTTAACAAAGTAATTCCTAATAGAATGGTTAGATACATCTAACAATGTATCAGTCACTCTTAACCAGGAGAGTCACCTAGAAAGTGACATATGTAAGCTTTTAATCGAGCATCTCTTTCTGCAGAAGTGAAGAGTTGTGGGTACCATCCCCACCATAGTTTTTCCCTCTAACCAAGGGTTTCTGTGACACCCAAAAATCATTGTGTTAGGTGTGGGTGAATTGTGTTATCATTTACTATTATTTACTTTACTAGTTATAGTTTTTTGTTATGGAAAATAGGTTTTGATGGGGCCTTGAAACCCTATAGAACTATAAGATTAACATAGGTAAAAGCATTTAAAGTATCAACAACATAATAGCCATAGGCATGAACAAAATCCCCCCACAAGATAGCAAGATAAAACTAGAAAAAGAAAACAAGGAAGTAGAACATAAAACCAAGAAAGGCCCAAAAAGCCAGGAGAACAACTCAGGTAATTTCTTTGAGAATTCCGCAGCATGAATCTCCAACTCTGAAACTCTTCTAGCCACCTCCTTAAGGTTAGAAAGATCCTTATCAAGTTCCTGAATGCCCTTTTCTTTGTGCCGGATCTGGTCCTCTCTTCGATCCTTCCTTAGGGAGACTTATCTGTTCCACTGTTGGGAGATTGGTCTTCTCCTTGCTTCCCCCCGTGTTCCTCAATTTTGTTTATCAGTACCTTTATGTTGTCATTAGAAGCTTTAATAATGTTATAGCTTTGATCTGCAATTTTCAGCAAGGTGCCCTTGATGTTCTGAACTCTCCTCTTCACCACTTTACTAGTTATAGTTACAACATATTGGTAAAACTAGTTACTATTGGTTGATGTGAATTATAGGTTTTATCTTTATGGTTAAAATCTTGAATTGGTAAAAAAAATATAATTACATATTCACCCCCCTATTAGTACTTACCTTTCCAACAAAATATGACAATACAAAGAGTAGATATGAGAACTCTTTGATCAAAAGATGACCATAAAAGAAAATACACAGAGATATTGAGAAAATGACCATGAAACCCGATAGCCTAACTCAAATTTGAGATTCAAATTTATCTACATAACATGTGTTTGAGAATAATTTTAGAAAATACTTGCAAATCAATCAACTGGGAGTCCTCTTCACAATGGTAAAATAGATGAAAAACTACAAATATTTCAACCAGGGAGACCTCCACACAAGGGAAAAACAACAAAATAACATGATTCGATATGTGGATGAGAGAGGGAAAAGATCAACCGACAATTTGTGGACTTGAAAATTTTATAAATTTGATTTATTGAAAAGTGGAATTGGAATTGTTTTCAAATTCCACTTTTTGAGGTGGAAGATTCATATGCTCATTTTGGGCCAAAATGAGAATTTGGAAAACCCTATTCCATTTTTATTTTTAAAAACAAACTGTGAATTCAAAAATTCTAGTGTTTAAATTTCCCAATTCCATCTCAATTTCAGCGACCAAAAAGACCCTAAGGGAAGTTATTTG